>CM046045.1:75234313-75649313 GCA_025215565.1 Flaveria ramosissima | reverse complement strand
GTTGATGGACCGATTTGATAATCATGTGATCTTACATTGCCTTGATGATGAGAATTGATTGACGGATCGGGTGCTTCTGATACAGAGAAACCGTGCAGGAGATCTATAGAATTGGATTGTTGTACATACATTTTTGGCTCAATGATAACGTAAATATTTCCTCGGAAATTTTCGACACTTTCTCCCAAATAATACTAGACTTCTAGACTTGAGTTATTGAAAATTTTAAAGCTTTGACAGAAACCACCATATTAGTAATATAATTTTAATTTCAAATTATAATACTTTTTTGAACATGAAGATGAATATAAATTAAATCAATAAATTCTTCGTATGACACTCTATTACGAAGAATAATGGTCGAACTTCTAGTAGAAACATCACATATGATATTTCTATTTTCTAATGAAATATCACCATCCTAATATATTTGTAAAAAAATAAGGCCGAGACATAATAATGACTAAGTTTTCTTTTTTAAATATAGGAATTGAATATGAAAATATGAACATAAAAAATAGAAGAAGCCGGGTAATTTATAGAAAAGTATTTTTATACGGTGACCGAGTAGCTCACATTTGTGGTTGTGGTTTTTGAGAGAACCCGCCCTTGACAAGGGTGTGGTCTCTGCAAACAGACACATCACACAAACATTCACATGCAGACACATCAAACATTGGGGCACGATCAACGAGATGCAGATACTGCCCTTGCTAGGGGCGGGTACCCTTAATGTCAAACCTTGACAAGACTTTCCCCTCTTGTCAACTTCCTCTCTCTAAAAATGCAGGATCGAGTTTGATCACTCAACACAATTATAGTCTCTCAAACTCACTAAATCACACTCGGATGATGATGTAGAATCCTCTAAGAGTTGATAATAATATATTAAACAAACACACAAGAGAGAAAAACATCATCGTCTTTCTATTTTTACAATTTCCATGTGACGGTGGTAATTTTTAGGTGTGGATTTTAAGGAAAAAGAGGTGGTGGTGACCAGAGGTCGTAGTAGAGTCTGTGGTCTTAGATGTTAGTGATGGGGAGCGCTAAGTAGGGGTGTTCCAAAAATTCGATATCCGAAATCCAATCCAAATTCAAATTCGAATCAACCGAATCCGAATCCTTATTCGGATTTCGGATCAGATTTCAGATATCATACTTTTTTTATTCGAATTATTCGGATATCCGATTAATCCAAATAAGAATTCAACTATGTTTCTAGCCCAATACTAATTACACAATTACCTATTCAGTTTTGAACTCAATACTCAAGAATTTTGACACATTTTAGTCTTTTAATACTAAATAATTATACAATAATCAATTATTGTTTAAAATTAGAGATTCTAATCTTCGGGCTCTATACAATTTTACCTATTATGTTTCAATTTATGTTCAAATCAAATTTGTATTTTTTGTTTTTATATCTTTTATTGTGAATATTAAACTTATAAAATGTTAACAATAAAAAATAGAAAAAAATTATAAACAAAAAAAAGAGAAAAAAATGTTATTTTGTTTATTCAGATAAATTTAGATTATTCGGATATATCCGAATCCGATCCGAAATGAATTCGGATAGATTTGGATCGGATTTCAGATAGGGTCATGAAATTGTCAAATCCGAATAATCCGTTATCCGATCCGATGAACACCCCTAGCGCTAAGGATCTTGTGTAGCAATGCTTATAAAGGTGAGGATGATGATAGCGGTTAGGGTGGTTGTGGAGGATTGTAACCACTCGTTATGGTGAAGGATGATGATGGTGATAAGGGTTTTGTTGCAAGGGATGGAGGGCGAAGGTGAAGCAAGGGGTTTATGGCAAATGACAGGTGGGGGTCTTTTTGTTAAAATTATAGGTTGTGGTTGGAATTTTTCATAGGAGCTGGCATTGTTATCCTGATGCTCTTTTTTCACTCTATTCAACTCTAAATACAATAATTCTTAAAAAACAACCAAAAGTTTACCTAAAAAACCCTCGATACCCAACATCTGATGGATCTACACCTCCGCCTCGATAATTCTTAAAAAAACAACCTTGATTTTGCGGTTATGACACGTTAAGGTTTGTGATAATGATCTGGTGAAGCAAAAAAGAGGATCACCAAGAAAAAATACGACTGATGGCTCTACACCTCCACCTTCGCTAATAGCGGCAACATAATCCAGTAACAATTTATCTTTATGTGGTAATCAGAGCATTCACAATTCGTTCCCTGAATTTATGTGAGTGTATTCCCTATATTATATGGTATGGTTATAAGTGATTGTGAGTGAAGGATATGAAAAATATATTGTTCAATGTGTATTTTTAGGAAACACTGTTTAAAACTCTATAATATTTTTAATATATTTTAAGTGGTTGTGAGTAGAGGAGAGAGAAAAATTAATGATAAATATATAAAAAGTATTATTAAATTGAAGAGAAGATATAAAAAGTAATGATTATTAGTGCTATTATATAGAAAATGATGAAGAATGGGTTGTGAATGCTCTCAGCCCTGAATAGCTTTCCTTTAGGTTGATGGTTAATTAAATAATATGCAGTTGACATAAAAGTGATAGATAGTGCAAATCGGGTCGGTTGTGTAAAGGGTCAAACAGGATGAATCGCGATGTGTAACAGGTCAAAAGTAGGTTGATGGCAACCAATGTTTTCAGAACCGGATCGGACATCGAACCGGACGCCTTACTGGTTTGGTGGTCGGATCGGTCGGACTGGTTGGACCGGATTTAACTATATTTTAATTATATTTATATGTGTAATTAAATATAAGTAATTTATATATTATTTATATATACTTAACTGTATTTGTATATCCGACGTACTAATTTATGGTTTAACGCCCCGTTTTTACCCATTAAAAAAAAAGAAAAGGAAAACCGGTCCGGTTTTCCCGGTCCGACCATCGGTTTGGGACGAACCGGCCAGTTCGACCACTACAAAACGAATCACACCAGACCGGACCGGACAAGCCCCCGATTCGTGGTTGAACCGGTCGGACCGGCCGGTCCGATCTGGTCTCAACGACATTGATGGCAACCTTTATCTTATTAGCTTTGTTGTTATGTTAAAATATTATCTTCCATAAATCTATATTTGATTGTCAAACCATATAATAATATAGATCTGGAAAAATTAATAATTTAAATAATTAGAAATATTTAATAGTAACTTTTATTATTATTATTATTATTATTATCAGTTTCTAATAACAAACCAATAAGACATCCACAATGTGAATTCATCTCAATATAATGTTTATAAAGACAATAAAAAATATTGTTCAAAATTAAAGCTCATATAGAGAGATGTTTGCAAACATATTCGGAATGTATGTTATTATTATTAATATAAATAAGCCATTGTGAACTCAAACCGTTGCAGTAAGGATCAAACCTGAACCCTGCAACTTCTCTTCCGTGATCCTATCGATACGTTGTTTCATCTCCTTATTCAAATAGTTCTTCCAATCTCCAACCTCTCCTTTTCTAAAGAACTCTCGACTGTTGATCGCCACCATCTTTCCAAACTTGTCAACACCCTTCTTGTTTACCTCTAGATTACTCAAACTCTCAAAGCTGCACAACTTAACTATCTCCCCCACCACCCCTTTCTTCTCTTCCTCCTCTGTAAACGGTTTCCCCATGAAAGCCCCTAACTTCCTCACCATTGCCTCCGGCTGCTTCTTTATTTCCTCATATTTCAAGAACAAAATCTTTTCCGGAGATTCCAAGCTAGCTCTCCAGTATGACAAAACATGCTCCCAAATGGGACCATAGTCCGACACCCCATGGCAGAAACTCTCAAATGCATCATCAAATGAAATTGGAGGCAGATCTTTGGATCTAATTTTGCTCATGAAATGCCACTTGGAAATCAACACGTCTTTTGGGTCCCTACACACATAGACAAACTTGCAAGAACTCATGGAAGCCGGTAGTAGAGTAAGAGTAAAGTGGGTAGCAAAGATTCGAGGAACAGGGAGGTTGGTGAAGTCGGGGAAGGGGTAGGATTCAGAGTCGATGAAAGGGAAGGTGCTTTGCGGGGTGTGACTGAGTAGATGGTGGTCGGAGGAGGTGTAGCGGTGGCGATTAAGGGTGGAGAACATGAGGGCTTTAAGCCAGGTGGTGCCAGACTTTAAAAAGGAGGCCAAGAAGATGTCGGTGGGTTGAGGTTTGAAGTAAGTATGTAGAACCAAGTTGTTTTTCATGATCTGAGGGTCTAACCAGAAGCCATTGTATTTATACAAGTGTTGGCTCCACCATCCATTGCCTTTGGGTAGTGTTTTTATCAAGTTCTTGTGTTTCTCGCAGATATTGTTGTACTGGGCTTCTGCTTCATTTGGTTCTGGAAGAGATGGAGAACTGGACATGACGAAGGTAGTTGATACAAGTGTAGTGTGTGGATATCCTAGCTTTTAAATGTGTAATGCAATCATTGAGTTTAAACATGTGGTAGTATACAACTTCAGATGATAAGTGGATTGATGATATGCATATGTACTCTTCTCATATTTAAACATTTGGCTGGCATAACAATCTAATCCAAAGATGCTTATAAATACGCGGTCCCATTAGGTTATGATATCCTCGCGTTTGAAATTGGTTGCATGAAAAAATCTCCTTTATGTGACCCTATGATGTGGCTAACCATTTACTACCGTATAACATATATATGTCCGTAAAAAGACTTTAAATTCAACAAACACTTTGTGGTATTTTTATATAAGCTGTTAAGAAAGTTCCAAGTGTTTTTTGATTGTTTCAACTCGGTCGCTATTTTGTATATGTTTATATGTTGTATAATCTATGAAACTATAAAAATCCTTCATGTAAAAATAAAAACAGAAATTTATTATTTATTTAATTTACTATTATTGGGCCGGAGGTTGGATCTACTAACAAAATTATTTGTGGTTAGAGTAATGAAGTTCCCCGTAAGAACAACGATAGATCTTAGACCATAGCAGTGATAAAAAGAGGCACGGTAAGAGAGCTATGGTGACATGAGCTACGACTATGACAATAAGACAAAATAATTAATGCAAATCTATGGATACATGTATCATGCGTCCTCAAGGCAAGACAAGACGGAAAAACTAAGTTTCAAAAGTGTTCTAATTTAGTTACATATGCATATTTTTCTCAAATTGGACCATAAACAATCAACTCGAGTCATCATTGAATTTTCATATGTCAAGAAAGTAATGATGTAGAGTGTAGACGATGTGGTGGTCAGAATTTTTAATATATATAATTATATTAAAAATTTTAAAAATATCATCAAATTTATATGTCAAGAAAGTAATTGTGGAGAAGACGTGGGGGTCAGGATTTTCAATATATGTAAGTATATTAAACAAAAACATGTTAATTAAGAAAACAATAAAAATAAGTACCTAAAAATTCCGTCAACGTTCCATATCAGCACTAGAGTTTGTTTTGCAGCATACAAGAGTTAATGTACAAATATTGCACTAAAAGGTATATGGATACTAAACAATACAAGAGGGAAGGATCCCCTGAGACTAACCATCTACATTCTGTGAGGTACAAACACAGTCAGCACTATGTACAATCATTTATGCTTATCTAACAGAGTTCAATTGGCACTATGTGAGCTTACACACAATGGGCATGGGGGATCCCTTCTATCTTCATATGAAGTTCTTGTTTCCAAACAATCTGCATGATAAATGTGACCACAAACAAGAACTGCAACAACAGTGTTATCACTAGTAGTAGCAGAGCATAATCGACACATCATCTTCATCGAATCACCCGACACCACATCTATCACCAATCTATTCGATCTGATTCGTTCCTGCTTCCGTGAAGCCTTTCCCCCCCTTTCTGCAAAACAACCACCAAGAAAAATACCAATCACCTCATAGTTGAAGACATACAAAAAGTCAACATTTCTTATCAAATCCTCTATTATGATCAGATTTTACTACAGAAATTAACACCAATAGTTGTCTATCTGTTCAAGAAAACCCCTGTGACATCAATTTTCCAATAGGTGTCACTTGTCGGTTGGTGAGTTGAATCATTAAACCTGAACATGACTCGTATATTTATTCATGTCAAAGATATCAATTCTTTTTTGTAACCTATATAACTCAATGAGTTAAATGTGTCGGTGCGTTGACCCTGTAAGAATATATTCTTAAGTTATATCTGAATATTAAACAAGTTGACGTGTTTAATCAAACGGATTAAAAAGATGACCTAAATACGAGCGGTTTAATTAAATGGTTTGCAGTCAACCAGAAAATCAATTTTCTTCAAATTTTTATAACTGTATGTAATTTGAAGTTGCAAAGTAGTTGATGACAGCATTAAAAGAAGTGAAAGATCACCTGTGTATCCTGAACGTGAATCAGATTTATGACCAAACTTCAAATGAGGAGGATTATTCTTCCCATGAGAAGTTGATGAATGTTGAGCATTGTAATTTCTCTGTGGATGTTGGCCATTGCCGTTGTAATTATGCCGTGGAACCCTAAACTGCAATGCACGATTATGATTGTGGTGGCGGTGATGCGGCGGCGGATGGTGGTGGTGGTGGCCATTTGCAGAGCCTTCCATCATGTTCACCGGAGGTGAATGAATGACAATTATTCTGGTGGAAAGAAGATGATGTTATGAGAAAGATGCAAAACCCTTATCTGAATCGATTGTTCAAACAGCAAGAATGATTATATTTACAAACCCACATTGCAAGATTATCTTTTTACATCAAGAATCGATCAGAATCATGAGAAATTGAACAAAACCCATAAAAAATCGAAGATTATGAATTCGTACCAGGGTAAGGATGCGTGTTCTTGTGGTGGGTTCTTGATTGTATCTTGAGCGAATGCGATAGAAATGTATACGTAAAGTTTGAAATTTAACGGTTATGGAGGAACAGAGAGAAAAAGGGTTTTTGGGTCGTTGGATTTTTCAGGAGAAGAAAGAAAGGGATTTTAACTCCCAATGTGGTGGTGGTGGATAATTTGCGCTAACTTTTTAATCTTCCTACTCTCATCTTCTTCTTACTCTAATAAAAAGAAAATTACAAAAATAGTCCCCGTAGTTTGATCATATTGCAATTTTAATCCCCAGATTTTAAAAATTGTAAATTTTAGTCCAAACATTTGAAAGTTTGTTGCAGATTTAGTCCCCACCGTTAGTTTTTAACGATCTGGGAACTAAATATGCAATATGATCAAACCATAGGGACTAATTGTGCAATTTGCTCAAAAAATTAAAAAAATTGAAAATCAAATAAAATTTAAAAGAAATTAAAATCAAACATAATAAATTCAAATAAACATCAATAATAAATTTCAATAATTTTTTTAAAAAATAAAATAAAGGTTAAAAAATCAAATCAAATTTAAAACTAAATAAAAGTAAAAACAAAACGTATGTAAAAAGAGAAAGCGAAAAGTATTGAAAAATAAGTATGTGATTATAGTAAAAAATTAAATAAAAACCAAATAAAAATTAAAAATACAATCGAATAAATATTTATAAAATTCAAAATAAATATTGAAAAAAATCATATTAAAGTTAAAAAAATAAAAAAGCGGTTCGATTTTATTTTTTGTTTTTTAGATTTATACTTTCACAAGGTTTTTGTATTCTTCGATTTAAACATGATATATGAACTTTTAAATTTTAATTTTTTAATTTTTATATGATTTTTTTAGTTTTTTTTTTAATTTTTTGAGAAAATTGCGCAATTGGTCCCTATGGTTTGACCATATTACATGTTTAGTCACCAGATCGTTTAAAACTAACGGACATTAACGGTGGGGACTAAATTTGCAACAAAAACTCAAATGTTTGGACTAAATTTGTAATTTTTTAACATCTGGAGACCAAACTTACAATATGATCAAACCACAGGGACTATTTTTTCAATTTTCTCTCTAATAAAAGAAAATCTTGAGACGTGGTAACGTTACAATTAATTTCATCAAAATTTTTCCGTCTTTCTTTCCTATTAAATAATTACTTTAATTACTAATAATATTATTTAACACTATTTTAGATTTAATAAATTAAAAAAGATATCTATTTATTAATGTTATTTCTAAATAAATAAATTTTTTATAAAATAATACATTTTTCTAAAGAAAAAAACTTTTTTTAAAATACGAATATTTTAAATTTGGTATCTTTTAAAAGTTAATTTTTTAAAACCAAAAATAATTAAATTTAGAAGTTATAATAAGGAAATTTTTATGAATGACATTTTTATACTATTTGTTTTAGAACAAAATGTTTATTTATTTTGAAATTTTTTTTAAAAAGTTGGGATATCATTGTTTTATTAGTTATAATCATTTTTTATACGTATTTTCAGTCATATCATATCTTAGAATATCGTTTTACAATTAATAAATATTATTATATTAATATTTTATTTATTCAACTCGTGTAACACATGAGTTTACTAAAGCTAGTTAATAAAACAAGAGATAATTGGATTTTAACATTTTTAATTGGTCTTTTCATGCATCCATAATCCATTTATAACTTTTGTTATAATATCTTATTAATTTAACGAAAATCATAATATTATGGAGTAAATTATTCCTATAAAAATTCATAATATTAGATCTTATGGCAAGTCAAGCTTTACATTTTGGTTAATTGGATTACTAGCAGGGTACTGACCCACCGATCATTTTCATTACTCAAGTACGTAATTCGAGACCGCCTCAGGAGGAAACTCACTATAGGTGAGAAAAAACATTCTAACCGAACTTAAAACCTCCTTTTTTGTCACTTGTAAGACTTGAACTCAAAACTTCCCCTATTTTAATGAAGTCTTGGTAAAGGCTGTTTGTCAATATCTGAACTAGTAAGTGCAGAACCAGTAAAAAGTCTGACTGGTTAAAAGACTTTGAACTAGTAAGTGTTGAATCTATATGTGATGTTTGGTTGAATATCTAATAACTGTGCAAAATAAGTATTTTACCCCTCTAAACTATTTTGAGGTTGAATGCACATCATATTAACCCATTGACAAATCTTCCTATTTTCTTGTATGCATAAACTCCATTCACATATAGCATGTAACAACATATATGTTCCAAATGTGCAGATTTTTGAGGTTGAATGCACATCGTATTAACCCATTGACAAATCTTCCTATTTTCTTGTATGCATAAACTCCATTCACATATAGCATGTAACAACATATATGTTCCAAATGTACAGATGGGGTAATAGTCCACATGATGTAGCAAGATCATCTAGAAACTAGATGATAAGTTCTCAACTTTCGAACTAAATAGCAAGAAAGAAAAGAACCATCAACCATCATCTTCTTTCTGTCACTTCTTTATTTAGTTGGTTTGCATCCCTAAAATAGCAAACTTTTCTATATAACAAGAGTAGCTTGAATCAAATCCAACACATAAAAAATATCTTCTTAACCAAACTCAACAAAAAAATATATAGTTTCACTCATTACAAAAAAGATGTATTGTTTCAGTCATTTCATCAAGCAATTGCCACGGCTTTTACTAAAAAAACCATTGTTAGAATCAAAGCTAACATACAATAGGTGGTGGTAACCGATGGACGTCGCCGGAGGGTGGAGGTCGTCGGCGAATGATGGACGTGGCCGGCGGATCGTCGTGGCTGGATGGTGGACGTCGTCGGCGAGGGTGCGGCGGCGGCAGCGAGGAGGTGCCGGCGACGGGGCGGGGCCGGCGAGGAAGGCTGTAGTAGGTGTGGTGTGCGATGGGGTGGGAAGAATGCTTCAGGAATGCTGAATGGTGGATGTGTTTTGAGGGGTAAAGAGGTCCACAATTCCATTCAGCATTGATTTTTAACTTAAACATTCAGAGTTGAATGAAATGTTTAAGATGTTGTGTCTTTTCGAGACAAACACTTTAACCTCTTACTGATTCAGATGTAACATCTTCATGGAATTATTTGTAAGCTACCAAACAACCCTTAACTCAACTCAACCAGTTAAGCTAAGGGTTACTGGTAGGTCAAGCTTTACATATCGTAACTTCTTAGGAAATATTTGTTTGATCTTAACATTCATTACAAGTATCTGTTAAATTTAACACAAATCATATTTTAACCTTTACCAATAGACATGCTAAAATTTTTAAAAAAGATTACTTCGAGATCTTTCATTTCTTCTTAGTTGAGGTAATGGACTCACCCATCAGATTTTTATGTGGCCATATGGAGTGAACATTGACAATACAATCAAGAAAGGTTGACGAAATGGGTTACCGAACCGTATCACCATTCCCTAAAATCAAGGCATAAAATAGCAATACTGAATACGATATCTAGGGTAATAGACTAAGGGACCGTTTGATTACACTGATTCAGTAAAATCTGACTGAGTCAGAAGCTGACTCAGTTATAAGTTCTGACTGGGTATGCATCTGACTGAAACTTGACTGTTTGATTCAGTATCTGACTAGAACCAAATCGATTCAGTATTTACGTCACAATATTTCATTTGACGGATAAAAAACCCGTATATTTTCTAATCAACTAGAATCATTAACAATCTTATTCAACTACTAAATCAAAATCAAAATCATACTAATCATACAAATCAATCGTAATAATCACACACAATTAATCTTCTCATAAATTACACTTTATACCTTCTAACAAAAACATGGATGCCAATAACATCATCATCAACAATCCCAAATGAGCGTCTGAAAACACAAATCTTCACCCACCGTCTCATCGGAAACATCCACCGGAAAACCACCAACTTCTGCTGCCGTTGTAACATCGTGTATTTTTGGATTAATTAAAAGTTAACGTCCTTAATTCTTGTAACGACTATTGTTAGCATTTGGGAAACATGTGGAATTTTTTATGTTTGATTCTTTGTTTACATCAATTATTTTCTTTCTATTTTATTTAAAAGTTAATAATTTAAAACATTTAAATTGAACATAACAACATTACTAATAGATTATGATAATGATAATAATAATAGTCCTAATAATAAGACTAATAATTGTAATTATACAAGTAATTACAACATTTGCTTATTATGTTAAAAATAATAATAAAAGTTAACAATTTATAAAAGTTAAACAATTAATAAGTTGTAAGAATAAGTAAAACTAAAAGTTTAATTAAGTTAGGGGGTGTTCTTGTCATTTTATAAACTTTAAAGAAAGTTATTGCATAAAATAATAAGCATTGAAAACTATAGGGGTTAAATATGTAATTTTTGAAAATCAACTAGTGTGTAACGGTGAAAATTTCTCGGGTAAAATAATTTTTTGGTCACCGGAACCGTAGGCCGGGTGGGGGGTTCCTACCCAAGGTCGGGTTTTTACCACCTCTTCCAAATACTCACGACGTATGGCCTATAAATATTCACTAGTGATGGTAATTTCCATTAGTAAAAGCTACTAATAAACTTACCATAAGAGAAGAGGTAATACTCTCTGTATTTCTCATTTTCCAAACCACCACGCTGATGTCATATCCGTAATGTTTTCCTGAATCTCTATTTTTTCTATATTTTCTCTAAAGTTATGAAAACATCCTTCCCTCTTTCCATAGACTTCTCACTTCGAAAATGTTAAATTAAGCAAAAAAACTGTTACGGAATAATATTATTGCAAAGTATAGAACTTGTCTAAAATCCATTGTCCGGGTAACAAATGTGAGGTTTATAGACCAAATGGACTTCTTCACTGTTAAAATTTATAGTTTGTTTTTCAATTCAATTACTTATGTTGGAATATTTTTTATTGTTTGAGGGGTTTCTTGCAAATATTCTAAAGTATGAGGGCTGAAGTGCTTATGAGGAAAAGAGGAGGACTGATACGCAGGCTTTATATATAGAGTGTTGCTGTTCAAGGAAAGATGAATCGTCTTCTTCTACACATTCGTTCTCAGACATTCAAAGTGCTTTCAGGCTGATTCTTGAGTTCTGATCTTCATTAGCAACTTGCTGATTGAAGTTTTTCTGTGTAGTTACATCTTGTATTCGTTTTGATGATTTCAGTCTCACATTGAGACTGTTCTTGTTTGTTTCTACAAGATTTGTAATCTGTGATTCCGCTTTTGTTGTTAACTCTGAGTTGTGTCTATCATTCTATTGATTTTTTGACATGGTATCAGAGCTTTAGGCTCTATATCGTTCTCAGATTTCTTGATTCACGTCCCTAGGGTTTCATCCCTTTAGGGCTCAAGTCATTCTTTGTTTAATCTGACCTGTTAGGGTTAGATTTGGTTGTAATTCTGGGCTGTGGAAGATCGAGTGGTTGTCTTCAAGAGAAACTATAGAGGCTCAAGAATTTTGATTCTTGGCGGATTTTCCTAACCAACGATCGTGGTGAAGAAAGGGGTCTCCTCGCTTAGTGTTGTGTTCATCATAAAAGCACTGTAAGAAATTTCTTTCCCTAACTCGCTGCTGGAAGCTCTGTAAGTTCTCGAAACCCTACTCAGTTTCATTTCACGTAACTCATACACCGTGTTTGTTTGGCTTCGATTTTACGCATGCATTATATGTGTTGGTCTGCTTGATAGTTCGTGGTTGAAAATATCTCTGTGATCCTATTTTTTGTCTATTGCCTGGTGGACCCTTTTCATACTTGGCTGAGCACCTTAAGAGTGTCTCTAGTATCCTGTACTTGGAGGGTCTATCATCTTGTGTCACTGATTGTGTGTTATCTCTGATTGTTTATCATGGCTGATGCTTCTTTGAATGATGATGATTCTGTAACTAATGAGGGCAGTGTTTCTAGCAAAACTAATGATACCCTTATTAGTAAATTGGATTTTGGAAATCCTCTCTACCTTCACCCAAGTGATACTAGCGTGTTATCAATAGTTAATATAAAACTAAAAGGTACAGAAAACTATATAGTTTGGTCTAACTCAATGGAACTTGCTTTACAAGTTAAAAATAAACTTGGGTTTGTAGATGGGTCTTGTACCAAACCTGTAACTGATGATGTTTTAATCAAGCAATGGGAACGATGTAACTCGGTTGTATTATCTTGGATTCTAAACTCAATTTCAGAGGATCTTTATGTGGGTCAAATTTTTTCAAAAATAGCAGCAGAAGTATGGCAAGATCTAAAAGAAACGTATTGTAAATTAGATGGCTCAGTCATTTTTAATTTGCATCAAAACATATGCAACCTTACACAGTCTGGGTCATCAGTCTCAGAGTACTATCACAAACTGAATTCCATGTGGAAACAGTTTGACTCTCTGACTAGACTACCAACCTGTGTCTGTACTGCATCTAAAGGAATTTCTGAATTCAATCAAACTCTAAGACTTATGCAATTTCTAATGGGCTTAGATGAAGTCTATCAGCCTCTAAGATCTAATATTCTAACTAAAGAACCTCTGCCATCGGTTAAATCTGCTTTTGCCATTATATCTGCTGAAGAATCTCACAGAAATGTAAATCATAGTGGCTCTTCTAATAAACCTCAGACCTCTGCTTTTGCATCTAAAGTAATAGATAACAAGAAAAAATCTAAAGGTTTTTTGCTAAAGTGTTCTCACTGTAACAAAAATGGTCATGTGGTAGAAAAATGTTTTGAATTAATAGGATATCCACCAAATTATAGAAAGGAGAATAATGGAAAAAAACCTATAATGAAGCATGTAAGGATCCTAATTGGGTTCAAGCCATGAATGAAGAAATGAGTGCATTGCATAGAAATAAAACTTGGATCATTACTGACTTACCAATGGGTAGAAAACCTATAGGCTGCAAATGGTTATATAAAATAAAATATAGGTCAAATGGTGAGATAGAAAGATATAAAGCTAGATTGGTAGCAAAAGGGTATAGTCAAAGAGAAGGTCTTGACTTT
Source organism: Flaveria ramosissima (assembly GCA_025215565.1). Taxonomy (NCBI): domain Eukaryota; kingdom Viridiplantae; phylum Streptophyta; class Magnoliopsida; order Asterales; family Asteraceae; genus Flaveria; species Flaveria ramosissima. Next base: position 75,635,459 of record CM046045.1, on the reverse strand, counting down.
GATGAAACCTTTTCTCCAGTAGTCAAAATGGTGACTATTAGGTGTTTTTTAAGTCTAGCTGTTCAAAATTCATGGTCTGTGTTTCAGCTAGATGTTAATAATGCATTTTTATATGGGGATTTATTAGAGGAAGTATACATGTCACTTCCAGAAGGCTATTATGATCAAAATAGTAATAAAGTGTGCAAATTGGTAAAGTCCTTATATGGGTTAAAGCAAGCCCCAAGGCAATGGAATGAGAAGTTAACCTCTGTGTTACTTCAAATTGGCTTTGTGCAAAGCAAGCATGATTTCTCTCTTTATGTGTTATCTGAAAAAGATAAATCTGTTATTTTGCTTGTTTATGTAGATGATATACTAGTTACTGGTAATGATAACAGTTTAATTCATAAGGTTAAGGTAGAGCTAAGCTCAAAATTTTTAATCAAAGACTTAGGGAAGCTAAAGTATTTTTTAGGGATAGAAGTTATAGAAACTAAATCTGGTATGTGTCTATCTCAAAGAAAGTATTGTTTGGAATTGCTTGCTGAATTTGGGTTACTTGGATGTAAGCCTGTGAACAACCCAATTGAACAGAACTGTGTGATTACTAATCTTGAAAACTCTTCAAAGTCTGATTTTGAACTGAAAGATGTTAATAAATATCAGAAGTTGATTGGAAAACTAATATATCTTACATTAACAAGGCCTGATATTTCTTTTGCTGTTCATTCATTGAGTCAATTTATGCATAAACCCTTAAATTCGCATCTTCAGATTGCATTGAGACTGCTTAGGTATCTAAAAGGTGCTCCTGGAAAAGGTATTATCTTTAAAAAATCAAATGTGTTTGAGTTAAAAGGGTTTGCAGACTCTGATTGGGGCAGATGTTTAGCAACTAGAAGGTGTATAACTGGGTATGGTATTTTCTTAGGTGACAACTTGATAAGTTGGAAAAGTAAGAAACAAAATACTGTATCTAGGTCTTCTGCTGAAGCAGAGTTTAGGGCTATGTGCGCTGCTGGTTGTGAAATAATTTGGATTATAAATATTTTACAAGATATGGGTTTTATTCAAACTTTGCCAGTAGATTTGTTTTGTGATAATAAAGCTGCTATATTAATTTCATCCAATCCTGTATTTCACGACAGGACAAAGCATTTTGAAATAGATATGCATTTTCTGCGTGACAAAGTCATTGCTGGTATTCTAAAAATAAAAAAGATAGAAACTTCAAATCAACCAGCAGATATTTTTACAAAGGCTTTAAATTGTAGTCAACATGCTTTTTTGTGTTCAAAACTGTGCATGTTTGATGCATTTGGTAATTGAATTGTGGGGGGCTGTTAAAATTTATAGTTTGTTTTTCAATTCAATTACTTATGTTGGAATATTTTTATTGTTTGAGGGGTTTCTTGCAAATATTCTAAAGTATGAGGGCTGAAGTGCTTATGAGGAAAAGAGGAGGACTGATACGCAGGCTTTATATATAGAGTGTTGCTGTTCAAGGAAAGATGAATCGTCTTCTTCTACACATTCGTTCTCAGACATTCAAAGTGCTTTCAGGCTGATTCTTGAGTTCTGATCTTCATTAGCAACTTGCTGATTGAAGTTTTTCTGTGTAGTTACATCTTGTATTCGTTTTGATGATTTCAGTCTCACATTGAGACTGTTCTTGTTTGTTTCTACAAGATTTGTAATCTGTGATTCCGCTTTTGTTGTTAACTCTGAGTTGTGTCTATCATTCTATTGATTTTTTGACATTCACCCATCAGACTAGTATTTTGTTTTGAGTTCTCCCGTTTGATTCATAATAGTAGTATTAGAGCCAAAGTTAGAGTAGTGGCCCATGTAGTGTAATGGAGGGAACCTACCTAGACCAATAAAGACTTTGACCCCTTTAAAAGATCAAATGTTATGCATTAAAATCATTATAAGATATAAGACTAATATTACAATGATTGTATGAGCAACAAAAGTAATGTTTATATATCAAATACACTCACCCATTAAAATAGGCTTTTAAGTTGTCATATTTTTTGCTCCGACCCACTAGACCAACGTGACACTCGGAGTTCACTCCTATATATACAATGATAAAATAGGTAATCAGATATAAACATGATGTATTCGAGTATATTATAATTATATGATTGCATAAAGCATGTTACATTACAAGTATATACATTGGTTAACTACTAGTACAAGAGATAGCCCAAAGGTTGTTACAACTATAGGAAGATGAACTGATGAAGACCAAAGGTGCTGTAATACATAAAACCTAGTTTGCTCATCTTATTTCGGTGAGACCTCTAAAACACAAAAGAAAATATATATAATGTGCCCAACAACAACAAACAAACACTCAAGATCAGATATATAAAAACACTCTTCTCTGCACATAATTAATCCTTCAGATCTTGCAGGCATCAATGGGTCGTCCACCTTGCTGGTAAATCTTGAAAAAGAAGTCGAGTGAATACGTGACGTTCTTGTATCGCCTCGGTGTCTCATCCGTAATGAGCTCATCTACGGGTCCGATCACCTGGTCCGATAGAACTGGGCAAAACACAGCTACAGTCATCCTATCCTTTTTCGAGTTCACCAACACCCTATGCACAGGGCTCTTGAATATCCCATTACTCACTATCTGCACATTTTCATACCCATATTTCAAGTTAACAAGTTAGCACGCACTACTAGAAAACTGACCATTTATGACGGTATTTTCAATCGCAAATGCCCAGTTTTCTAGCAGTGATAAGAACTAACACAACGATTACCTCGATCTGATCACCAACATTGATGGTTAGAGCATCAGGAACAATAGGAACCGCGACCCACTGATCATCTTTCAAGAGCTGCAGCCCTTCAACCTCCTCATCTTGCATTAGAACCGTGATCGCTGAGCTATCCGCATGCGGTTTAACTCCCAACACCTTTTCGGGCCATGGACAAGGCGGGTAGTAGTTAAACCTCGCACTCTTCTTCGCCCTCGTTCCGAATTGGTTCAAGAAGCAATCCTCCTGCAAGTTCAACGATCTAGCCAGTGATCTAAGCACAACTTCATAGATCACCTCTATCTTGGAGCTATATTCATCAAGAACCTCCCTGTGTCATAATTGATCAATACTAAATCAACATCTGATCGACATCAGTACCCTTGAATCATTACATGAGATTGATGATGTGATAACTACCTGAAGTTGGGAGGCCAAAACCTCATCTTTCTTTGATCTTTAGGAAGAATAGTGAGGTAAAGTCTATCAGTCCAGTCAAGAACTTGATCATCTGAGAGAACCATGTCATTTCCATAGCCCTCAACGTCATCTTCTTCCCTCAAGTATTTCTTCTTCTCATCTGATGATAATTGGAAGAAAAGTTTACCAATTTCACGAACTTTCTCCAAAAAGGAGCTTTCAATTCCGTGATTAATTGCTTGAAAGCAGCCCCAAGTGATAACAGCTGACTTGAGCTTATGGAGCTCCGAAGGTGATGAAGTTAAGAGGCTAACGTCAATAACTGGTATATTCGCCGGAGAAGAGGCGCCGGTGGCGGTGGTGTCGTGAGCGTATTCTTTGTGTTGCTGTCGGATGTATCTTTCCGGCGGGTGGTGGCAGTCGGCGGCTACTTGTTGAACTTGTTTGTTGTTGTTCATTGAGTAGTGAACGGCCGCCTGAGAGTCATCCATGACTTGATGGAGTGATTTGGTGAATTGGTATATTCAAAGTGATGAACAAGTAAAATAATAGACTTTGAATTCTGTAGCACCACCTTAGAGTCGGTCAACTTTTAGTAATAACAATGTCAATGTCAATGTCAATGTCAGTGATAAAACTGTGGAGACTGACAACATTTTTTCTTTATAGTATAAGCAATAAGCATACACCGAATCTTGTCTGATTTTCTATGGATAAATGTTGTTTTTCCAAAAACGATATAATTAAGTTAAGCCATTTAATATATGTGGGCTTGGGAGCTTGTGTTAGACTGGTCCTCCAAAGGAAGTTTGGACTGATGGCCCTTCTCCCCAGGGCATCACGATTTGTAGCATTTGGAAATAAGCTTACTTTCATAAACGATTAAAATCCATCTGATGAACATCCTTTTGGATAAAATATAAGTGCCTTTCTTTTCTTAGGATATATTATAGGAGTAGAAGCGAAAATCTTGATTGGAAATTTTGGTGTGATTTCTTTTTCTAACTCTTGTACTACTAGCTCCTTGCTATCATATCTTTTTATATATTTGATCTCGTTTGGCCGTTCAAAAAAAGATGGTCCTTCAAAAAAAAAAGTTAAAATAGAGAAAAAAATTTATGATTACTTTTTTGACTGAAAAGTTTAGTTCTGCTAAGAGCATTCACATCCCAATCTTTATTTTTATCCATATAATTACACTAAAAATCACCACTTCTTCTCTTTTTTTTCAATTAAATAATATATTTTTATACATTTTTCATTACCTTTTCTCTCTCATTCACTCACAACCATTTTCAAAAATATTAAAAAATTTATAAGGGTTGAACAGTAAATACTTAAATTTACAGATGAACAGTAATATTTTCTCTCTCCTCCACTCACAACCACTCAAAATCATCCCATATAATTTAAGGACTCACACTCACATAAATATAAGGCATGGGTTGTGAATGCTCCAATGCCTTCAAACTTCACTTGCTCCTTACATGACTTCAATTCTAAAATTACATTTGGGTGTTCTTATTTTTTAACTTTTGTGTCTACCTGTCTTTTCTATTAACTAAAATTAACTTTCTCATGTCTTCTTCTACATGCATCAACCATATAACTTTCTTCTTAAGCAGTAAAGTCACTATCATCATCCACACTTGCTTCTCCTTCCATATATGGTCATACTTAGCTGCATCAACCTCAACAATATTCTCATATCACATATATTTCTACTATCACTATCAAAATCATTAAAGAATGTATCACATGAGTTAAGATGATTATAGTTTTATTCTGTTACAATTTGTGTGTTCTAGTCAGCTTATAGTAAAACTTTTGGCTAGCCCAAAAGTGGTAAGTCTACTTGTTTCTCACTACAACTTGATTCTCCTACTTCATGCCAGCGTAACATTAAGTTGGTTAAATTTATAAGTTGTAAAAAAAAAACTTTTAAGCCCTGTAAAAAATAAAATCTTGAGGAGTTTGAGAAGTTTTGATGGTATTACAAATTACAAACTTAATTGCTTCGCAAAAAGCTCCAAATCAAGCCGAAGAAGACGATTCAGACGAAGGGGATGAATAGCATATTGTATCAATGGGTCACGTTTTTTTAGAATACTTATGTTTAACTTTAATTATGACTAAATGACTTATGTTTGTAGTTATGTAGTATGATTGAATGATATTGTGAAATCTAGATTTATTTGTATGTAATTGAATGTTATTGGGAATTTTAGGTTCATTTTGATCATCCAATGAAACTGGAAATTTTAAAAAAATTAAAAAAAATTGACCATTAGCGGTGACATGTCGCCGCTAATAGTCATTTAAAAAAACATTAGCGACGACTTTTGAATTATTAGCAGCGACATCATTAGCGGCGACCATTTAGCGGCAATTTTTTTTATCATTAGCGACGAACTACTAGCGGCGACATGTCGCCGCAAAAGGTAATAGCGGCGACAATCATAGGTAGTTGTCGCCGCTAATGATCAAAAATTTTGTAGTGACAAATGTTTGAGGTAAGTTTTAAAATTTAAACAAATGTGCTTATGAAAAATCTCATTCAGTTTCTTTATAGGCAGTAGTTTTGGCTTTTATTATTTGTTAATAAATTATTTGTTTGATAAAAAATAGTTTCAGTGCATATTATTTTAGCAGAATAGCAGTAAAAAGCCGAAACTAATATGGAAATTAATATAATTAAGTGTTTATAACGCTCATTTTCGTTTTAATTTTATTTATGTTTAAATATAAATTTTATTGAAAACTTGGTGGGGGTGATAGTCATATCTTTTTGCTTCCTTGAAATTCAGTTTGGTGTTTTTAACCATTATTTTTGTAACAATATACGTAGTTACCATTGCGTCATGCTATTTTTATTACCGTTCGATATAATTTTTAATTCGTATATTTTTGTTCTCCCTATTACTTGTTATGTTTTAAAATTCAGAAAAAAATAACTATTAAAATAACAAAAGAAAATCAAAAGCTTAGATAAGCCGTGGAATTGTCAAACGTGGATGGAAATAGTTTGAACAAAAATGGTCAGGAGTAACTGGAAATGCCTTTATTAAAAAGTTAAGGGTCCTAATATAAATACATCCATCCAAATATCGACACCCTTATATACGTCGTGTATGGGTCCATACGCGGCGTATATGGTCGAACACACTAAAAACGAGGAAAATTCAGGGGGGCTGTCAGAGAGCTATACGCCCCATATAGCCCTATACGACCCCCCCTATACGACACGACACATATAGGGTTATACGATGCTTATAGCGAATTTCGAAACTGACTGCGAGGAAAAATTCAGGTGGCTGTCAAAGGGGTTATACCCCCGTATAGGGCTATACGACCCCCCCCCCCCCTATACGACGTGTATGGGGCTATACGGCTCGTATAGAAATTTTGAGGTGTTGATTTAAAATATTAGGGTGTGCAAATAACCAAGCCTAAAGTTAATATTGTACTCTTCATCACCTTTAATAATATTAGTACTAGTAACTAGTAATATGTTGTTCTCTTCGACCTACCACGCTTTACGTCCGGAAAAATAGTTATCAGATTGAACAATTGATCAAATGAAATTATTAAAATAATTTGACTATTTGTCTTTTATGAAAAAAACTTATGGAATTTACACTATTTTATGTAAATAGTTTATAAATATAAAAAACTATATTATTTTATGAAATCAAAATATTAATATTTGATAAATATAATATATAAATAAATTTGCAAAAGTTTGGGTGAGGATGGAAAATTATAAAAATTTGGGCGAGGAAAATTCATGATTTCTCGCCTAGTCAGTGAGAAAAACAATAAAAATGACACTTAAGCGAGGAAACAAACCAACTCCTTGCTTAGTCAACGAAGAGTGTATATAAGTTGATACATCAAGGAGAAATTATGATATTTCCTCACCTAATCAGCAAGGATGGTACACACCAACGAGGAATTATGTCTTTTCCTTGAATACATGTTAATTCTGATTGATTTATTTGTTTGGTGATTATTACTTTTGCATGTTTATTTTGGTAATTTTATTTAGTCAATTTGATGATTTTATAATTATACTTTTTATATACAACACAAAATACATTATTTAATTATTTCTATCATAATAATATACATTTGTTTATATAAAAATATGTAAATAGAAATTATATAAAAAAACTCTTTTAGGCTCACGAGCCGGCTCGAGTTTGATATGTGAAGCTCGGGCTCGAGCTTGTTTAGTAAACGAGCCATAATGTGAGCTTGAGCTCGTTTAAGCTTGGCTCAATTCGAGCTTTTCTCGAGTTGATCGCGAATAACTTGCGAGCCGGCTTAGCTCGTTTACATGCCAGCCATACTTATACCCGCCCCACCACAGTATATTCGTTGATCGACCATTTATCCTTTCACTTCATCATCATCCTTTGTTGACTTTAACTATGAACAATCTTCTATAATCACCTTCTTATATCATATTATCATGCTCCCATCATTGATTTTACTAACCGATACCCATTGTCATTGCAAACAAATAACATTCAGCGAACGCAAAAATCCATCGATTACAACGGTAACTAACGGGAATCCCTCGGTGAGTTTATTGGGCAATCATCCTTCGGTTATACTCAATTGTGTGTTTCTTTATAAATTATTTGATGTTCTGCATTGTTATTTGAGTAAAAATGATTTTGGTAGTTACAGTTGTGATCCTTTCAATTTGGATAGTTTGAGTTGTGCCTCTATCAAATTAGATGGTTTTAAGTAAATTTGAGTAAAAATGGATTATGCTCCAAATACCCTAATAATAATAAAGTGAACTAAAGAACATACAAACCCAAAAATAAATCTTTATAGCAACAGGAATATCAATAAGTGGTTCTCTTGCACTTCAAAGAAATATCAAAATCAACCAGTAGTAAAAGTAAAACCATAAAACCCAAATTTGGCTAGGCTAGCCAATCATGGCGCACCCGTAGTTTGATCAAACGTCTGCCGGCTCGATGGAAGGGGTTGGCGCGTCACCTTGTCCAGTTTGATACGACGCGCAATAGTTTCTTAGCAACGAAGGGAAAGATGGGGCATCAGGAAACATTTGAGTCCAACAATTTGAGGTTATGTCATTGATTGCCATACAACATGAAGGGCCAATGGTAGTGAGCCCAACTTTACCACTCAGGAAAGCCCTGTAAGCTTCTGTGTAGCAACCGACGCTTTCTTCTACCGACACCCAACATTGTTCCAAGGTTTCCAATGATGGGAACTTGCGAGGCGATGGATCAAGCCCCATAAAAGGGGATTGTCGTTCTTCAGGTAGCCCTGATGGTGTTGATTCTATCTGGGCTGCAAACAACAGAAGAAGTACAAATGATGCTTTTGTGAAAGCCATATGGGTGAATGTATATGTTAAGAGTTTTGGTTGAATGCATATGAAAGAAATAGTGATGATTTTATAGTTGATTTTTGGTGGCTTTTTGGGGAGGTTTTTAAATTGTATTAATTTTTGTTAATTAGTTTCAAATAGTGATATTTGATGCATTTATTAATTTTACTTTATTGTTACGTATGAACGTCTATGTAATATATAATTTATAGATGTTATTACGCGTATATGGAATATTAATGAAAACAAAGCATAAAAGTTAACTTTGCAAAATTGCAAGTATAGGCAATTATCACTATCCACGTTAGGTATATAAATAATTACTCGCCTTCAACAACTAAATGTTAATACCAAAAATTCCCATACCAAATTATTTTATGTGTGACACACTTACACACAATAAGATGTCTCATCTTTATTTAAAAATCAAGTGTTTAAATTTACATATATGAATATAGGTGATTAAAAATAGTAGATTATAAGTTGCTCTAAGAGAAATTTAGCAACGGATTTCTAGCAATCAATTCGTTTCAAGTGTTTAAATCTACATATGTAAATCTTTTAAAAAAAACAAATATCACCTAATATTAATAAACTCCAAAACACATATAATGTTTTTCATCATATCCTAAGTCCTTGTTTGTAAGTATAAATATATATTGTTATTTCAACAAATTATTAATTATTAATTATAATATTAACACACCTTATTCACTAACATAAGTAAAATAAAGTACATAACATTTGCATCATCAAATTGCTAAAATAAATACTTATGTAACATATTGCCAAGTAAATGTATATATTATAGCTAGGAGCTCGATTAATTAGAAGGTGATGCTAATATATCAACGCTATCATCTTCCGATGCTTGGTCGCGACCGGTGTCTAGTGGTTCGACCACTCGAGCAGCACCAAATAGCGTTGTAGGTGGACGGTTATGATAGGCGGAACAATAAGATTGAAGAAGCGGAGGAAAAAACGGATTAAAAGGGCCTAAAACTTTCGGCCAACACCCAAAATTCAGTGCTTCAGCGGCTTTGCAACATTCGGGCCCCATAAGGATTCGAGCTTGTCGAGTTCTGATTTCTCTCAGGGTTGCAACATAACAATCTCCTAGCATTATGTACGCAGCCCGACACGCTAGAACATTCGCTTTCTCGGGCCACTCCTGATTATTAATATTAGTAGCTGAGCTTGATCCTTGGTCTACAATGGTTAGCATTGCTAAGCAAATGCATGATAATGTAAGTGAAAGTAGGGTTATTGAACTCATGATTGTAGTGAGTTTTAAATTGGATTTTGATTGTAATATTGGGGTATATATACTTATGAACTTCTATGCATATTTATTATAAATTAATGTAAATACGCGTACACGTTTGACGTTCTTCTTTTGTGTGTGCATACATTTATATGTAGAGAATTTTAATAAGTGAAGAATGCTAGATATGAATTTAATTTAATGTATAGCGTGTTGGGTAGGTGTAAAGAGTCGTTAATTATATAGACTCTGGGAGACCTTTCATTGAATTTTGCTTAAAATTGATTTTTGTAATAAAGTTAGTGGAATTTTTTAAAACGGCTTGATTTTATATAAATTTTATATCGACATGTAAGTAGAAATGGACACAACAGTATATTCAAAATTTAAAAAGCTTGGCGTTTGTGTGAATAAAAAAAGTTAAAAGTATATATTATATTTGATCTGTCATATATGGCCGCGTGTTGTAGCTAACGATTCAATTTTGAGTCAAGATTTTGTTTAATTATAGGCAGAAAGTAAAAAGTCGTAATGATATATACAAAATTTTAGAAAATAGCATCGTTATGTGAAGAACATTATAAATATATTATATTTGACTCAGGTCAGTTCGAATAAAATTATATAAAAACATAGATAAAAATAATTATGTTACAGTGGTGTATTAGGATTTTGTAGAGCATTATATTTTAAAAGTTATATATAACATATTAAAAATAAATTAAAATATGAAAAAAACAATAGCTCTATGGAATTGTATCTCGTGTGCTTTAAATACTTGTACACTTATTCTTTATAATAAGTTGATCAATGTATGTAGTGGTGTACAAACCGGGTTTTTTCTAAAACCGGTTTGGGGTCCAAACCCAAACCGGTTTGGGGTCCAAACCCAAACCGGTTTGGGGTCCAAACCCAAACCGGTTTGGTCAACCGTGGTCAAAACCGGTTTGGCCTCAAAGCTGTTTGGGTTCTAAACCGGTTTGGACTTTAAAAAACCCAAACCTATAAAACCGGTTTGGGTCGGTTTGGAAACCGGTTTGGGCCCAAACTGGTTTGTTTTTCTTTTTTTTTTTCTTTTTTTTCTTTTTTAAAGCGTTATAAATTAAAAAAATAATTAATTGTAAAAATTAAATAAACTTATAAGATGAATGTTACATATTAATTGTATAAATTAAATAAACCTGTAAGATGCGTTTACATATTTTTATATGTAAAAATTAAATACATATAAAATTGGAAACAATACATAATTGTTTTTAAAAACAAAGTCCACAATTTAAAATCAAAGTGAAATATATAATATATAAAACATAGAAACAATTTAAATGACATAAAATTTTAAATAATTGTTTGAAAACCGGTTTGAAAACCGGTTTGTAACCGGTTTGAAAACCGGTTTGTAACCGGGTTAGAAACCGATTTGAAATATGCAACCTACAAACCAAACCTAAACCGCCGGGTTGGGTCGGTTTGAAACCGGTTTGGGCCCCAGACCGGTTTCGGTTTTTTTTTTCGAACCAGTTCCCGAACCGGTTTTTTTGAACACCTCTAATATGGATCAATGGATGTGTGTATATAGATTACAACTTTGATAGATGTTTTACTACATAATAAATATAATGGACTTAAAACATAACAAAACGTTACGTTTGGACTAAAAAAGCATGCCAATCTTGCATTCAAATGTACATACGTACTAGCCAACCAATAAAACAAAAATTACTTCTCTCATTTTCTATCATATATAGTTAACGAATGTTAAAAATTCAACTTTCACTTTCTGAAAGTAGAGCTAATATAATTTCAGAAATCAAGAAGAATTTAGTAACCCTTAGGTTGGACGGTACAAGTAATCGTAAAACTTTAAAACAATGAGTAATACTACATGTGTTAATATAACATGATGTTTAGAAGTTTCATTCCACAATATATATATTTTGCCGGTGCTCTCACCTATAGCGGGAGAACTACCTTGAGGATTATGGGTCATCCGATACCAATTTTTTTTATTTTTTTTTACGATTGGCATCATTACTTTTAGGAAAAAAATATTATGACATCATTGTTCCTTGATTTATAAGAAATATTATATAAGTATTTTTGTAAGTTGAAGTATCTAAAAGTTATCTATAAATTCAAGTAAATATACCTGCATGTAGATCGTAGAATATTATTATTAGAATTAAAAACTCAAATCCATAATCAATTCTCATTTCAATTACCCAATCATTAATTAATAAGTTCAAGATAAAGTCTAGCCCAAATAAGATTATTGATACCCCCAATCCCCCAAAACCCCGTATTCTAAAAAAAACTAGTGGCCTTGCCGCTCGCGTTTTGTTGCGCGTTTTAACAAAATCAAAGTTTATGTGAATATCACCTAACTCACTCGCATGCTCAAAAGTACGACAGCTAACATATACATATTTTTTAAAAATAAGGCTTAAAAGCGGCTGCTCGTTGTGGCTGCAAACAACATGTTTATCACGCCGGACAATCGAACATAAGCCGTTTATTACATCATCGCCTACCTACCAGATTTTCTTTCATTCAAAAGTTGAGAGTCAAAAGGTGCCACTCCATGAACAGTTGCACATGTAATAATTATGTTAGAAGGCTCAGAAGCGGACGTTCGTTAGGGCTGCAAAAATCATGTTTGCCTCGCCGTAACAACAAACATTACCTTTTTTACATCATCATCACCTTTAAACATTCAAGAATAACCTCTAAACACGTAATGAACAGTTGAGAGCATGCATAGGGTCTCCAATGACGCCAAGCTCAACGTCATGGACAACAACATAATCTAAAACACTTAGAATAAAGAATTAGTTCTAGAAATTTCAGATCAACAACTTTCTTAGGGTCTCAAATGAGCCCAGTCTCATCATAATTAACAACAAAAATTTACATACCAATAATCCTTTAAAAATTTAAAGTTGACAGCATGCATAGAGTCTCGGACAAGCTCATCGTCATCGATAAGTACAAAATCTGAAACATTTAGAACAATGATCCAGGTCCAAAAACTCCAGATCTACACAACTTCACCACAGAAACTAGAGAACAATGGTTCAACAAACAAAAACCCACAATTGCAGGAAATAGCTAACTCTATAGGATATCCAAAATCGGCACCTCAACCGAAGTGCAGCACAGAGGCATCCGGCGCACACAACATAAACCCTAGGTGTTGGCGAGGACCCAAAAAAGAGCACCATAGAGATATCCCTAGCCAGAAAAGGGAGGTGAACCCACCACCATTCACGATGGCCAAGTTGGCGCAACACATTAGATGACCGGAATACTCCCGATTGTGACCCAAAAAGGGCATGAAACGGCCTAGAATGGCCGGAAACGGGAGGTGACATGGCTTCCATCCCCGTTCGGCGACAACCCAAAACACAGAGTTAGGATTGTACAGCAAGCAATAGAACCAAGGTGGCGTCAGAGGCACGCGGTGATGGTCGGACCACCTCTCTCTCACTACCAGCCAGCATGGAGGAGACAAAACCCCAACAAAACTAAAGCAATTATATAAAAAAGATAAAGAGGGGGCTCAATGCAAATAATAGAAAGCTTTGTGGCCAAACTAAAAACCACTAAAACCAACTATTTAATATCTTGTGTTTTTTATATATAGGATAATATTCCCTTGATAACTTTTATGCATATGTTTTAGGTATACTAAGGTTGGCTTAGTTGTAGCAGTTTGATTTTAGTTATGAAAAAAGAGAACAACTTATAAATGACCTAAACAACTACATTGCTAATAATAGGGGGAGAAAATGTTTGTCAATGTAATGGTACATATGATCTTGAAAAAAAATAATGAAACAAAGAAATATGTTATATATCTATTAGTCTATCGTTTATTGAGTTAGTATTAGTTCAACCGGTTGTAACCATGAGTGTTGAAAGATTTTTTTTCCTTCAATAAAAAGTGTGAAGACGAATTTGCATAATTGGATGGGTTATGTGTACATGAACAATGCTTGCATTTGTTACATTATTAAATAGGGAAGAGTTTCAATGAAAATTATATTATAATTAAAAATCAAAAAACCATTTATTCATCATTGATATTTTTGATCTATGATTGAGATTTATTAGTGGCATTTTAGTAATAAAATAGAAGATTATGAATGTTTAAATAGGCATTAAGGACAAAATAGGAAGAACAAAAATAATTAATTTGGTAACTACCACATTAATTATAAAAATTTCTAAATTTACTCACATCTTTTTTTCTCTCACCTCTCACATTTCTCTTATGTTTAATAGATATTTAAATAATCAAATGTATCATTTTTATAATTTGGATTAAAAAATTTAGATAATCATGGTTTTTCTAAAATAAAGACAACTAAACTAAAGGAAACGACTAGTTATGCCTACGTAACACCGTGTTATGTATGTGTAACATTGTATGTTACGTATATGTAAACACTGTCATACATATGTGTATCATTTTTAATGAATCCATTATGAAAATCCAGAATGAGCTACATATATATATTCTAAACCAAAATTATTTTCAATGCTAAAAGCAATTTCTAGAGTACATATATGTAACAATGTAGTTACATATATGTACCAACACTTCATACATGTAACAAATATAGTAACAACCAAAAACATTAGAAAACTTGAAAATATGTACATATATGAAGTACATACCCAAGTTACGTATACATAACAAACAAAAGTACATATATGTAAAAACAAACTTACACATGTATATAGTAAAGTTACATAATCATTAGACCAATAGAGTTATGTATACGTGACAGCACAATGATACATATATGTAAGAATAGACTTACATATATGTAGCAACAATGTTACATATATGTGATTATGATAGAACTACAAATCTTCATGTTCTTCGTATTCATTTTGTTCATCGCGTTTAATTGTTTGTTTCATTCGTCTTGCTTACATATACGTATATTAAATGCTTTCATACAAGTAAATTCTTTTAATTAACCATTGACTTCCTCAATTCATCTACTTTTTACCTGCATACTTCTTTCCCATCCAATTTGTTGTTATCTTCATCTTGCAAACATATATGTAAATGAGTTTATTTTTATCATCTCATCTTGATATTACAAGAAATATTTAACCTCTATCGATTATATTTACGTACCTTAAATATTTGATCAGGTTAATTGTGCAAGATTTGTGTGGTTTTGTTCTTGTTTTCAACAGGTTATTAACCATAGGAGGGGTGACGATTATGGTGATGGTGGTTAGGACTACAACAAAAGGTAGAAAAGGCGTGGTGCCGACGGGAGCAGATGGTGGTGTTCGATGGTAGCAGGCAGGCCAATAAATATAGACTTCGTATTTCTATTGTATTACTTTCTCTTTTATATATATATATATATATATATATATATATATATATATATATATATATATATATGTATATATATATATATATGTATGTATATATATATATATATGTATGTATATATATATATATGTATGTATACATATATATGTATATATATATATATATATGTAGAGGGTTAGGTTCTTTACAAAACTCTATTTATTTTCAGAACTTAAAGAACTAATCTACACAATTCATTATTTTCTAATCTTAATATTAAAAATTAAACAAAAAGGTATAATAGTAATCAATTAAATTTTTCTCTCTTCAATTAACTAGTTATCTATTTAATTGATAGATTATCTCTCCTACTTTCTCTCTCCTTTTGTATTTTTACAAATTTACACATACACTAAAAATCAAACTCATTTCAAATAATCATTCATTTTTTCAATTTGGATAAGATTCAAAATTTTTAATTATCATCTGTTCGTTTATATTAAATGCTTTAAGTATGTATAAGTATCATTTTAAATTTTACATATAAGTAATTTTTAAAGTAACATCATTTTAATTTCATCGTTTATATACATGTATACTTGTTTTTGAATGATGTAAATCTTTATACTAATAGTTTGTTTTTTTAATTAATTTTCTATTTTAATATGTTAATCTTCCAAGGACTGTCTACTTACATTTATATCGATATTTAAGTTGATCATCAATTTTTCAAACTTATAGTTTATTTACATATATGTAAATATCTACATTGACAATTATCTATTTACATATATGTGAATCTTCATAATAATCATCAATTTTCAAACTGGTCATGCATTTTTAGGTAATCTAGATGTTTACATATGTGTAAATTCTCATACTAATTATCCATTTTTCAACTCGTACGCTATTTACATATACGTAAATACTTAAATGGACCATCTATTTAAATTACATAAGTATATCCTCGTATGCAATTACCAAATATGTGTAAACAAAGAACCAAATTTAAAACAATTTTGTTTAAAACTTACATGATATCAGATAGATACAAACTTGAAAAATACAAGCTCGTAGTCTTAATGAAACTAAATGATACATAAATCATTAGGTATCTACATAACATTGTACCTAAATTCATACAGTTCAACAATTTCAAACAATTAAAAAAACATACTCAAATCTTATATAGAATAAAAAGTGTTAGACAACGCAAAAAGTCATATCGATGAATAACACTAACAATAAGATGACTTATTTGGATTTCTACTAGCGACTAAATACATTTTTAATTAAAAATTTCAAATTCAATAATTAAATTTAATATGAAATCCACAATGTTCGGTGATGCATTATCCAAATAGTAAAAAAAATTAGTTCGAAATCTTAAAATTCACCTTAATTAGAAAAGAATTCATAGACACATTCAAATATTTGTGTTACAAATTATACAAATTTTTAACTAAAACATTTTTTAATAAACTTGTATCATACCATCAGATATTAAATAGCTATAATAAATTTGAAGGTTGCCTGATGTAAAAAAAGCGATTTTTGAAATATAAAAAGTCGAAAAGCATGAACATGTTTTCATAGAGAACAAAAAAATCAATAAGGA
Organism: Flaveria ramosissima; assembly: GCA_025215565.1. NCBI lineage: Eukaryota > Viridiplantae > Streptophyta > Magnoliopsida > Asterales > Asteraceae > Flaveria > Flaveria ramosissima. The sequence goes on along the minus strand of CM046045.1, from coordinate 75,618,683 downwards.
AAAAACCATTAATTTTTTTAAAGTTTCTTTCTTTTTATTATCTTTTGTATAAAATCAAAATTTCAATATGTTAAACCCTTTCAAGTTCATTAGTCTAATGAAAGTTTCAAATAAAAGTGTAGATGTAAAATACCATGCCACCTTTGGATCAGTATAACTTTTTTTAGGTGAATCACGTTGTAAAAATAAGGAGCAATTATAATAAGATTAAAGAAAATCAAACCTGAAAAAATATCTAGAACTTTTTGAGTGTTTCATATGACAAATAATTAGAAAGAAGAAGCATGATTGTTTTGAGAAGTCAATGACGAGATGCGGTGGCTGTTGTAACACCCGGATATTTTCTTTGAAGCCCACGAAAGAAGAAAAAGAAATAAAGTCCAAAGTCGGGGGACCAAACTTGCTAAAACGGGAGAAAGATTTGATGAGTAGGGGAATAAGAGGGGGAGGGCAGCCCACACCCTCCCCACACTTGCAAAAACTCAGCCAAAGAGAGGAGAAAAGGGAGAAAAAGCTTGGTTCGGGTGAATTCGAGCGTGAAAATCGAAGTTTAGCGGGTTGAATCAAAGCTCTTATCGGCGGGGTCGTTTGTGTGAGTTCTAGGACCCCTCTTTTACATGTTTTCAACTGATTTGGGGCTGGAACACATCTAAAAACCCGTTTTTGAAGTGTGTGTGTTAAACCCGTGTGTATGTGTTTGTGTATGATGCGAATGGGTTTTGTTTTCGGGCTTGTGTGTGCTTGAATGGTGTTGTGGTATGTGTTTATAAGGTTTAGGATGGTTGATTTGGGCTTAGAACGAGTTTAGAAGAGCTTGGAGACCGAAAATGGCAGATTGGGTTCGGGATGAACTGCATTCTACATCAGCTAGGGCTAGGCGACCGAATGGCATGCGACTGGAGGCCATACGGCCGAATGGCATGCGACTGAGGTCCATGCGCATGATTGCCATGCGATTGAGGTCCATACGCATGGAAGTCATACGACTGAAGTTCATGCGCCTGTAAGGTATGCGATTGCAGGTTATGCGACTAAGGTCCATGCGCCTGGAGGCCATACGACTGAGGTTCATTCGTACGAAGGGTATGCGACTGAAGCCCATGCGCCTGAAGTCATGCGACTGAAGGCCATATGCATGAAAGCTATGCGACTGAGAGTCCATACGCATAGGTGTCCATTCGCCCATAGGTCCATCCGCATAGGTCCATTCGCATAGGGTCCATTCGCCTGATGTCCATTCGCCTAAGTGTTCAGTCGCCTGGAAGGCCATACGACTAGAGGGGTGTCCATACGCCCAAGTAGGGCTCATACGCCCGAAAGAACATAGTTTATTTACTGACTTTCGGGGGAAAGTGCAGATGTAAGTTTTGACGTGGAAGGTTCCCGGTAGTTTATGTAAGTTGACTTTTGATACCATAGAGGTTATGTTGGGCATGATGATGATGATGTATGATGTTGTATGATTATGCATGATGTTTGCGATGTATGTATGATGACCGTTTGTATAGAACCATTGTGGCTTGCCTTCGGTACTGTGGTCATGAGGTGCTGTGCACCGTGATGGAAGGTCTATGATAGGCTTCGGTCCAGTACCAACGGACGGAAGGGCATAGCGCATGACAATGGTATACCTGAATTTTTACCTTCGGTACTGTGGCCATGAGGTGCTGTGCACCGTGATGGAAGGTCTATATTAGGCTTCGGCCCAGTACCAACGGACAGAAGGGTAAAAGTTCATGGTTGTGACGGAAAGAAAAGATGTAATGATGAACGAACTAATGAAAGTAAGAAAGTATGAATTGATGAAAGTTAATGGATGAATGATGAAGATAATAATGATATTATCTACGTGTACATATGATGTATGATCACATGCAAAAGTAAAGAACGGTTTTAATGAAAGAAATGTATGTTTTATTATAAAACTAGAACTCACTCAGCAACGCTGACTTTTATGTGTTTCCAGTTGGCAGGTAATGTTGCTGAGGATGGCACGGGGCGGCTACTCAGCTCTTTTGGATGGCATTCTTTTGTTTAATGTTTTTGCATTGTAATGCGAACGAATGATGTTTTGAAATGAACGATTGTATTAACTTGCAAAAGCATTTATATAGAAATGAGATGTTTATTTTGATGATTCCGCTGCGATGTTTGTGAAAGTTAAATGTAATTATAAGTTTTATGAGCGATGAGGATCCAACTGTAAGCGTCCCGGGAACGGGGCCTTACAAGTTGGTATCAGAGCCAAAGTTTAAGTGAAATGGGTAAATTTTCAAAATAAACCTTAACTTAAACTGAAAATGGGACAAAAAGGGAAGGGATGCCAATCTGAGTAGTTGCGTGCCATCAGGTATTTTCTTAATGTTAACCTGTATTACGTGCGCATGTTATGTGGTTTATGTGTTGTATGTAGATTTAGATACTGATGTAGTCAGGATAGGTAATGCTCGGGGTATGAAGAGTAAAGTAAGTGGATAATCACAACTGGCCACTGTAATTAGGGACTTACTATACTTGACATAAACTGAGCTGTTCCCTTGAATGACCGTGTTGGTGTTTGAATCTTTCAGTGTGTTAGAGAATGGCCGGTGGTAGATCCTCAAAAGCTTCGAGGGGTCGAGGTCGTGGTGGGCCTGGTTCTGAACCGCGACCCAAAAGAGGAAGGCCTAGAGTCGAAAAGGTGGATCCTGAAGAACCTGAGACCCCTCATCCGGAGGCCGGTGATGAGAGTGCTAACTTGAGAGCCTCAGTAAAGGAGGTTGTTGTGGAAGAAGTTCATCAGGTCATGCAGACGATCTTACCGTCTGTGGTGACTGAAGTGATTAAGGATGTAAAGGAAGGAGAAAGAAAGGAGTGAAACAGGTCCTAAGGAGGACGGGAGCAACCGGAGCCTGAAACGGTTCTCTCTGATAATAAAGAAGAGGAAGAAGAAGAGTCTGCGCCGGAGGCGACATGAGGCTGTAACTATGGGGTGTTTCAACTATGCAAGCCCCCTACTTTTGATGGTAACGGCACTGTTGTTGCTGCTCACCGATGGGTGAGAGAAATGGAAGTTGTTCTAAACATCAGCGAGTACCGGGAGGATCAGAAGGTAATGTTTGTTGCCCAATCTTTTGTGGACTCGGCTCTATGTTGGTGGGACAATATAGTCCAAGCCGAGGGTAGTCGGGCAATTGGGAGGATGAGATGGTCGGAGCTGAAGAAGTTGGTGATTGAGGAGTTTTGTCCTCATAGGGAGATGGATAAGGTTGAGAGGGAGTTTCTGCAGTTGGAGGCGGGGACGATGACACATCAACAGTACACCACCAAGTTCAATGAGATGGAACGGCTGGTGCCGGATCAGGTGACGCCTCTATCGCGAAAGATCAAGAGGTACATTCAGGGTTTGCCAGCGGATATTCGCAGGCACATGATCGCCGCCCGACCGAGCACATTTAGGTCGGCGGTTGACTTGGCAGGGAGGTTGTATGATAAAAGAACGGTGGTGGTGGCTGAAGGCAGTAAGAAGAGTGGTGGAGACCGGAACTGGAATAGGAAGAGGTTTGGTCGGGGTGATGCCTCGACGGGTAACAAGAAGGCACGAGTGGACGACCGCCGTGTGGTCACATCGAGTGCGGGTTCGAGGAAGTGTGGTAGATGTGGAAAGGAGCACAGTGGGGAATGCAGGCAGGGGTCGAACTTGTGCTTCAAATGTGGGAAGATGGGGCATGTAGAAAGGGACTGTCGTATGGTCCGGTGTTTTAATTGTGGCGTGTAGGGCCACATGAGTAGAGATTGTAAGAAGCTGAGGGCTGAGGGTTCCGGGGTGAAGAAGGCTGGAGGAGAGGGACCAAGAGCGAGCGCCAGGGCGTTCACGATGACACAGGAAGAAGCTAGGACGGACCCTGATGTTGTGTCCGGTACGTTTCTAGTGAACCAAACTTTAGCTTCTGTGTTATTTGATTATGGTGCTAGTAAAAGTTTTATTTTTGCTGCTTTCTGTGCTAAGCTGCCTGTTAGTAGTAGACGTGTTGATGCGCCCTTTGAGGTAGAAACTGCCATAGGTAAGTCTACCCGGATTTCTGAGATGATAAAAGACTGTGATGTGGAACTAGAAGGTCACAAGTTTCCTGTTAGACCATTCGTGATGACCTTAGGTGGTTTCGATTTAGTTCTTGGGATGGATTGGTTAGCGGACTTGAGGCAAACATTGTGTGTCGCAAGAAGATGATTCGGTTGATAGCGCCTGACAGGAGTTCGGTGACGGATTATGGTGATCAGATCACCACAATTCCGAAAGTGATTTCAATGGCGGTGGCGGGATAGTGTATGAGGCGTGGATGTAGTGCCTACTTGGCCTATGTAAAGGATGTGGATACGCCAACACCATAACTATCTGATGTACCGATTGTGTGTGACTTTCTAGATGTATTCCCGAAGACTTACCAGGAGTGCCACCTGACAAAGAGGTCGAGTTTCAGATTGATCTGATACCGGGTGCCCAACCTGTTGCCAAGGCACCGTATCGGTTGGCTCTAACGGATATGAAAGAGTTGATGGAGCAGTTGCAAGAGCTGCTTGATAAGGGGTTCATTAGACCGAGTATCTCTCCTTGGGGTGCTCCGGTACTGTTTGTGAAGAAGAAAGACGGTAGTATGAGGATGTGTATTGACTACCGTGAGCTGAATAAGTTGACGATAAAGAACCGATACCCCTTACCGAGAATTGATGATTTGTTCGATCAGCTTCAAGGTGCCAGTTGGTTTTCAAGAATAGACCTTCGATCGGGCTATCATCAGTTAAAGGTGAAAGAGCAGGACATCCCTAAAACAGCTTTTCGCACGCGATATGGTCATTACGAGTTTCTTGTCATGTCTTTTGGTTTGACCAATGCGCCAGCTGCTTTTATGGATCTGATGAATCGAGTGTGTCGGCCGATGCTGGATAAATCAGTGATTGTGTTTATTGATGATATCCTGATTTATTCGAAGAGTGAGATTGAGCATGCCGGTCATATTCGGGAGGTTCTGGAGACGTTGAGAAAGGAGAAGTTGTACGCCAAGTTCTCCAAGTGCGCGTTCTGGTTGCGCGAGGTTCAATTCTTGGGTCATGTGGTGAATCCTGACGGGATTATGGTGGACCCGGCAAAGGTGGAAGCGGTGATGCAATGGAAGTCTCCAAAGACGCCATCCGAGATTCGTAGTTTCTTGGGTTTGGCGGGTTATTACCGAAGATTCATTCAAGGCTTCTCTAAGATCGCTTCTCCACTAACTAAGTTGACCCGGAAAGATGTGAAGTTTGTATGGGGTCAAGCTCAAGAGAAGTCGTTCGAGAAATTGAAGGCGAGATTGACTCAAGCTCCTGTTCTGTCATTACCCGATGGAAGTGAAGATCTGGTGGATTATTCCGATGCTTCTTACTCGGGGTTGGGATGTGTGTTAATGCAGAGAGGGAAGGTTATAGCCTATGCATCCCGACAGTTGAAGGTTCATGAGGTTAATTATCCTACTCATGACTTAGAGCTAGCAGCCGTGGTCTTTGCGTTAAAGATTTGGAGGCACTACCTGTATGGGACGAAGTGCACCATATTCAATGACCACAAGAGCTTGAAGTACTTCTTTGAGCAGAAAGATTTGAACATGAGGCAGAGACGATGGTTGGAGCTTATAAAGGATTATGATTGCGAGATCCATTACCATCCGGGCAGAGCCAACGTGGTGGCGGATGCCCTTAGCCGAAAGGAGAGACCCGAGCCGATTCGGGTAAAAGCTTACCAGTTGATCATGACCTCGGATGTGATGAAGCAAGTTAAGGAGTTTCAAGATGAGGCCTTGAAAGAAGATCATCTTAACTCTGAAAGAATGAGAGGTCTGGTCGCGGAGTTGGGTGAAAACACGCTTGGTGTTAGAACTCGATTTGGACGAATGTGGATTCCTCGTTTTGGGGATCTACGGGTGAAGATTATGGATGAAGCTCACAAGACTCGATACTCTATTCATTCCGGTGCTACAAAGATGTACCAAGACATGAAGAAAGATTATTGGTGGCTGGGTATGAAGCGTGACGTAGTAGAGTATGTGAGTAAATGTCTTACTTGTTTACAAGTGAAGGCCGAGCATCAGAAGCCGTATGGGAAGATCCAACCTTTGGATACATCGGAATGGAAGTGGGAGCACATCACCATGGATTTCATTACGAAGCTACCACGTACTCCGAAAGGGTATGATACCATATGGGTGATAGTTGACCGTTTGACGAAGAGTGCTCACTTCCTGCCGATCCGCGAGACATATTCATCCGAGAGGTTGGCTGATCTGTTCATCAAGGAAATTATAACTTGTCATGGTGTTCCGGTGTCTATTATGTCTGATCGTGACACCCGGTTTACATCTAAATTTTGTAAGAAATTCCACGACGCTATGGGGACGAGGTTACATATTAGCACGGCTTATCATCCTCAGACAGATGGTCAGTCCGAAAGGACCATTCAGACGTTGGAGGATATGCTTCGCCTTGTGTTATCGATTTTGGAGGAAGTTGGGATGACAACTTACCGTTAGCTGAGTTCTCATACAACAACAGTTATCATGCCAGCATTGGTATGCCCCCTTATGAGATGCTATATGGTAGGAGATGCAGAACACCCGTTTGTTGGGGTGATATTGGTCAGAAGGAGTTAGGGAGCGTCGAGGTAATCGAGGCTATGACTGAGAAGCTTGAAAAGATCAAGGCCTTTATGAAGGCAGCCAAAGATAGACAGAAGTCGTATGCTGATAAACGACGCAGACCGATTGAGTTTAAGGTTGGTGACCGGGTTATGTTGAAGGTCTCACCGTGGAAGGGGATCATCCGATTTAAAAAGCGGGGCAAGTTGAGCCCAAGGTATATAGGGCCTTTCCGAATCCTTGCTCGAGTAGGAGAGGTGGCCTATAGACTGGAATTACCAGATGAGTTAAATGGAATTCACCCGACATTCCATGTATCTCATCTGAGGAAGTGTTTAGCGGATGAAGATATGATTGTTCCACTGGAGGATATCGAAGTGGATGAACGGCTCAATTATGTGGAGCAGCCAGTGGCAATCATCGATCGAAAAGAGAAGAGGCTGAGGAATAAAGTGGTTCCTCTTGTGCGTGTACAGTGGAAGCACAGTAAAGGATCCGAGTCTACGTGGGAGACCGAAGAAGAAATGAGGTAGCATTACCCACGTTTGTTCGAGGAATAACAGGTTTCGGGGACGAAACCTATTTGGGGTGGACTTGTAACACCCGGATATTTTCTTTGAAGCCGACGAAAGAAGAAAAAGAAATAAAGTCCAAAGTCGGGGGGACCAAACTTGACAAAACGGGAGAAAGATTTGATGAGTAGGGGAATAAGAGGGGGAGGGCAGCCCACACCCTCCCCACACTTGCAAAAACTCAGCCAAAGAGAGGAGAAAAGGGAGAAAAAGCTTGGTTCGGGTGTATTCGAGGGTGAAAATCGAAGTTTAGCGGGTTGAATCGAAGCTCTTCTCGTCAGGGTCGTTTGTGTGAGTTCTAGGACCCCTCTTTTACATGTTTTCAATTGATTTGGGGCTGGAACACATCTAAAAACCCGTTTTTGAAGTGTGTGTGTTGAACCCATGTGTATGTGTTTGTGTATGATGCGAATGGGTTTTGTTTTCGGGCTTGTGTGTGCTTGAATGGTGTTGTGGTAAGTGTTTCTAAGGTTTAGGATGGTTGATTTGGGCTTAGAACGAGTTTAGAAGAGCTTGGAGGCCGAAAATGGCAGATTGGATTCGGGATGAACTGCATTCTGCATCAGCTAGGGCTAGGCGACCGAATGGCATGCGACTGGAGGCCATACGGCCGAATGGCATGCGACTGAGGTCCATGTGCACGATTTCCATGAGATTGAGGTCCATACGCATGGAAGTCATACGACTGAAGTTCATGCGCCTGTAAGGTATGCGATTGAAGGTTATGCGACTGAGGTCCATTCGTACGAAGGGTATGCGACTGAAGCCCATGCGCCTGAAGTCATGCGACTGAAGGTCATACGCATGAAAGCTATGCGACTGAGAGTCCATACGCATAGGTGTCCATTCGCCCATAGGTCCATCCGCATAGGTCCATTCGCATAGGGTCCATCCGCCTGATGTCCATTCGCCTAAGTGTTCAGTCGCCTGGAAGGCCATGCGACTGGAGGGTGTCCATATGCCCAAGTAGGGCTCATACGCCCGAAAGAACATAGTTTATTTACTGACTTTCCCGGGACACTTACAGCTGGCCAATCATCGCACATAAAACATATATTTACATTTAACTTAAATAAACACCGCAGCAGAAACATTCGAAAATGACATTTCAGTTCATTATAAAAGCTTTTGCAAAATAATACATCGTTATCAAATTACAAAATACTTGTTGCATTAAATCACAAAAGCATTATAAATATGGATGCCATCCAAAATGAGCCGAGTAGCCGCCCCGTGTCATCCTTATCAACCTTTACCTGCCAACTGGAAACACATAAAAGTCAGCGTTGCTGAATGAGTTCTAGTTTTAAGTAAAACATACTTTATCTTTCATTTAAATATGTTCTTTACTTTTGCATGTGGTCACACATCATACGTACACATAGATAATATTATTATTATATTCATCATTCATTCATTAACTTTCATTCATTCATGCTTTCTTACTTTCATTCATACGTTCATCTTTACTTCTTTACATTCCATCCAAAACCATGAACTTTACCCTACCGTCATGCATAAAGCGGGTACTGGGCTGAGGTCTATCATAGACCCGCCGTCATGGCGCACAGCAGCCTGGCCACAGTACTAGGGTAAATTCAGGTGTACCATTGTCATGTGCTATACCCACCGTCATGCATAAAGCGTGTACTGGGCCGAGGTCTATCATAGACCCCCCCGTCATGGCGCACAGCAGCCTGACCACAGTATCTACGGTAAGCGACAAAGGTTCTATACAAATGGTCAATCACAAAGAAGGACCCCGGTGTGCATCCTTCTGGGGTAGCTATCCCACACACCGTTGAACTAACACCCTTCATTGGACGTGTTTCCACATACAAGGCTTGCAAGACTTACTTTTCTTTCCGTCATTCATTAATGCATGCATTCTTTCATTACGTTCCCCTTTTCATTATCTTCCATTTTACGTTACATAATACTTTTCATTTCATTCATCAGTCATTCAATGTAAAACCATGGAAAATAATCATACATAATAGGAACATAACCATAAACATACAACATCACCATACAAGGCATCATCATACATTCATAACATACACCATACGTACCATCATGCATCAGCTTCAATCATACATCATATATGCCCACATAACATCTCTGACCTCAAAAGTCAACTTACAAAACCCCCGGGAATCTTCCCAGTCAAAGCCTACTTTTACCCTTTTCTCCCGAGAATCAGATAATAAACTAAGTTCTTTCGGGCGCATGAGCCTTATTTGGGCGTATGAACACCCTTCAGTCGCATGTCCTCCCAAGCGACTGAACACTTAGGCGAATGGACATCCGGAGAATGAACCCTATGCGGATGGACCTATGCGGATGAATACTGTGGGCGAATGAACACTATACTAATGAGCACTCAGGCGTATGGACCTCAATCGCATGACTCCCATGCGAATGAACCTCAGTCGCACGACTCACATGCGTATGGAACCTAGTCGCACGACCCACATGCGTATGGACCTCAGTCGCATGGCTCCCATGTGCATGGACTTCAGCCGCATTTCTTTCGGTCGCATGATCTCGAGTTGCATGCCATTCGGTCGCATAGCCCTAACTGATGCAGAATGCAGTTCTTCCCCGAACCCAAACTACAATTTTCGGCCTCCAAACCATCCCAAATCTGTTCTAAGCTCAAATCAACCATCCTAAACCTTAGAAACACCTACCACAACACCATTCAAGCACACACAAGCCCGAAATCAAACTCCACTCGAATCACACACAAACACATACACACGGGTTCAACACACACTTTAAAAACGGGTTTTACTATGTGTTCTAGCCCCAAATCAGTTGAAAACATGTAAAAGAGGGGTCCTAGAATTCACACAAACAACCCCGTCGAGTAGAGCTTCAATCCAACCTGCTACACCTCAACTTTTGCCGTCGAAACCAAGAAAACTGAAGCTTGAACCCCTCTTTTCTCTCCCTTTCTCTCTTTGGCTGATTTTCACAAGTGTGGGGGAAGGTGTGGGCTGCCTTCCCCCTCTTATACCCCCACTCATTCAAGGGTTTTCCCGTTTTGGCAAGTTTGGTCCCTCGACTTTGGACTTTATTTCTTTTCTATTGTCGGCTTCAAAGAAAATAACCGAGTGTTACAAGTCCACCCCCTTATATAGGTTTCGTCCCCGAAACCTGTTATTCCTCGAACAAACGTGGGTAATGTTGTCTCATCTCTTCTTTAGTCTCCCACGTAGACTCAGATCCCTTTCTGTGCTTCCACTGACGCGCACAAGTGGGACCACTTTATTCCTCAATCTCTTCTCTTTACGGTCGATGATTGCCACTGGTTGCTCCACATAATTGAGCTGTTCGTCTACCTCGATATCTTCCAGTGGGACAACCATATCTTCGTCTGCTAAACATTTCCTCAGATGAGATACATGGAATGTCGGGTGAATTCCACTTAACTCCTCTGGTAATCCTAGTCTATAGGCCACCTCCCCTACTCGAGCAATGATTCTGAAAGGCCCTATGTACCTTGGGCTCAACTTGCCCCGCTTTCTGAACCAAATGATACCCTTCCAAGGTGAGACTTTCAACATAACTCAATCACCCACCTGGAACTCAATTGGTCTAAGTCATTTATCAGCATACGACTTCTGTCTATCCTTGGCTGCTTTCATAAAGGCTTTAATCCTTTCAAGCTTCTCAGTCATAGCCTCGATTACCTCGACGCTCCCTAACTCTTTATGGCCGACATCACCCCAACAAATAGGGGTTCTACATCTCCTACCGTATAGCATCTCATAAGGAGGCACACCAATACTGGCATGATAACTGTTGTTATATGAGAACTCGGCTAACGGTAGTGGTCATCCCAACTTCCTCCAAAATCAATGACGCATGCCCGAAGCATATCCTCCAGCGTCTGAATCGTCCTGTCTGATTGACCATCCGTCTGAGGATGATAAGCCGTGCTAATATGTAACCTCGTCCCCATTGAGTCGTGGAATTTCTTCCAAAATTTAGATGTAAACCGGATGTCACGATCAGACACAATAGACACCGGCACACCATGACGAGTTATAATCTCTTTAATGAACAGATCCGCCAACCTCTCAGATGAATAGGTTTCGCGAATCGGTAGAAAGTGAGCACTCTTCGTTAAACGGTCCACTATCACCCATATGGCATAATAACCTCGCGCAGTACGCGGTAGCTTCGTAATAAAGTCCATGGTGATATGTTCCCACTTCCACTCCGGTATATCCAAAGGTTGGATCTACCCATACGGCTTCTAATGCTCGGCCTTCACTTGTAAACAAGTAAGGCACTTACTCACATACCCCGCCACATCGCGTTTCATACCCGACCACCAATAATCTTTCTTCATATTTTGGTACATCTTCGTGGCACCAGGATGCATGGAGTATCGAGTCTTATGGGCTTCGTCCATAATCTTCCCACGTAGATCCCCAAAACGAGGAATCCACATTCGTCCGAATCGGGTTCTAACACCGAGTGTGTTTTCACCCAACTCCGCGACCAGACCTCTCATTCTTTCAGAGTTAAGATGATCTTCTTTTAATGCCTCGTCTTGAAACTCCTTGACCTGCATCATCACATCAGAGGTCATAATCAATTGGTAAGCCTTCACCCGAATCGGCTCGGGTCTCTCTTTTCGGCTAAGGGCGTCTGCCACTACGTTGGCCTTGCCCGGATGGTAGTGGATCTCGCAATCATAATCCTTTATAAGCTCCAACCATCGCCTCTGCCTCATATTCAAGTCCTTCTGCTCGAAGAAGTACCTCAAGCTTTTGTGGCCAGTGAATATGGTGCACTTCGTCCCATACAGGTAGTGTCTCCAAATCTTCAATGCGAAGACCACGGCTGCTAGCTCCAAAGCATGAGTAGGATAGTTAACCTCATGAACTTTCAATTGTCGGATGCGTAAGCTATAACCTTTCCTAGCTGCATTATTACGCAACCCAACCCCGAGTAAGAAGCATTTGAATAGACCACCAAGTCCTTGCTTCCTTCGGGTAATGACAAGACAGGAGCTTGAGTCAACCTTGCCTTCAACTCCTCAAAAGCCTTCTTTTGAACTTGACCCCATACAAACTTCACATCCCTACGGGTCAGCCTAGTCAATAGACATCCTCGTGCTTCCGTCCTTCTTCTTCGCAGACAAGACCGTAGCACCTCAAGGAGAGATACTCGGTCAAAGGAACCGCTTATCGAGCAACTCCTGTTGTTGCTCCATCAATTCCTTCATCTCAGAGGGAGCTAAACGATATGGCGCCTTAGAAACAGGTTGGGCACCGGGTATCGAATCTATCTGGAACTTGATCTCACGATCCGGTGTTACACCTTGTGAATCTTCTGAGAACACATCGGGGAAGTCACACACCACCGGTACATCAGATAATTATGGTGTTGGCGAATCCACGTCCTTTACATAGGCCAAGTAGGCACTGCATCCACGCCTCATACACTTTCCCGCCACCGCCATCGAAATCACCTTCGGGATTGTAGTGACTCTATCACCATAGACCGTCACCATACTCCCGTCAGGCGCTATTAACCGAATCATCTTCTTGTGACATACAATGTTCACCTCGTAGTCCGCCAACCAATCCATCCCAAGAACTACATCGAAACCACCTAAGGTCATCGCGAATGGTCTAACCGGAAATTTATGACCTTCTAATTCCACGTCACAACCATCTATCACATCAGAAATCCTGGTAGACTTACCTATGGCAGTTTCTACATCGAAGGGCTTATCAATACTTCTACTCCTGATGGGCAACTTAGCACAGAAGGAAGCAGAAAATGAAACTCCTACTAGCACCAGAATCAAACGATACAGAAGCAAGAGTTTGGTTACTAGATACGTACCTGACATGACATCGGGGTCCGTCCTAGCCTCCTCCCCGGGTCATCGTGAAGGCTCTGCGCTCGCCTCCTGCCCTCCAGTTCCAGTCATCCTCCTTGCCCAAAAACTCTCGTCCCTCGGCTTCTTGCAGTCTCTTACTTATATGACCCTTTCCGCCACAGTTATAACACCTTTTCACCCTACAATTCTTTGCCAGATGACCGGGCCTCCCGCATTTGAAGCAGAGGTTTGATCCCCACCTACATTCTCCAGTATGCCCTTTAGCACACTTACCACACTTCCTCATCTCCGCACTGGACGAAGCTACACGCCGGTCATCCATCCTGGCAATCTTTTTGTTTGGAGTGTAACCCCCACGTTCAACCCGTTTTCCATTCCAATTCTTGTCGTTACTACCCTTCTTGTTCACTTCAATCACGGTTGTCTCCTTCACCGCCCTAATTACCTCAGTCACCATAGACGGCAGAATCGTCTGCATAACCTGTTGAACTCCCTCAACCACAGCCTCTTTCAATGCGGTCCTCAGGTTAGAACTATCATCACGCCTTCCAGGTGAGGGATCTCAGGCTCTTCGAGTGCTATTTCAGCAGCCCTAGCCATGCTTCTCGTGACACGCGGTCCAGCACCACGTCCACCACAACCTTCACCTAGCAAAACCTTTGACGATCTACCACTGGCCATCTTCTAACACACCATAAGATCCAAACACCAACACGGTCATTCAAGGGAACAGCTCAGTTTATGTCAAGTATAGTAAGTCCCTAATTACAATGGCCAGCTGTGATTAGCCACTTACTTTACTCTTCATACCCCGTGCATTACCTATCCTGACTACATCAGTATCTAAATCTACATACAGCACATAAACCACATAACATGCACAGGTAATACCGATTAATCATTAAGAAAATACCTGATGGCACGCAGTTACTCAGATTGGCATCCCTTCCCTTTCCGTCCCATTTTCAGTTTAAGTTAAGGTTTATTTTGAAAATTTACCCGTTTCACTTAAACTTTGGCTCTGATACCAACTTGAAGGCCCCGTTCCCAGGGCACTTACAGCTGGCCAATCATCGCACGTAAAACATATATTTACATTTAACTTAAATAAACACCGCAGCAGAAACATTCGAAAATGACTTTTCAGTTCCTTATAAAAGCTTTTGCAAAATAATACATCGTTATTAAATTACAAAATACTTGTTGCATTACATCACAAAAGCATTATAAATATGGATGCCATCCAAAATGAGCCGAGTAGCCGCCCCATGCCATCCTCAGCAACCTTTACCTGCCAACTAGAAACACATAAAAGTCAGCGTTGCTGAGTGAGTTCTAGTTTTAAGTAAAAGATACTTTATCTTTCATTTAAAACCGTTCTTTACTTTTGCATGTGGTCACACATCATACGTACAAATAGATAATACTATTATTATCTTCATCATTCATTCATTAACTTTCATTCATTCATGCTTTCTTACTTTCATTCATACGTTCATCTTTACTTCTTTACATTCCATCCAAAACCATGAACTTTACCCTACCGTCATGCATAAAGCGGGTACCGGGCTGAGGTCTATCATAGACCCCCCGTCATGGCGCAGCAGCCTGGCCACAGTACTAGGGTAAATTCAGGTGTACCATTGTCATGTGCTATACCCACCATCATGCATAAAGCGTGTACTGGGCGGAGGTCTATCATAGACCCCCCTCGTCATGGCGCACAGCAGCCTGACCACAGTATCTAGGGTAAGCGACAAAGGTTCTATACAAATGGTCAATCACAAAGAAGGACCCCGGTGTGCATCCTTCTGGGGTAGCTATCCCACACACCGTTGAACTTACACCCTTCATTGGGCGTGTTTCCACATACAAGGCTTGCAAGACTTACTTTTTTTTCCCTCGTTCATTAATGCATGCATTCTTTCATTATGTTCCCCTTTTTCATTATCTTCCACTTTACATTACATAATACTTTTCATTTCATAATAGGAACATAACCATAAACATACAACATCACTATACAGGGCATCATCATACATTCATAACATACACCATACATACCATCATGCATAAGCATCAATCATACATCATACATGCCCACATAACATCTATGACCTCAAAAGTCAACTTACATAACCCCCGGGAATCTTCCAAGTCAAAGCCTATTTTTACCCTTTTCTCCCGAGAATCAAATAATAAACTAAGTTCTTTCGGGCGCATGAGCCCTATTTGGGCGTATGAACACCCTTCAGTCGCATGGCCTCCCAGGCCACTGAACACTTAGGCGGATGGACATCAGGCGAATGAACCCTATGCGGATGGATCTATGCGGATGAATACTACGGGCGAATGAACACTATACTAATGAGCACTCAGGCGTATGGACCTCAGTCGCATGACTCCCATGCGAATGAACCTCAGTCACACGAATGACATGCGTATGGAACCTAGTCACACAACCCACATGCGTATGGACCTCAATCGCATGGCTCCCATGCACATGGACTTCAGTCGTGTTTCTTTCGGTTGCATGACCTCCAGTCGCATGCCATTCGGTCGCATAGCCCTAACTGATGCAGAACGCAGTTCTTCCCCGAACCCAAACTGCAATTTTCGGCCTCCAAGCCTTCCCAAACCTGTTCTAAGCTCAAATCAACCATCCTAAACCTTAAAAACACCTACCACAACACCATTCAAGCATACACAAGCCCGAAATCAAACCTCACTCGAATCATACACAAACACATACACATGGGTTCAACACACACACACTTTAAAAACGGGTTTTACTATGTGTTCCAGCCCCAAATCAGTTGAAAACATGTAAAAGAGGGGTCCTAGAACTCACACAAACAACCCCGTCGAGTAGAGCTTCAATCCAACCCGCTACACCTCAACTTTTGCGCTCGAAACCAAGAAAACCGAAGCTTGAACCCTCTTTTCTCTCCCTTTCTCTCTTTGGCTGATTTTCACAAGTGTGGGGGAGGGTGTGGGCTGCCTTCCCCCTCTTATACCCCCACTCATTCAATGGTTTTCCCGTTTTGGCAAGTTTGGTCCCTCGACTTTGGACTTTATTTCTTTTCTTTTGTCGGCTTCAAAGAAAATAACCGGGTGTTACATCCCCGTATGTTGATCAACGACGAGCAAGATGTCAATGGATCGCAAAGAAAAGAAAAACAGGAGAACAAACTCATGGATGAGATAGAAGTGGCTCTCTCGGGTCTCAATATTGGAGAAACCATAAACCAAAGTGTTCCACCATGGCAAGACAAGTATGGAGATGAATTTGTGAGCATCCCTCTTGTGGAAGTGGGAGGATGGTTTGATCTGGTTAGAGACCTTGATCACTTAAAAGCATTGCTTTATAGGTAGCCAACCATAGATCAAGGAAGAATTGCATCGAGAAGAAGATACGCAACTGGATTGGGTTCACCAACAAACCAATGGCCATGGTGATACTCTATCCTCATATTTGAACCAAAGATAGTCGGCCCGTGATTCAACATTATGATGATTCGTCAAACAAATCATAGGATTACCTCAAGAACCAACCAACTATTATAGCGCGACATTAGTCCATACAGAGTTACAAGTCTATAACATATTATCTAGATGATCTCCACCTTCATTATATAAGTTATATTAGGTTTCATTCGGGAAAAATCAAAAGTTCGTTGCATGACTATTGTGTATTATATTTGTGTTTACCATTGGGTTCCTCACTAACCAATGGTAAATGCACAATATCAAATGAGTTAGATGAGTTTTTAAGTATCACAAGACACCCATTTGTTAATTGTTCCATCACTTGCCCTAAATGTTATGTATGTTTGGCTAAGTCAAGATAATGACTCGTAAACAAAGAAATCGTTTTTTGGGAGGCAACCAGAGGTTTTCATGATTCAACTCAAGAATGGATGCTTAAAGCAATGCTTTTAGGCAGATTGAGATCTGAATTGCTTAGCGGTTGTTTGAGATTTTGTTAGGCAGTTTTTCCACGAATTTCTTCAGTGGAGTTTTCCGTTTCACCTTTCTTCCACCCCCTCCTACTCCCCCCTCTATGTTTTTTCTTTACATGTTCATATATTGGTACATTGACGGTAATGTACGTTTCAAGTGTGGGAATGTTTGGATTTACTAAAACTTTTGCAAGTATTTTCATGCTTCTCATTACACTTTAAAATACTCCTTTACCACTAATTTTTCAAAAAAAAATGAGATCCATTTATGTTTATTTTTAAATATTTAAATATGATTGAATTGTTGACATCATAAAATTAAAAAATCATTATGGAATAAGATAAAATGTTACGGATATTGAATGAGCATTACAAGTTGAAAATGTGATGTTTATGCATATGTTTGACCCTTGCCATTATCCCTTCATTTCTGTAAGTTCATTTGTGCCTCGGTATATTAAATTATTTATTTATTCGTTTAAAATAGTTTAAAAAAATGAGGGGTGATTTGAATTTTATTTTAAATCTTGAAAACATAAATAATAAACCAATCAGTGTGTTTCTTCAATTCAATGAAGAGAGAGATGGTCACAATCGCAGAGAGGAACAAAACAAAGTGGCAACCCGCAAAAAGGGTTTTCGACGGCAGTGACTCCAACGACGGTGACGACGGCGTGCTGTCCTTCTCCTCCTTTATTCTTCATCTCCAATAGTAACCGAACTCATCACCGCTCTTCCATGGTGGTGGTGGTGGTTTTGTATGAAATCTAGCAACATGTAATGGTGTTTGTGGTCCGTTTAGAGTGCTTGTGGACAGTAATTTAGAATGCACCGATCCTGGTGTTTATTCCAACCTCTTCTCACCACTGGCGCTAACTAACAACCGTGGGAGAAGCTTTCAACCCATGGCGGCGTTGGTAGTTTCCGGGTTTTCTAGCAACCAACGTCGGTCACCAGCGACACCTCGAAAAATAAAATATGGAAACTGATGTCGTGGCCAATCATCGATTGACACGTGGACCAATCATGTCGATTGCTTCAAAGGAATTTGTGGGAGGAACTCGTAACCCTTAGATACTGTTATCATCTAAGTAGATGAGGGTGATTTCAGCGTAATTAGAATTAGAGAAGAAAGAAAAAATTTTGAATTTAACGCGTTGGATGCTTCTCGCTTCAATGACTTCATATCGAGGGTGTACGAATACAATATGAGGAGAGAAATTAAACAAGCTTGTTAGGATGCTTGTTTGCTCCTCATTTATTATTGGATTTTTGCAGACTTCTCTGCACTCCCATCTGATCATAGTCCCATTATTCTCAAAATATAACAGAATTCCTTTATATTTATGAGTTGTTGGTGTGGAAACTTAAAAATATCAAAAAGGAACTATCCACTGATCTAAAAAGCAAAATGATATATCAGCTGAAGTAGGAGATTTGTTTAGGGATGAAGAAAACATTAGATTAAATTGCAAGAAGGAATTGCTATCTCTTGAAAAACAACAAAAAATAGATCAAAAACAAAAGGCAAAATATCAAGACAAACACATTTTATGGGTCTAAAATAGGGGTGATTTTATACGATGGCATGATTGTTGTAGCTTTAGTTTCTTTTTTCTTTAGCCATGTAATTCCCGCCAGCTCCTTGCTGGTCTTATTAATAATTATGTGTTTAAAGTTTAAATTAGGTTTTCATATAACTAAAAAAGGACTATATATTTATTAAGCTCACAGCAATATCTTTTACATACCAAACCTAAGTTTATAGTATATTTTGAGCTTTATACAAGATGGAACTGGTTAGATATTGGCATAAAAGTTAAAGTTGAAATTAATATTTAAAAAAAAACAAGTTTTTAAAAATTAAGAAAGATTTATAATATTAAGGTTATATAAAACAAATAAAATATGCTAGTTGATAACTTATTAAAAAATGTATAAACTTAGTATCTCTTATAAAAGAGAGTATATAATGGCTAACATATAATGATACTAGAGGAGCGGCCCACTTAGAAATAGAACAAACGTTAACGGCTAAATAGTATTTTTGTAAAATAAAATGATTATGTGTTGACATTTAACAAGTTCGAATTGACTTGCACCCTATTTTTAACATTGTTTTCTTATAAAGAAGTAGAGGTTGGCAAACCGGGTTATGCGCCGGTAGTCATGCACAAATCGGGTTTTGGGTCGGACCCGGAACCGAGTTCAAACAGGGTTCGGTCCAGTCGGGTTTTTTTGTACCCAGGTATTGGTGAACCCGGGTACGAACCCGGGTCGGGTTCACTTGCAGGAAAACCCTACCCGTCATACCCGGGTAGGGTAGGGTCGGGTCGGGTCCGGGTCGGGTCCGGAACCGGGTCCAACACCGGGTTTAGTTTATTTTTTCTAATTTTCTTTTATTTTTTTTGTGTCCAATACCGGGTTCAAAATCGGGTCCAATACCGGGTTCACTTCGGGTTTAGACCGGTTCGTGTCGGGTCGGGTCCGGGTAGGGTCGGGTTTTAGAAATTCAAAAAAAACCCAAACCGGGTTGAAACCGCCGGTTTATTCCGGGTACGAACCGGGTACACCCGGTACCGGGTTGTACCCGGACCCGGTTCCGGGTCGGGTATGCCGGGTCGGGTCCGTACCCGGTTTTTTTGTGCAAGTCTATGCGCCGGACCCAAAATCGGGTTCAAATCGGGTTGGGCCCAATCGGGTTTTTTTACCCGGGTATTGGTGAACCCGGGTATGAACCCGGGTCGGGTTTACCATCGGCAATACTGTACCCGATATACACGGTTAGGGTAGGGTCGGATCCGGGTCGGGTCCAAAAACCGGGTACAATCGGGTTTTTTTAGTATTATTATTATTATTATTATTATTATTATTATTATTATTATTATTATTATTATTATTATTATTATTATTTTATCATTTATTATTTTTGGAAAAAAACATCGCATTAATCGTCATGTATTTCTATAACAACATTAAATAAACATTAATTCATCATTTATTTATTCAAACAACTTAAAAATATCTTAACGAACCAATAAAAAATAACATAAAACTTATATTTAACTTATCGTTTAATATTTAATTTCTACGAGAGGCTTATTAAATGCTAATTCTTCGTCGGATATACCAGAAGATACTCATTCTTCTACCTCTTCATCGTGTACTTTAGCTTCGAGTATAATTTCGTCTTCAATGTTTGTTTTGTCTTGTATACGATCCATCGCTTCTAAGTGGTCCTTAAACAAATTATCTCCATCGCTTCTGGAGTTAATCTTGTTCTCCGTAATGATATTACTCTGCCAATAAAAGAAAACGCAGACTCCGAAGCTACCGTAGAAGCTTGGACGCTTAGTAAATCATGGGCCATAGCTGAAAGAATCAGAAAATTGGGATTATTTCCTTTCCACCAAACCAAAATATCAAATGCATGATAATCTTGGGTAATCATAGTGGAAATAAAATCCGTTCCACTATATCTACCAAGCTCGCTTGTTGGGACGTTACCCCTTTATCGTTTAGCAGTCACATCCCGAAAAACATTCAACATAGTCAAAACCGGGTCTTTAACCGAGGTACTAACACTTGAGGTTGATTCTCTTGGCGTACTTATATTTGCGTTAGGCCCATATTTAATTAAATAAAAATTATAAATTATTTTCAAACTTTCATTTAAATTTTCTTTTGCCGCGGTTGAAAATTGGGGTTTTCGTCATGTATATCCAAATTGTCATTTATCTCGTCTATCAAACATTCAACCCCCGCAACATTTAAAAAAGGATTTAAAGTAGCTGCACAAGTAAAAACAAGTGGTAACTCAAGAAAAAAAAATTTAAACTTGTCTTTTATAGGTTCTATCATTTCTCTAAACATATTATTTTTATTTTCAAAATTTTTAAAATTCAAAGCTATGATATATAATTTTTGAAGCATCGAATAACTAGTGGGATAATAAACTCCAGATAATTTTATAGTTGAGTTTTTAAACACGTCAAAAAATTCGAATAAACGTTGAATATTTTTCCAACCCACATCCAGAAATGGGTTGGCTTCGCCATTATCCGAAAGACTATTAAAAGTTTTTAAAGTGCATTTTTTTAAAGTACAATCAAACATGTGACAAGTCGAATTCCACTTAGTAGGTACATCCCAATTAGGCCTTAAAAATATAGATTTCGTATCCTTACAAAGTTTTTTTATAATTTTGATATCTTTTTTTTACTTTTTTTAAAAACGTCATTTAACATAAATCGAAAAGCTTTTATTAAGTTATCAACAAATTGCACGGATAGGCCATCTTGCACTACTAAATTAATAATATGTGCAACACAACGAGTATGAAAAAAATCACCGTTTGCAATCGGAAAATATTTTAATTTTAATTTTTCAACCGCGGTTGTGTTGTTGGAGGCGTTATCAAATGCCATTGAAAAATTTTTATTTTGTAAATTAAAAGTAGTTATTACATTAAAAATTCCACCGTCTCCACCTAATTGTGTTTGTAGCGAATCCGGATTATTTTTCAACGACTTACAAAACTTCTTGCTAATGTGTTTGTTTAAAGTCGTGTTACAATATTTAGCAAGCAAAGCTCCAAAAAACTTGCAACGAGCCTAACAGACCCGTCATTCAACTCAACCATATCTCAATTGCACCAAACATCCATGTTACGATTGTGTGCAAGAACACGAACGACGGTTGGAGCGTTGGACGAACCTTGACCAACGAAAGATTGGGAGTGAGCCATATTGAGAGTGAAAGTGTAAAACAAGAGAGTGAAAATGTAAGACGAGAGTAAACGAGAGTATTTTTTGCGTTTTTTGCGTATGTTTTTACGTTTGAGACTTGGGTACTTAACCATACCAACCCACACCTATTTATACTAATTTATGGGGCAAAAAAGTCCAAAAAAATGGCCATAAAAATTTTCTAACGGCTAGATTTTTGAAAAATCCACAAAAAATGGAAAAACCGAGTTGGACCCGGGTACAATCGGATCCGGTTCGGGTCGGGTCAGGTCCTTAAAAATTGTATAAATCTATAACCGGTTCCTACCCGCCGATTATTTTCGGGTCCAAACCGGGTACACCCTATACCGGGTTGTACCCGAACCCGGGTCCGGGTCGGGTCCGTACCCGGGTATTTTGCCCACCTCTATAAAGAAGGTTATTATTGCATTTCAAGTTGACCCAACATAACTCTGGTACGTTCAGTTGAACCCAAAAGATAGACACGAAAACAATCATAAATATAACCTAACAATCGTGACAAAATGGTACAAAACTTGCATAAGAATTAGACACAACGAAATCACAAATCATTAATCCCAGAAAATGGATTATATATGCATACCAATCTTCCCACAATACTATTCTAAACAAGGATCTCAATGTTCAACAAAGGACACAAGTCAAAGTTAAAACAATGTCTGCGCTCCCTACAACATACTTGATAGATAATAAACCATCAACTAATATATCTAACCAAACAGACCGATTTCGCTTCACTTTCTCTTCTTAGCAGGTGGTTGTTCCTCTTCATCATCGTCATCTTCTTCCTTTTCTTCTTCTTCTTCTTCATCATTGTCCTCTTCGTCGTCATCATCATTGTCATCATCATTGTCATCATCGTCGTCATCATCATCATCACTGCCTTGGTTACCATTTGCCTCTGGATCCTCATCAGGGTCGCCTTCCTCATCATCGTCATCATCCTCTCCTCCTTCGCCTGAAAAATCTTCGTCTCCAGCATCATCTTCTGGTTCCTCTGCATCTTCATCGTCCTCATTATCATCCTCTGTGTCACTCCCATCTTTTGCTTCGAGTTCAGTTTTGTTCCTACTTTGAAGCTCAGCAAAAGCGAACCTGCAATTTTCCCATCATTTTGGAGTTTACTATTGACTAAAGTTTAAATTCAACATAAACATGCATAGAAGAGAACTACCTTTGATCATTTCCAGTTAATTTTGGTAATGTATCTGTATCCTTCAATAAAGAGAGTGTCTGCAAAAGGAAACTTACCAGGTGTTAAGATGAAATAGCACAAGACCAATTAAAGTTGTGCCCTTGTCGTAATATCATCTAATAATATAAATTTACAAGAGATTTATGCCATGAGATCAGCATGACCAATGAAAATTATGAAAAAGAAGCAACTTGGGTTTGGAAACTATTATGTTAATCCCCAACAAACTGCCATAAGATAGCCAGATGAAAACAGCTTGCAATTTCTTACAGGAAAAGAAAACTAAAGACTTGTTAACAGAAGCTAGAGTACCAGCCAAATAAATCAGACAAACAAGAAAAGAAACAACGGTTTTCGTCCTACTAAAGCCACAATCTACAGTTAACAACTTCGCATATTTTGGCTGGTCATATGTTCGACCCTCAGGGTTTGGGTTCACTTGAAAATGTGTTGAACGTGTGAGTTCCTTTGCACTTCTCAGCACCTCACTAACCAGGAATTGGGGCTACTCCCCTGATGAGTACAAGTCATAACAATACGAGTTAACCTCAATCATATGTGAGACGGAATGGTTGGTCCCTGTGGATTCAAGGATGTTGCATGACACTCGTAAGATGAGTATGTGACAAGTAGTATCAGAGTGGATTCAACCCTTGCATGGGCTGCCCTGAGGAGGGGCGAAGTGGGCGACCGCCCAGGGCCCAATCTCCTCGAAGCCCAAAATTTTTAAATTTTTTCTATATTATATATGTATGTATATATATTTTTTTAAAAACAACTATAGGCTATTAAAAACCCAATAGTAATTTAATTATGTTGATCTATTGAAACTTAGGTTCCATTGACATTTTAATTAGTTTAGTACACTACCAGTTATTCAATCTAAACTCATTTCAAAATCCTTAGGAGTGTCTCACGATTCACTTAAGTATGTAAATTGATTATTTTGCTACAATGCTTTTGTATATTAGTAAAACAATAATTGTCGTATCATAGATTTTTTACATATGTTTTATTGACTTTATATTATAGGGGCATATTTTCTTTTACTCGTCTAGGGCCCAAAATTTTTCAAGCACTCTCAGGACCGGCTGAACCCTTGGAGTTGTTTGGTGTGGTAAGGTCACTTTCTAAAATTCTTAACAGTGATTGCACAATGGTGGTAGAAGAAAGAACCTGATGAGGAGGCCCACAAGATCGCTGTCTCGAGGTGTCACAAGGGTAACATGATGAGCTCATGAGCATGTTAAAGGTTGGCTGAAAAAAAGTAATAAACCATGTTGGGGGTATGCATTGGTCATTGCACACTACAACCGAATTACCAGAGAGTGATAAGCCAACCGAATAAGAGATACTTGTGCTTAAATGGACTTTTGATGGGGAGAGCAAGGAATTGGTCAAGAAGAATATAGCCAATGCATGCTAGGATCAAAATATGTCAAGTGTCCATATAGCCATGAAGCCAATCTTTCAAAGGTGTGGTGCAGCGAGTCGCAACCAAGCATGAGGGTGTGCATAATTCGGTCGTGGGGCGTGACGAGCCAAATGTTAAGGGTTTTGGTTCACTTGTATACGTGCTTATCGTTGGGGTTCCTAGTCACTCCTACCTATCTTTTAGAACTGCCTCAATAAATAAAAGACGTGTGTGCCAAGAGAACGTCTCGGCGCTCCACTAGTTGGGAGTTTGGGTCACTACTCTAATGAGTCCAAACTTGATCATACATGGGACAAAATGGTTGGTCCTTGTGAATTCAAGAACGCACATGACAACTATAAGATCAGTCCTTGACAATATGTTCATTTAAAATGCTTAGAAAAAAAAAGCCATAAACCAGCTAATCGAAAAAAGACAATAGTCAAACAATTATACGCAATTATTTTATATCTATGGAAAAAAGTACACATATTGAAAAAGAAAAGCAGGCCTGAGTTTCATTGCAAATTTGCAAGTAAAAGCAAATGTAATAGAAGAGATTGTTGACGACTTAACTTTCTGCACATAGTCAATCTTGAAGAATAAAGAGCCAAACTTGAATAAAGAACGAGGGTCTTTGCACATAGCTACAAGTACAAGTGAAAAAAGAAACAAACTTTCACAAGAAAAAGCAACAACAACCCAAACAGCATGTTTCCAAATTCAATAGAGCAAATCATCAAACACCTGGTGTGCATCTACAATACATACAGGACTATTTAGAACTAGCACCCTTTATAGCAAAACTTCAGTTGACTAAAAAACAAATGAACAAAACTACAGCTTTTGCACATGACAAAGCCCCAATTACGTGAAAACAAAACCCCAACTGTATAATAATGTGTAATTATACCAGTGATGAAAGAGGGTTCAGTATGGTACCATCATAAGAAGACAAATAAGAGATCTCTGAGCACCCACAATGGCTTGAAAAAGGACAGCTTCAGGATGAGAAGAATCCATGTTCTTGTGCAGAAACCCTAAATCACTGCTGAAAGATTTTACTACTTCCATTGTTGAAGTTGAAGAAATCAGAGGCAGTTGAAAAACTGAAGAATTTGATGAATATTTTAGAGTGAAACTGAAAGGACCAATTGGGTATGGTAATAAAAGCAGAGAGAGTGATGTCAGCTTGTTTGAATCATGCTAGGGTTGTTGATTTTTAACTATAAATTAAAGGTTACATATGAAATGAAAACAAGTAGAAATAAAATATAGAGTAAATTTCGTTTTTTATCAACGTGGTTTAACTATTTCAGTTTAAAAATTTTTTTTTTATCATATCATGTCCTGTGGTTTTATTTTTATAACGATTTTGGTCCTTGACACTAACTCTATTAGTTTTTGTTGTTAACTCCAGTGGTATTTTGGTCAATCTACATGCAAGGACTATTTTTATAAATTATTAAGATAACTTCAGGGATTGTTTCTGCAATATTCAATATATAATGAAAAAAATATAAATATAAATTATAAGAACAAATTTAATCTACACACACAAACATTAATCGATCTTGTTAACCCCAACCCTATTCGTCACCGTCGCCGCCGCCTTAAACCCATCGCTACCGCCCTAAACCCATCGCCACGGCCACGTATAGGTTGCTACAGATCTACACCACTAATGTATTTCCTCACCTCCATCCTAATCATCTCTTGCATCACCGCCAAAAACTCTAAATTAAACGTCGTAAACCCCTTCTCTGGCGCCTCAATCGTCGTTGCAGGCGGCCGTAACACCACTGTCGCCGGTTTCGAAACCGACGGAGCATGCGCAATCGATGTTGTTTCAATCAAATCGGCTCCGGGAAGCGATAGACTCAGCGATGTCGGCGGATCGCCGGAGCACATGAATCGCTGACGTCGGATCCCAACGGACTACCCGAGGATATATGAAGACCCGAAACGGGCACACCCGACCCGGTACTGATGGATCTTTTTAACGAGGGTTGTTGGATTGAAAAATTACAACAATTATTTTAATCTAATATAATTTACATAACTAGTCCTTCAAATGTAAAATGACCAAAGTAACCTCACATTTAACTGTAAAAACTAACAGAGTTAGTGTCAGAGACCAAAATCGTTACAAAAATAAAACCACAGGGCATGATATGATCAAAGATTTCTTTTTGCACTGAAATGGTTAAAATGGTTAAATCACAGGGACCAAAACCGAAATTTACTCTAAAATATAAATATAAAGTTATGAATATTTTATTTAAGCAGGATAGTTTTAGGAAAAAAACTATACCACATAAATAAAGTTGATGTAATCTTTTCGAAACAACTCATTAAGAAAAGATAAAATTATCTAATAAAAAAGTTATATTTACTAAAAAACATGATATTATTTACAAAAAAATTTGCTTCTAATGCAATTTTATCTAAGGCAACCTTTTGTAATAATATTGTTTTAGGTTAAAACAATATTTTAAGGTATAATGCAAAGTGCTAATGCAAAATGTTATTAGAGTTATATTAGTTTTATTTTGCTATAGTAAAAATATGAAAATTAAAAGTATTATTATTAAAATTAATAACATTAGTTGTTATCAACTTATATAATATATTTATAGGGATGCAATCAATTGAGAACCAAAAATTTGTAAAGAACCAAAGAAACCATTTTTAGCCACTCATTTTTTCTTTCTAGTTTCAAGATTTTTTTATTTGTAATGTTAATTTAGTTACTTTTTTACCTGAAAATCCACAGGAAATAATTTTTAATAATTTGACTATCGTGTGTGTTCGTAAGTAAAAAAATATGCATATGTGCATCTATGCATACATGTGTATGTGCATCTACGCATATACTTAAATACAAAACAAACTTTAAAGTGTATTTTTCAAATACGAAACAACCTTAATAGAAAAGCAAAAACATAAATGGACAACTTAATAGGAATCAAAACCTAGATGGTGTATAAGGCTTTTGATTTATAATAACTGATAATTTTATGGTTTATAAACAAATGGGTTTTAAGGAAACTAATCAATTTACAACAAAACTCCAGAACAATAACAATGATTAACGATAGTTCTTATGACCACAATCTATTACTAATGATAAGATTCACATACCTTTGTTGTTTAGTTAATTGAAGTTCTTTTCATCGAATTATAGCTTTCTAGTGTATTTCTTCGGTAGAGGGTGTCAAGGTGGAACAAAATCGAAAGTGGGTGGCAATTATGAAATCGAGACCGGAAGAGGTAGGCGAGTATGTTTTCATTTACTAATATTAATGTCTAAATTTTGTCATTTTGTGATACAATTTTTTTAGTATTATTTACATGAATTGGGGTGATACGATCATACAAAAGTGTGTCAGTTGGTCCTTTTATTTAATAAGTTCGTTTGTAACATCGATGTCGGTTTGAATAAATTTGTTTGTAACAACGATGATGGATATGTTTTTCATGCTATATGTTTCACGAATTTTGGGTGTGCCAAACATATCCAGACACTAAAATATTAAATTATCAACATTAATTTTATTAAAAAAATAAAATCTAATACAAACATTTAAACTAGAATCAAATACTTTAAAAAAATATCTTATTTTATTTTTCTTAAAGAATTAAGGTCAAAACATATGTAGGTGTATGGTAAAATAACAAAATACCCTTCATAATTTCATACATTTTCATAAATAGAAAAAGACAAAAATAAAAATATGTGGTTAGAAATGGTTTTTTTGGTTCTTTACAAAAAGTTGATTCACTTTTAAAAAATAAAAATAAGAATATGTGGCTAGAAATGGTTCTTTTGGTTTTTCCAATTTTTTTGTTCTCATTTGAAAGCCTCTCTATACTTATATACTTTAAACTAGCTTTAGTAAACTCGTGTGTTACACAAGTTGAATAAATAAAATACTAATATAATATAGTTTATTAATTATAAAATAATATTTTAAGATATGATATAACTGAAATTATATATGAGAAATGACTATAAGTAATAAAACAGTTATATCATTTTTTAAAAAATTTGTTTTAAATTTTTTCTTAATTAGAAATAACATTAATAAATAGATATCTTTCTTAATTTATTAAATTTAAAAAAGTGTTACATAATATTATTAGTAATAACATTAATAAATAGATATCTTTCTTAATTTATTAAATTTAAAAAGTGTTACATAATATTATTAGTAATTTAGATAATTATTTAATAGGAGAGAGATGCGGGAAACTTTTGGTGAGAATGATTATGATGTTGACACGTGTCATCTGAAGATACCTTTTTATTAGAGTAGAAAGATTATTAAAAAAATTTGTCTTTTGTAAATGATAGTAATTAAATAACTGATAATTATAAAAATTACATTGGATCGGCATTAAGTTTTTATTAAATTACTTTAAATACTAAAAGACTCTATAAATTATAAAAAGATCTATTACACATGCTTTTGTTATTTTGAAAAGAAAAAAGAAGTTAACGATAAATAATAAAACAACAAAATACATCCATGTGATTAGAAATTGCAAAATGGCAAAAAAGATGTATTATTATCAAAACGTATACTAGTAGATTCATTAACGTTTTAATATTTAATATATTCGATATCTAAACTAGAAATTTGCAAGAATTTTATTGCTTTTATATCTTTTTAACAGAAAAGTTTTTGTAATTCGAATTTTATTTTGTATTTAGATCATTAATGATTTGAACACATATACATTTATCTCTTTAAATGCTTTCCTTAAAAAAACCCACCAAACCCCATTTGTTTTTAAATCTGACAAATACGAATGTTATATAACGACAGATTGTCATTATGTTCATTCAATTCTTTAAATATTTAAAACCTAAAATTAATAAATGAGAACCTACCAAAGTTATTAGACTTGATTAAAAGTTAGGTATTATTTTTTATTTTTTGCATAAGACATCTTTGTAGACCACTTATATTATCTCTCTTGACCCATTATCTCTCTTGACCCAACTGATGCTGTGTAGTTTTGTATATTGTGTAATAGAAATCTAAACTTTAAAATAGTAATAAGTCATTTATTCATTTTATTTGTACCAATCCATGTTATGCGTTATCCTACTATGTTTAGTTTTAACGTACTTAATTCTCGCACCTATGACAAAATTATAATGCCAAACATCTTTCTTTTATTTATTGAGTAAAATATAACAATAATCGTATCCCAACTTTCATGCACCAAGTTTACTCAGAGGTTGAAACAACTTTAAAGATCGCATGTTACGACGAGAAACCCAACACTTAGGTTCATATCAGTTTAAGACAAAATCACGTCGCATGTTGCGACGAGAAACACAACACCTAGGTTCAGGTCAATTTTAAGACAAAACCGTGAGAAACCAAAAACAAAAGAAGGCAAAACAAAATCGTAATGAACAAGTATAGAATAATGCACGGATTATGAAAGAACACATTATATGAAAATAACCAACCAAGGTCTTCCTAAATTAGTTAGAGTTACTCGTAAGTGTGTATAAGAGGTCTTAAGTTTAAATTTTACAAAAGATTAGGTATAACAACATCAATGCTGCTAGTTGTATTAGTTAACTATGATTCTTCATGTTATCAATGAGCAAATAACATTTATAAGAAACACACTAGTAATAAAATGATCAAAACTTTCTTTTGGATCACAAATTAATAAAAAGAGCGGTTAATATGTAATGGAGTGTAAGGTTACTTTTATTAAACTTCTTAAAGATCATTATCAGATAACCAATATAAATTATCAATTACCCATTAAACTCTTTCTTTCTTTCTTTGAGTGGGTGTTATGAAAGGCCCGAATACACTAATATATTTTAATTATTCTACATATAAAAGTATTAATGATTCATCAAATAATATAGTATTAATGATTCATCAAATAATAAATTCATCACGGTGAATTAAATGGTTCCGTATGATGCTTAAATATTTAGCCATTCTTATTTGAAATAAGGGTATTTCTAAATACACCCTACTCTAATTTCTAATTACACCCTACTTTATAATATTAATTACATTGACTAATATTTTCATTTTTTATGTCCAATCAAATTATGATTAACAACTAAAAAGTTTGAGTAAAATTAATAAGATTGTTAGGTCTTCTTAAATACACCCTAGTAAATCTTTAATATAGTATAAATCAAATGAATTTTTGATGATGTTTTTTCTTATCCTTTTTTTATTATTATCATCTACTGTTCATTAAAATTTTTTATCATACTATTATTAAATAAACCTAATTTTATACTTATTATATTATTTTTGTATTGATATGACTAAATTTATTTCGGTTTGTTTATCTAAAAGAAAAGTATATTTTTTAAAAATTATTACGCTTGTATTTTTTATATTTTATTTATTCTTGCCTTCTGTTATTATCTAGTAAACACTCAAAATTATCTTTGTTTGATTTATCCTTTAATAGAGGTGCTTGTTTTATAAATAATATTGATTTAAAAATACTTTATAATATGTTGTTCGATATGAGCGTTCAAATTAGTTAATTGTTTTTAAAAAACTATTTATGCGTATATAAAATATAATATATATACACACACATCTAGAAAATTGTTTTAAATTATTTAAAATAGTTTTTATGATAAATAACTTAGATGATGGATAAGGTGAGATCAGAAAAAAAAATTTATTGAGGTAAAGTTGAATTAATAAAAAAACATGGGTTAAAGAAATTACATAACGGGTGTTAAAAAATAAAAAAAGGACGTATGCAAATAGTTTTCAACTACATTAAATTTGTCTTAAAGTATTAAATCAGTTTTAATATATGAAAGCTTGAAATTTAATTTATTTAGTTTTAGATTCAAATAGTGCTTTACGTCCAATCTTAAAATTTTTGAAGTTAATTATATCAATTAAATAGTAATAATGCTTATAGTTGCATTTAATACATGATTGTAATTAATGAAAGATTAGAAGGGGTTTAATGATTGTGTGATAATTAATGAATGGTTAGTAAAGTTTTTAATGTTTCTAGAGTAGGGTATTGTAAAGTAGGGTGCAATTAGCAACACCCTTGAAATAATTCTAAATAAATAAAAAGTTATAGTTCAATGCTTACATGATCAAGCAACCAAACGTTTTAAATCTCGTTTGCTTCTTGAGTTCCTTCCACTTTGGAAGTTGAAGAACAACCTTAATCATGATATTAAAAAGTAAAAACTACTTTCACATTCTACTAATTATTGATAATATCAAAACATAGATAAATATATTTAATTTAATTTTCTTATTGTAAAATTGTGAAAACTTCAAACAAATATTTTAATTTTCTATTTGATTTATTTAACTCTTCAGTTTTTGAACTTCATTTAATATAAGTAATTGCACCATTTTGTTTCCTCAGTTTCTCACCCTAACAGACAAAGTTAAAATAGTAATTCAATTTTATGACTATTATAATTAGATCACTCACAAAAAATTGAAACATCTAAAATTAATAATATCTATAAGAAGCCAAATTATTAAAAAAAGTATGAATTATTTTAAAAATTAAAAAAAATATAAGTTACCTATTTGAAGCACTCCTAAAGTTTAATGACCTGATTGGAACAAATAAAAATATTAGTGACCTGGTTAAAACAAATAAAAATATGACTAACCTAATTGGAACAATGCTAAAACTTGTTTATTATCCTGTAAAGTTTATCCTAAACATAAAAAAAATAATAAACAAAAAAAATATAAAATTATAACATGAGTGAACTAAAGTATGACAATATAACATGACTTTATAAACTGTAATTTGTATCTAACTAGTATGACACCCTCGCTTCGCGGTGGTGTTGTCATCCGTAATGGTATTTCTTGAAACGGTAACACAGATATAGTGTGAGTGTTAAATTTTGTAAAAAATAATATAACTGTTGTGTGTATTGGTTAATATAAAGTCAAAACTTAATTAAAAGGAAAAAAAACAAAAATTCATTGTAAAATATTCACGTTATGCAACGAAGCTAATGTTTTTTTCCTTTTACCTATAATAAACCGTGGTTGTGTACTTTGTTAGGTGGATATAAATTTAATTAAAAAAAGAATCAAAAACAAATAAAAAACAAATAAATACCAAAATAAATAAATTAACCACAAACATTATCGGTCATTGTATGAAAAGCAAAAATAACCTTGTTAAAAAAATAAGAATACTTAAAAAATTTTAAAAGTCGTTAGTTTTAAGAATATAAATCATATAAGTTAAAAGAAAATGTAGATTTTGAAATAAAGGTGAAAAAGATTAAAACAGAAAACCAAAAAAAAAATTCTCTCTCTCTCTCTCTCTCTCTCTCTCTCTCTCTCTCTCTCTCTCTCTCTCTCTCTCTCTCTCTCTCTCTCTCTCTCTCTCTCTCTCTCTCTCTCTCTCTCTCTCTCTCTCATCTTCAACAACCAACACTACAAATTTTCAGTTCATCTTGAATCACCAACGCTCCAAAATCTTATCAATGTTCAAGCTATGTAATCTGAAGATGAACATATTTTTCTTTACTTTATTTAGCCTCAAACTAGGTCTATTTCTTTGTTTTATATTTATCCATTTATTTTTCACTTATTCCCATTTCATTTTCTCTTTACTACCGTCGAATATAGAGAGATGGAACTATGCGATCGCCATCAATGACGAAGATGGTGTTTAGGGTATCTTCTGGCGACAGAGAAAGACGTCGACTACGGCGAAAAGGGTCGTCATCAGCCCAGGAGACTACGATGACAAATTGATGGGATGTGGGTTCTAATCAGAGGTTGGTAGAGGCGGAGCCGGTGATGGAGGGTGTATGAAGGATGCGGTCGAAGAAAACGGAGACCGGTTGAAACGTGGCAACAAATAAAGCATATAAATTTATATAGCATTAAAAAGTTGAACAACATGCTAAAACATATGTAAATCATTGTTAACATATGTAAATGATTGTTAACGTAGTTTGTTTTTGTATATAATATAATTTTGTCCCTACAAGTACTACTAAAAAATCCGGTGCACATCATCATAGTTTAACCATCCACAATATGAATATTTTAAATTAATTTTGTAAATTCAAAGTTGTATTGAATTGAAGTTGTATTGAATTGACATAATTCAAATTTGGTATTGAACAAGGGGTAGATATGAAAAGAAAATAGGAGAAGAAGAAGATTTAACCCATGAGATTTCAATGAATGTTTCAAAATGTGTAAAATTACCCTTGTGACCATCTAAATGTTTATTATAACATTATAGATTATAGATACATATAATTTATGTAAGAATGTCTACCTTTTTTAGCGTGTCTATTTTTTGTGTCTCTACTTGTCGTTTATATGTATTTTATTTGACGTGTTCACTTTATTTTTTAAAATATAGGTTAGTTTGTAAATTTTAAAAGGGGTAACTTTCTAAAGTAATAATCAACTTATAAAAATATTTTATTATGTAACTCAAGTTAAAAAAATATTTCAATTAAGTCACTTGACTTTCATGTTTAATTTTAATTCTAAGTTTTAACTTGATTTTTTTAATGGGTTATTGGATTTTAATAATCTCAACTTTCATTTATTGGCCGGGATTAATCCCAACTCAGTAAATGTTTACAGGTAATCCTAACTTTAAATTTATTTTCATTCAATGATCCCTTACTAACTGAGAGTTAACACTCATTAGTTTTTTATGAAATGAGGCTAATTTTGAGCCATTTTTCAACTCCAGCGCCGTCTAGTTTCAATTAAGTCCGTTCTCCATTGTCTAACCTCCATCATCACCTAAAATCTACCTCCAACGAGTTTGGTGGTTTAAATCAGATTGACGGGTTTTTGGGTGCGGAAGTTTCAAATTGACAAATCATATAATAAATTCCAACTTCTGTTTAGTGTTTTGGCTACAAAAACAGTCCACGTCATCAAATAACTAATGGGGTTTACTCTCAGTTAGTAAAGAATAGTTGGAGGAAAATAAACTCAAAGTATGAAGAATCTGTAAACATTTACTGAGTTGGGATTAATCCCGGCCAATAAATGAACTTGAGATTATTAAAATCCAACAACCCTTTTTTAATTAATAAACACTTTTTTCTTTTTGTATTTTAAGCTTATGGGAAACTGTGGCGTGAAATTTAAGCACTTTTTTATTTTTTTAATAGAATTTCATAGATTGAAACTTCCAATCCGCATGTGTTCTCTTTCGTTACTTTCTTGACATAAAATATTCGATGATCATTCATTTTGATGGTTTAGTGGTCCAATTTGGGAAAAATATACACGAGTGATTAAACTTGATCACTCTTGAAACTTGATTACAATTCTTAAACATTTTCCTATTATAAAATATATAGACATGGATACGAATAGGTAATAACTATTTATTTTATTTTCAGTAGAGATAAAAGACCGTCCCACATATAAACTAAGTTATAAATCATGTAAAACTAATTATTCTAGTAAGACCCCGTTCCCGGAAGTACTCAAACTTAGTCATTCATAGAATAAAATATTTATAAACGTAACATTTGTAGCAGCATTCATACTTTAACATTAAATAAAACTCATCATAAAAAATCTTTCAATTGTATTTAAACATCAAACTATATTCTTATGAACATCATATCAAAAGCGTGGATGTCAAACTTAAACTATCCCAGTAGCTTTTATGTCCATGTCTACACCTCCTTAGCCTAAATTATTACCTGTCAACTATTATGCATACACATTAAGCAATATTAAGCGAGTTTTAGTTTTATAATAAAAATAAGTTTACATACTTTAGTACCTTTGTCTTTTCATTAAAGAGCAGATATTAATATGTACATATTAACATGTGTTATTTCCTTTACTTTCATCATTTCTTTCATTCATTCATCATTACTGT
Organism: Flaveria ramosissima; assembly: GCA_025215565.1. Lineage (NCBI taxonomy): Eukaryota > Viridiplantae > Streptophyta > Magnoliopsida > Asterales > Asteraceae > Flaveria > Flaveria ramosissima. The sequence goes on along the minus strand of CM046045.1, from coordinate 75,583,362 downwards.
AATTGATTAGTGTCATATGTTAGACCCTTAACATTGTGCACGAAGCTAGTAATTATGTCCAGGCCTGTAAATAGACCCCTAATATTATGCACGAAGATGGTCACAATACCAAGGTCAAGCAACAAAGATCCTTTACATTCATGGTCAATGACAAGCATTAGACCCTTGTGTGCATCCTTATGTGCTAGCTAAGCCGAATATTAGCTGACCTAACAACACATGGTTATGCACCTCCATTTATTTTGCTTGTAAGACTTTCATTCATCATTATGTTTCATTTTTCGTTAACTTTGTCTTTCACTTTCATTACATAAAACTTTACTGATACTAGTACATAACATACCAAGTAAAGTTTACCATAAAACCTTTATCATTTCGAAAATACATTAGAACACGTAAAGTAACACATTGCACAACACTCAGTCAAGCGGGAACCTACTTCACAAAACTAAGTATGCGAAAACTTTAGGGTCATGCGAGAACATTTATCTACACGAGAACTCCTATATATCTGAGAATAGGGCTGCAAACGAACTGAACGTTTAGCGAACAGTTCGTGAATTGTTCGGCGGGAAGTTCGTTTATGTTCGTTCGTTTAGTAAATGAACGAACGAACATGAACATAAGTCGTGTTCGTTCATTTATGTTCGTGAACATTCGATAATGTGTTCGTTTATGTTCATTAATGTTCGTTCGTGAACGTTCGATAATGTGTTCGTTTATGTTCGTTAAGGTGTTCGTTTATATTCTTAATTTTTGTGACAGTTATTTTTATGACTATTATATCAAGTGTTTTTTTATATTTATGTTGACTAATTATTTACTTTTGATTGATTTTGTGTAATGTTTGTAATAAAAAATATAAATTTTATTCTAATATAAATCTATAATAATTTGTATTCGTTTGTGCTTATGAGCTTTTTTGTGTTCATCATGTTCATGACAGTTGTTTGTGTTCTTTTGCTTTTGTTTGTGTTCATTTGCGTTCGGTAAGTGTTCGTGAACAGTTCATGAACATGTTCATTTTCTTAATGAATGAACACGAACACGAAATCTCATTCGGTAAGTGTTCGTGAACAGTTCATGAACAAGGTTGTTTCTTATCGAACGAACACGAACAAGGCCTTGTTCATGTTCGTGTTCGTTCGGTTCGTTTGCAGCCCTATCTGAGAACATTACTGCACGCAATAACATCATAAAACGCAAAAAACATCATACCACACGAGAACATCCTATAATTCGAGACCCTTGCAGCCCAAGTTACCTACTTCGCGCCGAACATCATGACAAGCGGAAATAGTAAGATCTGATGCGAAAACATCACAATTCGGGCTGTTCATCGACTTAATCTCGATTAATTCATCCATAACATAACCACTTCAATCAACATCATCATCATAAACACAACCAAGTATAACGGTATGCATAACAGCCCCAAAATTCATAAAAAACATAAAAGAAGGGGCTAGAACTCATCTTTTGAAGATAAAACACAACAAAACCCTTTTCTCGAGATCTCCTTAACACCAAACCACGATTCGTGCATCATAATCATTACTAATTGCTCCTGAATACATAAACGAATCAAAGGTTTGAAATACATACCGTAAGCACCACTTTTCTTTGCTTTCTCTCTCTAACTTTCACATCTCTCTAAACAACAACAGTAGTTTTCTCATAAGGGTGGAGCAACAAGGGGCGCCCTTACCCTCTTATATGCTTTCCTCACTTCAACATGCGCTCGCGCGAGAACTACTATCCGCTCGAGAACTATCCTTCATGCGAGAACTTTTGCTTTTCTTTAATTCCTTAGACATTTCGGAGTGTTACAAGTCTTGTGATTTTCTCTTATGTTTATATGTAAATGTTAATATTAAACAATATTTTACTTTTGTAACCACGAAATGATAGAATTATTAAGCATATAAACATAAAACCCCCCTAATCTTATTTTATCAGCATATTAAACATTTGTTTTGTGTCTAGGGTTTTTTTTTAAAGTGAATTTTAAGCGAGAGCTGCTATCCGCTCGAGAACTCTCCTTAACGCGTGAACTTTTGCTTTTCTGATTCCATAGACATTTCGGAGTGTTACAATTCTTGTGATTTTCTCCTATGTTTATATGTAAATGTTAATATTAAATAATATTTTACTTTTGTAACCAGAAAATGATATAATTATTAAGCATATAAACAGTAAACCCCCCCCCCCCACACCCCAAATCTTATTTTATCAGCATATTAAACGATGTGACTATTTTTCTTTTTTTATTTTAAATTAGATTTTAATAATCCAAACTAGTGACTATTAGTCATTATTAATCCCAACAAACAATTTAATTAGTATTAATCTCAACTTTCGATTTTATCATTAATAACAGTCTCAGTCTCACTATTCATTAACTTTATTAGTTTTTGATAACGTATCACATGAGTGGCTCGTGACATGACATATAACATAATTAAAAATATATTAATATATAGTACTCATATTTTTATATAAAAGATAATTTTCTGAAAGTATTCAATGTAACCTTTTTGTCGCCGGTTGAGTAGCTTGGATATAAAAGGACACAAAAATTGAGTGATATAGTTTGTAATATGTCATGTCACATATCACGTCATGAGCAATGTCACGTGCCATGTCATAAAAAAATAACGGAGTTAACAAATAGTTAAAATAGGACTGTTATTGGTAATTAATAAAAGGGTTATTGGATTTTAATAATCATAACTTTCATTTATTGGCCGAGATTAATCCAAACTCAGGAAATATTTACAAACACTCCTAACTTTGAGCTTATTTTCCTTCAACAATCCATTACTAACTGAGAGTTAACACTCGTTAGTTTTTTTGATGAAATGTGGCTAACTTTGAGCCATTTTTCAATTCCGTCACCGTCCAACCTCTATTAGGTACTTTTTTCAGTGTCTAGCATCCATAGTCACTTAAAATCTACCTTTAACGAGTCAAGTGGTTTAAATCAGAAGGTGAAGATTGACGGGTTTTAGGTTGCAGAAGTTTCAAATTCACGGACCCGACAGTTGATTTCAACTTTCTGCTTAGTGTTTTGGTCATATAACTAGTCCACGTCATCAAAAAACTAATTGTGTTAACTCTCAGTTATTAAGGGATCGTCGCAGAAAATAAGCTCAAAGTTGGGAGTGTCCGTAAATATTTGCTGAGTTTGGATTAATCCCGGCCAATATATAAAAGTTGGGATTATTAAAATCCAATAACCCTTAATAAAATTAAAAGTTGGGATTAATACTAATCAAATTGTTAGTTAATATTAATATTTGCTAATAGTTAATAATTTGGATTGTTAAAATCTAATTTTTTTTTTCAACAAAATTTTTATTAATATAAATTTGGCTGATAAGAAACTAGAAAGGATGGGACAAAACACACGAAAACTAACCAAGCAAAATAAAATAAAAAAGGTCGGAGATAGCGAGACTAGCACAATCTACCATGGGTCGATCTAAAATCCACATGGAAGAATTTAAACCATTTACGCAACTCAGCTAAAGAAAAACTCTTGATCTTTGAATTGCCATTTATTATTTGTTTCTAAAACATTTTGTTTCGATGAACCAATATCGTCTAGCCACAAAAAATAGACTAAAAAATATTTTATGCCACCTTTAGGAATCGTACTCAATGAAGAACCACTATCACACCCGACAGTGACATTAACCTACATATCTAAAGGAAAAAATGTTAAATCTATATTTCATATCTGTTGTGTTGACACGTGGAAGATGAATCATGGTTTTTCACACGTGTCAGGTGGCTCAGCTTCATAGCAAACCGCCACCCATGCCGCAAATGGTCCGTTAGCGGTTAAGTGGATAAGGTTAACCAAGGGTGATACATGGTTGATGACTCATGCAATCTAGTTCGGTGGTAGACTGCTATGAAATCCTTAACTGTCTACAATCATCCTTAACAAATATAAAATTATTAATAGAAGCACTTACCTTGTAATTCGGAAATTTAATTAATGAATATTAATATCATTTAGATTTTGAGAAGAAAGAACTCTTTTTCAATCATTATATAAATATATCTAATCTTCCAAAAGAAAAATTACTGACTATGAGTAGTCGGAATTTTCCGAAGAATATTGTGAAAAATGAGTGGTAAAAACGATAGGAATCGGCTAGTTATTATAATAAGAAACGTTATTGGATTTTAATAATCTCAACTTTTATTTATTTGCCGGTATTAATTACAACTCAATAAATATATGTAGATACTCTCAACTTCAAGCTTATTTTGGTTCAACGATCCATTACTAACTAAAAGTTAACAATGTTGGTTTTTTTATGACATGGACTGGTTATACGGCCAAAAATCTAAGTAGAAAGATAAAATTAACCATCAAGTTCATCAATCTAAAACTTCTACACCTAGAAACTCGTCAATCTCCACCTTCTTATTTGAACCATTTGACACGTTAGGGGTGGTTTTTAGATGACAATGGAGGCTACACATAGAAAAAAGGATCTGATGGAGGATGGATAACGACGGAGTTGAAAAATGACTCAAAGATGGCCGCATTTCATAAAAAAACTAACAGTGGTTAACTCTAAGATAGTAACTGATCATTTGAAAAAAAATAAACTTAAAGTTCGTAACATCCCGAGCGTTCGGGTCATATGAAATAGTTGAAATACAAGCAATATGAATTTCGCATTTCATATATTGCCAAACGAGTAAGTTATGAGTAATTGTCTATTTGAAATTTGAAGTTTTTAGATGAAAATTTTAAGTTATAAGAGACCGTTTGAATATAATAATAATATATTATATTCGAACCTGCTCCGTTTTATACGAAAATTAGGTTGACTCGTAGCGATTAAGCTCGTCACAACGACATATTCGAAATTTTATGAAACGTTATACGTTAAAAGTTATAAGAGAAAAACGAAGTAAGCAACTAAATTAATTATATTATGTAAGCAAGTAGGCTAGCTGCTCAATTCAATCCGCCCTATGAGTTTTTCACCTGCCTGTCTGCTACCTTATAAATAGAAGCCTTAAGGTTGAATTTAGAATATAAGTTTGTTTGGGAACGCTCTAATATAAAGAGAATCCCGAGTTCTCAATACCCCGTTAGGTGTTGCTAGTAGTCGTTTTGATGCTCAAGTAGGAGCGCGAGTAGGAGATGGACTCTATATCAAATTGCCGTAGATAGTTATCAGGTATGTTCTCGTTTAATTATATATTTAATTATTATAGTTGACTTCCGCTATGTATTCTTTGATTACTATGTGTTCTGAATATCCGATACGTAACGCTCCCCAGAGTGTTTTTTTTTTTGAAATGATTGATTATGAGATATTTCTATTTGTTTAATATGTTTATGTTACTTTATGTTCTCCTTCGCATACACATGAGATGTTTTCTTGTAACCCACGTGGATATGTACATATGAGTTTTCCTCTGATCCTGACAAGCAAATCTCACCACGTCAAAAAATGCATAATATGAACTGCTCCACATGTTACATAAATTAGCAATGAGATCCTTCACATCAGATGCATGAAGGAACCAAACATATCCAAATCATTTCCCAAAATTTTAAAAGATAGTGCGATCAGAAAACATTCGCAACATGCCTCTATTCCTTACATCGCTTCTATATGTATCTTACCAATGAGTCAAAATTAAAGTTTGTAATGATATCGATGTATGTATCGGCTCAAGATTTTTAGATTAGGGTGTAAATCTTATTTGACTTGTCATTCACAATACGCATGTTTTTAGTTGCATCACAAGTCTTTTGAGGCTTTTTGAATTCGCACTTTCAATGCAGGGCCGGCTTTACGTTTTCGAAGGCCCAAAGCAATAAAAAAAATGAGGCCCTTTTAAACCTATTGTGATAACTTATAAACCCTCTATTTTTATCTGCAATTAAGATCGGCATAATAAACTAATAAGTTTACAAATTGATTGAGTAAAAATTCTTTTTAAGCTAATTATAGTGTGTGTATAAATATATTTAGATCAGATATATTTTTCTAACTTTTTTTGATGATAATTGTTTACTAAATGCTTCGTAATCAATTTTTTTTAAAAAATCAATCTATAAAAGAGCGCGCTAAACCATTTAACCTTTTTTGTGATATAGTAGATTGTACATAACTTTTTATAAGCTTTAATTTAGAAAAGTTATGTTCCACAAAAGCAAAAGTTGTTAGTGGTTATGAATTTTAATTTGAAAAAGCCAGTTCTAGTATGAACTACATTGAATCAGATTCAAGCTATTAAGTAATCAAATTTAACAATAAAATAATAAATTAAATCATATTCAAGCTATTGAGTAATAAAATTAAACAATAAACTAATCAGTTAAATCAGATTCAAGCTATTAAGTATCAAAATAAACTAGAGAAAACCATAAATCTAATCAAATAAATGCAGACCCAACAGATAAACACTAATTCAAAGAATCAAAGTCAAGTAATTTAAAAACAAATCAAATCCCATTCCAAAATCAGATACCCAATCGAAATGCTGCTAATATTCAAACACAAAGAGCAAAACCAGAAACGCTAACATGATGAGAGTAGCTGGTCGGATATCTATTTGCAGCCCCTGTGCTCATCGCTCAAATCAAACAAAGAAAATCCAAAGTTTTGGTGACTCCGATCGCAATTGAAAATTGAAATAACAATACACAATCACAGAAACTAATAAACAATAGCTGCAACGCTGTTTTGAGCATTATAAGTAGAATAAAAAAAAGAAAGAAAATCGTAATCGTTGCTTCAATTGAAAATTACCGAGTGAGGATTTATTGATTGGAACAAGGCTGCTATTGATCTCGTAAATTGCAATAGTTGTAGGCTTGAAAATTACCGACCCTTCGTTCTTTTTAAGAAAGAAGCAACCCTAGTCCTTTTGAGGCTGTTTGATGTTGCTACAATTCGTATTCACAAGTGGGCTGTTGAATTGAGGCCCACTACACAAATATATATAACTTCTTTTTTCAAGATTAGAGGCCCTATATTTTAGGAGGCCCAAAGCCCTAGTTTGGGCCACAAATACTATTGGGCCGGCCCTGTTCCAATGTTACTTCCATGTTGGAATCGTAGATTGAGAAGCCATCGCCATAACCCTCGTCACTTTTCCAACTTTAACGGTTATCACAATAGCATATACGAATCCTAAATCTTCTTCGAATGATTACTAGATCCTACAATCCTGAAAATTGAACACTGCTTCAAGGAGAGACACAAAACTCAGAGGTCAGGAACGTCTCTATGGTAGTGGTGAGATATAATAGCCCCAACAGAGAGACCGTGTGAGGCGGAGTGGTATACTTAACTTGAACTTTTGGGTAGTAGTTGCGGTGGTCGACAACTATGTAAGGTGATTAGTGAATTCTTTTGTCGTCGGAAGTCCAGACTTCGAAACTAAATGTGTTTTCTTTGTGGCATGTTGCACATTAAGATACTTATAATGAAGTTAAGTGAATAAGTAAAATTATTTTATATCATAAAAACAAAAACGAACATATACGATTATCTTTTTGATCGGCAAAAAAATTAGAAATTTTAGAGACACCTGCTACTTAAGACTTAAGAGCCCGTGGTCTTGTAATTACGTGGCATTGCTAATCGTAATTTATGAAAACAATACGAGTTTAAATCTTTTCGAATATAATATCAAATCTCTATACTAATAAATAAAAATAAATTCGAACATATGTCATCATTCTAGACTATTTAATAATTGGTTTTCCGCTTCTCTCTCTTCTATTAATTATAAATATTATAATAGCTATTTATTAATTAATAACTATCCATAATTAAAATTTTAAATATGTTAACTTTAAATTTTCAAATATGTAATACATGGGTTTATTTAATTCGTATAATACATAATATTTAAAACATAACTTTTTATATTATAAATCATATAACTGTAAATTTATTTAGTCTATGTATTATACGGGTTTGTAACCTAGTGGTATATAAGAGAAAAGTTGGTTGTTCAAAAGAAAAAGAAAAACTTATTCTTTATGCATTTAATGTGTTCCGCTTGAAAAACTTGACTTTATATTTTAAGTTTTTGTATTATTGACTTTTCTATGATTGACGAGTAATTACCTAATCTTTGTATAACTAGTTTTATTCTCAATTTGTTAGTACAACAAGATAATAAATAGTTATAGTCAAAGTTTTATGAATATTTGAAACCATATACAAATAACAACATGCATTTGTTTATCTAATTTATTAAAATGTTTTAGAATAAACAATTAAACACAATGATAAATTCAACATATAAGGGATTGACGTAGGTACGATCGTAACCATGTGATGCTACTTGGTAGAGAATCAATGTACATGTATGGATTCTGAAAACAAATTCAATAACAGATTCAATATAATATCGATAAAGATATGTTAGGTCTAGAATCAGTAGATCTAGTTCATTATGTATAGACTTAGTACTTGAATTAATATCTGTAATGAATTTTTGTAATTCATCATTGTGTATGCATTAAATATATAGGTTAACCCATTTATATGTGTGTTGGTTTATGTATGGTTGCAGGTACAAACATTATAATTGGTCAATTTATGAAATTGACCAAGTGTAAGAAACATCTACGGATGAACATTTTGTTCTTCCGTAGATATATTTCTTACAAGTAATTTTACATCCGAAGATCTTCTGCGGATGAACAACCAGAAAAGTTTCCTTCGGAAGAACAAGTTTCCTTCGGAAGAACAAGTTTCCTTCAGAAGAACAAGTTTCCTTCGGAAGAACAAGTTTCCTTCGGAAGAACAAGTTTCCTTCGGAAGAACAAGACTCCTTCGGAAGAACACATAATCTACGGAAGAACAAATTCCTACTGAAGACACTATTCCTGCGAAGTCCAAACACTTGTATAACACAAGTGTTACAAGTCAGCAAGTCAACAAGGCAGTTATGCGAATCCCGAGAAATCCGATGATTCCTTAACTGAAACAAATCAAATCACAAGAGATCCGGTGTTTCCTATAACTGAAACATCTCTGTCTATATATATGGATCCTAGGTTTCGATTCAAGCACGATTGAGTTAGACGATTGATTGATCGACAACAGCAATAGCAATACGACAATCACTTCAAAGTCTTTCAATCAAACCCTAGCAGCCATCACATCATAGCATTCTTGAATATCATTCATTCATTACATTTGTAATCATTAACATGTTCTAATGAAATAATGATTAATCATTAATTGTGTTTTGTTACGTGTGTTCTTGATCATTCATTGATATTTAAAGTTATTTAAAACAATTAAACCAAATCAATGTTGATTCCGCAAACGTTGACTTGACATCAACCGACACTGATAATTCCTGTTGACGATCCTTGGATTCACAGCTGGTATCAGAGCCAAGTGCTCATTGATTTAGATCGATTGATCTATCAGTGTTAGTTGTGTTTAATTGAGTTTAATTTCGTTTAACTGAAATCGTTTTAATTTACTTGTTTCTATATTCAAATCAATTGAATAGCAGATCTTGTCAATTAACATCATGAGCAACTTCAGTGGTTCATCTTACCAACCTCCGAAGTTGGAAATAAAACCAGACTTCAAGTCATGGAAAATCAAGTTTAGGAATCATGTAAACTATACTGATTCTGACTTATGGATATCCATTACTGAAGGTCCTTATATTCCACCCACTCTTGGGCCGGATTATAATGACAAAAATCAACCAATCAGTACCAAAGATCTATCACCTGATGATGTCAAAAAGGTTAAAGTTGATATAAAAGCATATAGTTTGCTTAGTATGGCTTTACCTGAAGAGATATTAATCAGGTGTGAGAACTATAAAACAGCACACTCCTTGTGGAAGATACTTCACACTCTCTGCGAAGGGAGTGATGAGATAAGAAGTATAAGGAGAGACACCCTCAGGTCACAATATGAAACATTTCATCATATTGAGGGTGAATCAATTCCTCAACAACTCCATAGATTCATGCAGTTGGTCACTGAGATGAATATTCTGGAGTTGAAGTATACAAGTGAGGAATTAAACAAGAAAATGCTCCACACTTTGCCAGAAAGTTGGAAGCATACTGTATCCATGTTCAAGAACACTATAGATTTGAAATCAACTGGTTTAGATACTCTGGTTGCAAAAGTGGAAGCTCTTGAAATGGACGAAAAATCAAGAAACAAGAGTGTGAGAACTCATGTCTCACCCTATCACTTCAAAGAAACAAATAATGTTGGAAGTGCATTTATTTCAAACAATGAAAGTGATAACTCTTGTGCTAGGAGTGATGATGAGGATGAAGTTAGATTTTATGCTTCAAAACCCTCAAAGAAATCATCTCAAGACAAACACCAAAAGAATAAAGGAAGAATTGCTGATAGACAAGATACAACTACAGCAACAGCTAAGTCTTCACATTCAGCCAATCAGTCAGAACCAATAACTGTGATATTGGACTCTGAAGAACAAAGAGCAGCCTTTGCAGCGTTTAGTTCAAGTTTCCAAGCCTATCTGGGAAGCTCTCTAATTTCAGCAAATATCTGCCAACAAGACTTAGAAGAACTGCCTCCTGATGTAGCGGAAGAAATGGATCTACAATGGCAGATGGCCATGATTGCTTATAGAGCAAAGCAATATCTCAAGAGAAATAAGAACTTGGCTTCAGCAAGCAAAACATCAAAGATTGGCGTTGAAAAATTAAAAGTAAGATGCTACAAATGCAATCTCTATGGACATTTCTCAAAAGAATGCAATCAACAGTCATATCCAGAGATGAGACAACACCAGCAACATCAACAACATCAGATTCAAGCTCATCAACAATCTACTTCTCAAAGACCTCTGCACAAACAATCTCAACTGATCAATGCATCCCCACCAGCCACGAAAGAATCAGCTGGACCTAGCAACCCAAAGGAGTCAGGGCTGATCATACTTCAAGATGGAACGTGTGACTGGAGTGTGTATGAAAAGGAAGTTTTGGAAGAGAATCAAGCATTGATGGCTCATATGGATCAAACAGTTCCACCAATGACAAAAGAGGTAAAAGAAAGATTGTGTTCATCAACATGTGTTGAGGAAGTTGAACGATGTAGAGTCCATGCTCAACAATTGGCTGACAAAGTAAAAGAAACAATGATTTTGAATGAATCCCATGTTAGAGAACATAAATTGTATCAAATAAAAATTAATTCTTTGCAAAAGGATTTAGAAAAATTTGTTTCTGAAAATTATAGCCTAAAAGCCCAAGTTGAGCATCTGACCACTTCCTTAACAAAATCCATGGCTGATCATGCATCAACTGAAGTGAAACTTCAGAAGTTTCAATTATCATCTCAGCAATATGAGAAATTACTAAATTCTCATATTGAATCAAAGAAAAAGTCTGGGTTGGGTTATAATACGGTTGCACCACCTATAAATGATAATTACACATCTTTACCTACAACAATGACCAACACTCTATCAAATCATTTTGTGCCTAGCACCAAGTTTGAATAAGATTCAACTCAAATTAAAATTAATGTTAAAGCTGAGGTGAGTGAAACTGAATCTTCTGAATCAGAATCTTTAAATCAAAATGATTCAGAATTTGATTATGATAATTGTGATGACTTGGATGATTCTGATGAACATGATGTTGATCGAATAATCACTTGTAAGAATGTTCTTCTTAAAACTCATATTCCAAAAGTGCTTGAAGAAACAAAGTTGTCATATCCTCCTAAACAAAGAAACATGCTGAAGACCATCTGCAAGAGAATAGCTCAATTGAATGAAGGTCTTCAAGAACTAAGTCAGCAACAAGACTCCTCCAAGAAATTGAATGATGAATCTGTCATCACTGAGGAAAAAGAGAAATTCAAAGAAAAAGGAAAGAAAAAGGTATCAGCAGATCATCAACTGAAAAAGAAAACTTCAGCTGCTGATCTACGGAAGAGGAATTCAGCAACAAACAATCAAAATGTGCATAAAGTGGACAAAGGAGAAGCACATCCAAAGCTGAAGAAGAAAGAACAACAACAAAATTCAGCAAACAATAAGAATGATTCTGAGAAAGAATCAGATGAAAAGTATTGCAAATGGTGTGACATGAAAAATCACAATACTGAAGATTGTTACTTCAGCAGCTACTGCTCTATTTGCAATATGAACAATCACATGACTGCTGAATGCTACTTCAACAAACATTGTGCTATCTGCAACAAAAATAATCATTCCACTCAGGAATGTTATTTCAACAAAAAGAACAAGACAAAAGGCACAAAAAAGAAAGAATCAGATAAGTCTGAATCAGATTCTCAATCTACTGATTGTGCAAAGGGTTCAAAACTGAAGAAGTCTGAACAAAAATCAAAGTCAAAATCAAAGGACAAAACATCATCAAGTGCTCATACATTAAAGAAAAGACCAACTTTCCAGCAATCAAAAACACCCCACAAAAGAGTAGATTTGACAGATAAGGAATCAAAGGATGATGATTCATTCTTTGATAAATTTGAAAAGGGCATTCAAATAACTCTTTCAAAAACAAAAGATAGTGAGACTTTTAAAGGTTCATTATCAAAACAAAAGACTCAAACAAATGAAGTTGATTTGAGTCAAGCAGAAATTAAGAATCATGAATCTACTTCATCAACATCCCATTCAGCAGAATCATCCTCATCTAAATCAAATCAGAATGAATCAACCAAATCTAAAACTGAAACTTCAAAAACTGTTCATGAAAGAGTAACTGTTTTAGACCCTGTTGACAAACCCAAGATCACAAAGACTTGGGTTGTCACTTCTAACTGATTTTCTTTTCTGAATGCAGGAACAATATTGGAGAGCTGACAACAAGTGGTATGTTGACAGTGATTGTTCCAGGCATATGACAGGAAACTGTTTCTCTTCTCCATGATTTCAAACATAAAAATGCTTCTTATGTGGCATTTGGTGGGGATAAAATGGGAGGTAAAATTGTTGGTGAAGGAATGATAACAAATGGTGTACTCAAATTTGATAAAGTAAATTACTGTAAAAATTTACTGTATAATCTACTTAGTGTGTCTTAAATTTGTGATCGAAATTATACTACATTATTTGATGATACTAATTGTTACATTCTTAAGCCAGGATTTATTGTTCCAGAAGATTGGATACTCTTCAAAGCAGCAAGAAAAGGAAACACTTATGTTTTGGACATGAACAACACTTCACTCACAAAACATGAAACATGCCTTATATCTAAACTCTCAGAAGATTTTGTCTCAATTATGGCATAGAAGGCTTGTACATTCTAACATGAAGAACATGAATAAATTGGTGAAAAATGACCTGGTCATTGGATTGCCAAATAAAGAGTTTCATTGCTCAACTCACTATTCTTCTTGTTACAAAGGAAAACAACATAGAGTGTCACATAAATCCAAAACCATCAATACTAATACTACATCACTCAAATTGCTTCATATGGATCTTTTTGGTCCCACCAATGTAATGAGCATTGGAAAAAGGCAATATTGTTTGGTGATAGTTGATGATTTCACAAGATTCATATGGGTCTTTTTCTTAAAACAAAAAAGTGAAACATCAGAAACATTAATGGACTTTGTGATCAAGATTGAGAATCAACTTGATACAAAAGTTAAAATTTTTAGGAGTGATAATGGTACTGAATTTGTCAATTTTGAACTGGATTCCTTTTGCAGGAGCAAAGGTATTGCAAGAAAATTCAGTGCACCAAGGACTCCACAACAAAATAGAGTTGCTGAAAGAAGAAACAGAAATCTCATTAAAGCAGCAAGAACAATGCTAGCTGATTCACAACTACCGATCACTTTTTGGGCTGAGGCTGTGAATACTGCATGCAATGTTCAAAACAAAACATTAATTGTCAAAGAACATAACAAAACTCCTTATGAGCTCCTATTTAAAATAAAACCATACATAGGATATCTAAGAGTCTTTGGATGTCAAGTAACTGTTTTGAACATAAAAGAGTCATTGGGAAAATTTTCAGAAAAAGCATATGATGGTTTCTTTGTTGGATACTCTTCAACATCAAAATCATATAGAGTGTATATTCCACAACATAATATTGTGGAAGAGACTCCTAATGCATCTTTTGATGAAACTGTATTTACTAAGTCAGTTAAAGGTTCATCATGGTTATTTGACATAGATGCTTTATCCAAATCATTTAACTATGATCATTTGAACAATGCAGGATCTGATGAAGTATGTTATCCATTTGTTCATGACTGAAGTAACCTTATCTGCTGATCCTCCAAGGATACATCCATCTTCAGATGAAAACATTTCAGTAGAAGCAGATACTACATGTGGAAATGACCAGAATGCATCCGGAGAAGTTCCTACGGAAGACCAGAATGCATCCGGAGAAGTTCCTACGGAAGACCAGAATACGTTCGGAGTTCCTATGGAAGACCAGAATGCATCCGGAGAAGTTCCTACGGAAGACCAGAATGCATCCGGAGTTCCTATGGAAGACCAAAATGAATCCGGAGAAGTTCCTACGGAAGAGCAAAATGCTTCCGAAGGAGTTCCTACGGAAGAGCAAAATGCTTCCGAAGGAGTTCCTGCGGAAGAGCAAAACACAACTGGAGATACTTCTGTAGCCCAAACAACAGACTCTCATGATCATTCAACTCCCGTTGAACATTTTGACTATTTCTTAAATTCTCAACCTGAGCTGAATCAGTCTGAGGCGATGGAAATGACTAACCTGGAATCATCTATTCCAGTTGAATCAACTCCTTCAATGAGAATCCATAAGACTCATCCACTTGACAACATCATTGGAAATCTTGAAAAGAGAAATACAAGGAGCCAAAGTAGTACAGCCAACCTTTGTCTCTTCAACTGTTTTCTTTCTCAAGTGGTGCCTCCAAACATCATAGCTGCTTTAAAAGACAATAGCTGGATTGAAGCTATGCAAGAAGAGCTTCAACAGTTCAGAAAGCAAAAAGTGTGGTCTATTGTTGATTTGCCTGAAGGTCAACATCCTATTGGAACAAGATGGCTATACAAAAACAAACTGAATGATAGAGGGATTATTGTACGAAACAAAGCAAGGTTGATTGCACAAGGATACACTCAAGAAGAAGGAATAGACTATGATGAAGTTTTTGCACCAGTTGCAAGAATTGAGGCCATAAGAGTGTTTTTGGCCTATGCATCATATAAGAAGTTTACTGTGTATCAGATGGATGTCAAGTGTGCATTCTTATATGGGAAAATTGATGAGGAAGTTTATGTGTCACAACCCCCCGGTTTTGAAGATCCTCATTATCCTCATAGGGTATACAAACTAGATAAAGCCTTGTATGGTCTTCATCAAGCACCAAGAAAATGGTATGAAACACTATCATCTTTCTTACTCAAGCATGGCTACAAAAGAGGAACTATTGATCAGACACTTTTCCTCAAACAAGAACATCAAGATCTCTTAGTAGTTCAAGTATAGATGACATTATATTTGGATCAACTAATAAGAGATTGTGTGTGAATTTTGAAGAGCTGATGAAATCTGAATTTCAGATGAGCTCAATGGGTGAATTAACCTTCTTCCTTGGCCTTCAAGTTCATCAGAAAGCAGATGGGATATTCATCAACCAAGAAAAATACATACATCAAATTCTGAAGAAATACAATCTTGCTGAAGTACCCTCATGCAAAACACCAGCATCAACAATTGATAAGATTGCTCCTGATCCCTCTGGAAAATCTATTGATTAAAAATTATATAGATCAATGATAGGTTCACTTATGTATTTAACTGCCAGTAGACCTGATATTATGTTTGATGTGTGTGTATGTGCTAGGTACCAATCTGATCCCAAGGAGTCGCATCTCAATACTGTAAAAAGAATTTTCAGATACCTCAAGGGAAAACCAGGACTTGGTCTTTGGTATCCAAAGGATGGAGACTTTACACTCTACTCATACTCAGACAGTGACTATGGTGGATGTAAAGATAACAGAAAATCAACAACCGGTGGATGTCAATTCATTGGACCAAGGCTAGTATCATGGCAGTGCAAGAAACAAACCAATGTTTCTGTATCCACAGCTGAGGCTGAGTACATTGCTGCTTCAGCTGGTTGCTCTCAAGTTCTTTGGTTACAAAACCAATTGCTTGACTATGGTTACAATTTTCTTCAAACTTCTATCTATATAGACAATTCTGCTGCTATGTTTATCACTGCTAATCCTGTGCAACACAGTAAAACAAAACATATTGAGATAATATATCATTTTCTAAGAGATTGCTCAGAAAAGGGGTTGATTAAGTTAGTCAAAGTGGATACATCAAATCAGCTTACTGATTTATTCACTAAAGCCTTTGATTCAGTCAGATTTAATTTTCTGATTGAGTCTCTATGCATGATTAACTTAGATTAATCAAATTTAAACAAACAAAATGTTGTGTGTAATGATGCATCAGCATAACATATGTATGGAAAATGATAGTACACTATAGCTTTGCCTATTCCTGAATAAATAAATAAGAATAAATCTCAGTAAGTTTCTTGATATGTGAGTAGATTCATCTTGAGTGGAAACTAAACTGAGTGCATGCCAAACATAATACTAAAATGATTGTTTGTAGGAAACTTCATTTTGAGAATACAAAGTGAGTCTTATTCTAATGTGACCAAATCACTCATCTAAACACACTATTTAAAACACTTTATAATATCTATCTTTGCAAATCATACTCCCTCTGTTTTGTGTGAACAAGACCTGGGTGTATGATCACCATACTGAATATCAGTTGCAAAAGGTGAAAAGATCATGATCCTCATCATCCCTCTGTTTTGTGTGAACAAAGAGCTGGGTTAAAGGCACCTCTGTTTTACGTGAGTAAAGACCTGGTGACCTGATGATGATCATATCTAAAGCTCTCAAAAGAATCCTATGTGATCAAACGTATATTATCTTGAGCTTTTACATCAATGCATCAATGAGATGCCAAATACATCTCAAGATAGATATTATAACTTAAAGTACATAGTCTTAAGTGTGAAAAGTGATGATTTGACTTGCAAAGGGAGGACAAAACCTTTGTGAATTGAATGTGAAGCCCATAACAGTTATTTCCAAATCAATATGAAAACATGATAAACAACATGCCTAGTTGATACATTAGCTCTTGTATGGGTTTATGTGGACAATATACTTGCAATCAGAACTTGTTCAGGTATCAAATCAACAAAATAACTCATTAGGAAGAGGCTTAGTATTATAGTATGATCCCATCATATGTGTATATATATCTGATCATTATCATACAGTTAAAAATCATGTTATTCCTCTTAAATAAATTTATGATAAATGCTTAAGTTCACCATTAATCAAAAATTTAGGGGGAGTAGAATACATGAAAAAGTGTCTCAATCAGCAGCAGCAATGTCTATACCATTATTAATTTGAAGGAATTGGAATCTGAGCATCATCTTAGCTTCTGGATACATGAAAATTTTAGTAAAAATCATTTTAAACTTTCTTGTACTAAATTGCCATGTATACAAAGCCAACAAGGTCCTAAAACAATAAATAGCTCTAACCAATGGAGTTGGGCCATACATTCAATAATATTTCTTTGCATTGTGCCACTTTAAGCATCAGCAGAAGCTACAATGTGGAAATCAATCTTAAATGTTTATCCGTAGATTGGTAAACTACAGATAAATAAAGATCAACATGTAGTTTGATGTTACAATTTCATATCAGCAGATGTTGTTGATCCGTAGATGTTCTTGATGGGTTTGTTAGAACATCAAAACATAGTTTAACCTTTTAAACTTTCTGAAAAACGCAGCGGAAGTAAAGCATTATAACATGTTAATAATCTGAAAATTTCATGTTCTAAATGATGTTTTAAGATGAAAGACAAACCCAAATCAAAAGGATCTTTAATATGTGAATAAGCAAGCTATATAAACACATAAAACATACATAATGTGACAACCAAATGAGCTGCCAAACTACCTCTTTAAGCAGCAAGAAAACCGAGAGAAAAGTGGATGTTTGATGCTCAAAATCGGCCAAGACTTCAAGATTAGAAGTCCTCAAGCTTGTATACCCCAAGCCCTTGAAGCAAACAACTCTTGTTAGGGAGAATGAACACCAAAATCAACTCCAAAACCCCTTTTTTCTGCTGCTTGTTTCGTAACCTTTTGAGAGAAAGAAAGAGTTTTTCTTTTTTTTTTTGCAAGTGAAATCATATGGGTTGGAGAGTCCAACACTCTTTCATAAAGAGTGTGAGTTACCAAGGGAAAAGAAAGAACCCCATTGGTCCATGGGGTGGCTGAATTTATTTAAAATTGGCTGGGATTCCCTCTCATTTTAATGTCTTGTGAACACATTAAAAGTTCATGGACCCTCTTGGATTTTAATGTGTGACAAGTGCAAGAACTATACTTATGTTTTATGCACTAATCTTTAATTAAACATTTTAATTAAAGATCACTAACATTGCATTATCTTATGTTATTTAAACCCTTTTAAATAACAATGTGATTAATAAAACCCATCAACAAATCATCCTTATGATTTGACCCATTTCACATATAATTGTTTAGAAAACCAATTTTCTAAATTTGGTGTAAATATTTAATTGCATGATCATATCATCAATTAAATATTAATTGGTGTTTGCTAAGCTTGTTATTGGGTATAACCCGACTTGGATCATAACGTACTAACCACATCAATATTCTAAGTGTCTTGGGCACATAGAATCCTACAATCTCCCACTTGCCCAAGATTCATAGAAGATTGATGCAAGCAGTTAATACCGCCTAACAACGGTTTACTACCCTTAATACGCATGACTTATAGCCATTCAATAACATCATCCCTTTCAAGTACCCTACTTATAATGATTTAGATGAATCAATCATTTATCCTTTTGTTACAGATGTCATGTTAAATCCAAGAACACAGAATGATCATTCCTTGTTGATTTAACTTAATTAGGCCTTAGACATCTAACTCTCAACGAATAAGAGGAACAAATTCCATCTTGACTACATACGTTTCTCACAAACACCTCGTGTCATACCTGAACATACCCTTATGTGCTGTCCACTATTTCAGGACAGTGAAGAAAAAGCTCAAGGTATAATACTTGGTGAATATCAAAACCCAATATGTATCTCAGGTCGGAGGATACCAAATGATATTCGCCTTTACTCAAATTTACTTATGATCAATCAATAAGATTCCATGTAGTAAAATTTGAGATGCGGGTTAGTCCAATATTTGTATCCCACAAATATCTATGAACCTTGGTAGCAACCCATTGCTCTATATTCATCCTTATGAATATCAACCAATCCAAGTTCATAATAATCTTACCTCACACTTGTTCCCACAAGTATGAACGACTATGGACTTTTAGAGTAAACAATTTACTCATGGAATAAACATGCTAAATTGGAACATTAATTGAAACATTATAACCAAATAATTTTATTCAAATAATAAAGAGTTCCACATATCCAAATACAAAGTTTACAGATCAAATCCAATCACTAGAATATCGAAGTCCCATGGCACAAGTATGACCTTCATGCTTTGCTTTTTCAAGGAGCTTCGTGAAAGGATCCGCAATGTTTTGATCCGTGTTGATCGGGTGGTGAAAGTTTAACGTTTAACGACTTTATTTCCGAGCTTTATGTATAAATGTATGAGAAATAGAGTTACTTTGGGAGTATTTTGTGTTTGTAGGTTAAACGTGAAGAAGACGAAGAAATTGGAAGAAACGAGACGAAAATCGGAGCTCAAGAAGTAAAGATATGATAAACAGAAATTACACGACAACGATATCTTAAAACGGGCATAACTTGAGCTAGGAATTGAGTTACGGGACCCATAACCTATCAACGGAAAGGTCTCGAAAAACTACACATGAAAATCAAGATTGCACAGGAAGGTGGCGCCACTGACGCCTCCATAGGCGCCACCGACGCCGGGGTCCGGGTTTTTGTTGAGATGGAGTCTATTTTGAAGGGATTTAAAAGAAACAAAACCCTAATTCGAAAAAGAACTTTACACACAGCAATCTTGGACGAAATTTGGAAATCTGGGATCCTTCTCAAGCTCTTCTAACATCAAGAACGTCGATTTCATTCGAATTACATGATCAATTACGTTTTTGTTGAAGAATCGATGAAGATGCAAGGCTAAATCCATTGTGATTCACTTCGGGGGACGGGTTTGTGCAAGTTCTAGTTTTTCTTCGTTTGTAACCTAGATTGGGATTGAATCTTGAACCTTTTAAGTTCTTTTGGATTCAATTTATGATTTGATTCGTTAAACGGTTTAAC
This sequence comes from Flaveria ramosissima, assembly GCA_025215565.1. Classification (NCBI taxonomy): domain Eukaryota; kingdom Viridiplantae; phylum Streptophyta; class Magnoliopsida; order Asterales; family Asteraceae; genus Flaveria; species Flaveria ramosissima. The sequence goes on along the minus strand of CM046045.1, from coordinate 75,562,999 downwards.
TATGATTTAACCTAATTTTGATATTCTTTAACTTTGGTTGTCTTTAATCATTGTGTGAGTAATTATTAGACTTAGGGTTTCATGATTCGAATTGGTAATTGTGTGAATAAGGTCCTTTAAACTTTAATCCATAATTATCACGTAAATCATATCATGTATAGGTCACCATTAATGGCTTCTCATTAGGGTTCATTTAAGAAAGATTGTAACTTTGCCAAACCTGAATCCTGAAGTGGATTGCTTTTCAATCAAGATTGTTAAAAACTTAAACTTTATTTCGTTAAATTAATTAATTCCCAATTCAATTAATCAAGCAATTTCCTTTTTCAATGTTTAATTCTTTTAGTTTAATCGTTACTAGCACTTTCCTGTGATTCCCTGTGGATTCGACACCCTGCTTACCCTTTACTATTAAGGGTGATTAGGTACTCTTTAATATATATTTTTGACCGACCACACGACATCGATCAAAATGGCGCCGTTGCCGGGGATTCGTTGCGCTTAGTGTTAGTAATAGTTACTTGTTTTCTTAAAAATCCATAAAAAAAAAACAAAAAGATTTTCTTTTTCTTGTTTTGCTTTAGTTTATTTATTCTTTTTGTCGTTCGGAATTACACGGGTATTTGTTTCTTGTGTGTAGGTAGTTCAAGACTCTTATGCATACGAGACGTTCCGGAAGAACTTCACCGTTGCTTTTTGATCCTGAGATTGAGAAAACAGCAAGAGACAACCGAGTTTTTCACAAGGCAAATCCCTCATCAGCTCCTATTCCACGAAGTGTGTGGTCTGAAGAAGGAACCTCAACAGCTAAGGCTAGTGAAATCTTACGAAGGCTTTCCAAAACACCGGAAAGTAATCCATTCAACAGCATGAATAACTCGGGAAATCAAAGTGGTCCGTCTACTCAACCTCCTCCACAAAGGGAGCAACCTCTAGGTGATATTCCACCTCCATTGTTTCCACCACATAATGCTCCACCACCTCAGCAACAAATTCCACCATTTAACCCAGTTCAAGGAAACCCTATACCTCTACCACCACAATTCCAAACGGGGGACACTACTCGTGTATACCCACAACCTAATCCACCTATTCAACAAGAACCGGTTAGAAATGTTAACTATGAGGCTCCACGAAATCCCTCAGTTCAGTTTAATCAATCCAACTCGAGCCGGAATGATGGTGTTAATGGTGATGAAGATATAAGGGATCGGGTATCAAATTGGGATGATGGAATGGAGCATGGGAATTCAAATGCTGGATATGGAGTGGGAGATGAAGATGGATTTGGTTTCAACTATGGTTATCAGCATCTAGGAGGCTACAATCATCATTTTAATCCAGTCTTCCAAATGGCTAATCACGGTCCACCAAGAGCCATGAGGCAACCAATGAATCAACATCCTCAACCGGGTTTTCCTCAACATCATGATGGTCTCCCGCAAGTCCATCATCGTGCTTCGATTCGTGGAGTTGAGAGCCATTTTAGACCTCAAATTGCAGTCAACTCATCTCCAATAGTAAGCCCTATTGCACATGGTCGATCTTTCGAAGTGAGGCCACAAGGATTGAATATGTTGCCATCTTTCTATGGTAAAGGAACCGAGGAACCGTACCTCCACATTTCTGAATTTGAAGCGGTGTGTGGCACAATTGGAGGACAAGGATTTACACCGGATCAAGTTAAGCTCGTGTTATTTCAATTCACCTTGAAGGACGCTGCGAAACAATGGTTTCTATCATTGCCATCTGCAAGCATTTTTACATGGGAGGATATGCAACAACAATTCCTAGAAGAGTATTACACACCTCAACGAACAAGTGATGCAAGGGCTAACATTCGGAACTTTCAACAACAACCAGGTGAACTTTTCTATGAAGCTTGGAAGCGGTTTAAACAATTGCTAAGGAATTGCCCTCATCATGGTATTCCGCAATGGGAGTTGATCAATGCATTTTATGATGGATTATCCACTGATGATATCCGGGATGTGAACTCTACTACGGGTGGAACATTCCTGTCCAATCATGTGGAGGTGGATTGGGAATTCTTAGAGAAAATGGCGGTGAACTCAAAAAGGCAAGCTCAATCTAATAGGAAGAAGAAACACGCTATTGTTAGATCTGCAACAACTACTAATGCCAATGAAAGATTAGAACAATTGGAGAGAGCAAATCAAGTGTTGGAACGTCAGTTGGCGAGTTTGAACCTCAATGGGGGAAATATGACACATCAAGGCGCACCAATCTTTCCCGTGTGTGAAGGATGTAGTGATCTTGGCCATGCTATCATGGATTGTCCAATGAAAGTGGGTAGACCTGAGGAAGAAGTAAATCAAGTATATGGTGATCGAAAGCAATATGATATGAATTCTAATACATATCATCCAGGTTTGCGTAATCACCCCAATTTTAAGTATGGTAACACATCTAATCAATCTAATCCTCATTTTCAGGTACCAAATCAAGGAGGTCAATCGTATCAGAATCGACAACCGATGTATAACAACCAGAATTACAACCAAGGAGGATACAACAAGGGTTATCAACGAAATTATCAACCTAATGGCGATCAAGGAAGCTCAAGCAACTCATCCGAGGTCATGGACTTTCTCCGAGAGATTAAGAAAGACAATGAGGTACGAGATAAAACCATGGAGGCATTAGCAAAACAAGTTGGACAACTAGCGGAAGAGATGGCACAATTGAGAAGAAATCCAGGAACGTTGCCTAGTGACACCACTGTCAATCCTCAGCATCAAACACCGGGTGCAAGAAATACAAAGAGTGCAAACATCAATCAGGTAAGTATTCTTCGCTCTGGTAAAGTTTATGATAACAAAGTGGTATCTCCACCACCATTTCAAGACGGAGTGGTGGAGGATCTTGGTGAGGATGGGAAAAGTGATTACGAGTGTGAACCGGACATGCAATTAACTAGGAAACATAAAAAAGAAGCTTTTCAAGATACACAAAAACACATGTTAAAGCAAGAGTCACCTAAGGTCAATGATAAGGATATGGAGGTTCGCAACATTCCTTATCCAAAAGCTTTAGAAAATCCTGAAAAGTCAAAGATTTCAAATAAACGAGGTCCTCAACAAGAGGAAATTTGGGAAATTTTCAAACAAGTAAAAATCAACATTCCCTTACTTGATGCAATTAAACAAGTGCCGGCTTATGCTAAATACCTTAAAGACATGTGTACTCAAAAACGAAATAATAAATTTCCAAAAAGGCTTGATTTAACAGAAAAAGTAAGTGCTGTGTTGATGGGTTCCTTACCTATAAAACTCCGGGATCCTGGAACGCCCTTGATACCAATTCAAGTTGGTGACTTTAAAATGGCAGGGGCGTTATTGGATCTTGGAGCAAGTGTAAGTATCCTTCCGGGGAGCTTATATGATCAATATGGTTTCGGTCCACTTCGTAAGGCAGATACGACGGTGGTATTAGCCGATTTAACACCTAAGCTTCCTAGAGGAATCGTGTCTGATGTGATTGTCATGGTTGAAGATTTCTACTACCCGGTTGATTTCTTAGTTTTAGACTATGTGTCAAATGATAAAACAAAGCAACCTAACGTCATACTTGGTAGACCATTCTTGGCCACCGCGAATGCCTTGATAAACTGTAGAACCGGGACGGTGGATATGACATTTGGTAATAGGAAGTTGCGTTTAAACGTGTTTGCTAATGCACCAAACTCTCTACTCAATGATGAATGCTTTATGGCGGACATCATTGAGGAGTGTAATCCTCACGAAAGTGAGGATGCCACCAGAGAGACTTGTTTTGTTTGTGATGATGCAGGTTGGAATCATATGATAGATCTAGCAATTGAGGCACAAAAGTTAGATGTCATGGGTGTTGATACTGGTAGGCCCCTATGGACACATCAAGTTGAGAACTTGCCTGAACATATAGACAAAAAGATAAAGCCTTCATTGGAAAGCCCACCGGAGTTGGAATTGAAAGATCTTCCTAAGCACCTCAAATATGCATTTTTGGGAGAAGATAACACGTTGCCCGTAATCATCGCAGCCGACTTAGAAGAAGATCAAGAAGCCTCATTGTTACAGGTTCTTCAAACATACAAAGCTGCGATAGGATGGACACTTGCTGATTTGAAAGGAATAAGCCCTTCGATCGTGATGCATAAGATCATAACTGATGCCGAAGTTAAACCGTCACGTGATACTCAAAGAAGGTTGAATCCAAACATGCGGGAAGTGGTCAAGAAAGAGGTACATAAGTGGTTGGATGCCGGCATAATTTACCCAATCTCTGACAGCACATGGGTAAGTCCAACTCAAACGGTACCGAAGAAAGCAGGTATTCAAGTGGTCAAAAGCGATACAGGTGAGCAAATCGCCACTCGGCCGGTAACCGGGTGGCGTGTTTGTATTGATTATAGGAAACTAAATGCCGCCACATCTAAGGATCATTTTCCACTTCCATTCATTGATCAGATCATTGAGAAATTGGCAGGTCAGAAGTTTTATTGTTTTCTAGATGGCTATTCGGGATATAATCAAATTGCTATTCATCCTGAGGACCAACAAAAGACGACATTCACTTGCCCTTATGGCACATTCGCTTTTAGGCGAATGCCATTTGGTTTGTGTAATGCCCCGGCCACCTTTCAAAGGTGTATGATGAGTATCTTTTCAGATATGGTCGGGGAGTCTCTAGAAATTTTCATGGATGATTTTTCAATTTTTGGTTCTACTTTTGATAAATGTCTACATGAATTGACCAAAGTGTTGAAACGATGTGTTGAAACAAACTTAGTCTTAAGTTGGGAGAAAAGTCACTTTATGGTTCAAGAGGGAACAGTTCTAGGGCATGTCATATCTAATCGGGGAATTGAGGTAGATCGGGCCAAAATCACGGTAATTTCCACTCTACCTCCTCCGGTTAATGTTAAAGGTGTGCGATCATTCTTAGGACACGCAGGGTTTTACAGACGGTTCATTAAGGGCTTCAGTGTCATAACTAAACCCTTATGTAACTTACTTTTGAAAGACGTACCCTTTGTGTTCGATAAAGAATGTTTGCATGCTTTTAACATGTTAAAAGAGAAATTAGTGGAGGCCCCAATCTTGCAATCACCTAATTGGTCACTTCCGTTTGAAATTATGTGTGATGCAAGCGACTTTGCAATTGGGGCTGTTTTGGGTCAACGGGTGGATAAGAAACCCGTTGCAATATACTATGCAAGTAAAACATTAGCCGATGCTCAGTTAAATTATACAACAACTGAAAAAGAATTGCTTGCAGTAGTATATGCCTTAGATAAATTCCGTTCATATATATGGGGAAGTAAAGTAATTGTTTATTCTGATCACAGTGCAGTCAGATATCTAATGGAGAAAAAGGATGCTAAACCTCGACTTATACGTTGGATCTTGTTACTACAAGAATTTGACTTGGAGATACGTGATAAGAAGGGAAGCGAAAATGTAGTCGCAGATCATTTGTCAAGAGTGGTGCATCAAACCACTGATTCACATCATGAGATTAATGAGACATTTCCAGATGAGCAATTATTATCCATATCTTCCGAACCATGGTATGCTAACTTTGCAAACTATTTGGCTGCAGGTACCACTCCCGACCATTGGAACAAGAGGAAGAGACAACAGTTCATGTCGCAGGTCAAATATTACATTTGGGACGAACCAGATCTATTCAAAGTCGGAGCGGATCAAATCATCCGAAGATGCATTCCTGAATCCGAAATTCAAGACGTGTTAGAACATGCACACTCATCTGCATGTGGGGGTCATTTTAGCGGACAGAAAACGGGTCACAAGATCCTATCTTGTGGACTCTTTTGGCCAACAATCTTTCGTGATTCGTATAATTTTGCTAAAAATTGTTTGAAATGTCAACAACTGGGAAGTATATCAAAACGTAATGAAATGCCCATGCAACCAATTCTCGTGGTTGATATCTTTGATGTTTGGGGAATTGATTTCATGGGCCCATTCCCAAATTCGTATGGCAATCTATATATTTTAGTGGCTGTGGATTACGTGTCAAAATGGGCGGGTTACCCGGTAAACAACAACCACAAACACAATTTTGCTGAGATTTGAAGGTCTATATGGATCATAACTTCATTTTTCATCATCTTCTCTCCATTTTTTCTCCTTAACTTCTCAAGAACACACCAAGCCCTAGTTTCTAATTTTTCCAATCCTTCACCAAATCAAGCAAATCATAGGTGCATCTTGCTTAGTTTTTCGAGGGGATCACGTTTCACCGATTAGTTTTGCAAGATTCTCACTCGTTTGCGAGAAAACGGGAGTTTAAAATTCGGATTTTTGGGGGTTTTTACACAAAATCACTCCATTCGTCTTTTTGTTCCTCTAAACACATCACATTGTGCCAAGGTATGTATTTTAGTGCTTCATTACATATTGTGCTCCTAGATGACCATGGTATGTTTATTTCCTTGGGTAAAATCTTGAATTTTATATCAATTGCTTAATGAAGTAGTATACAAATGACGAGCATGTTAAGTTGTGTTGATTTGTGATATGTTGCTAAATTCTACATGAGTTTGGGAACTAGGTTGACATATGAATTTGTTTCATATAAATGATTTGGTGTTTATGATGTCAATAAACTTAAAAGCCCTTATCATTTGTATAGAACTTAGTGGAAGGCCAACAACTTTACTTATGTTATGTGCATTTCATGTGTGCAATTATGAACTTTATGGTGGATATTCACGTTGAGAGACACTCGTGCAAATGTTACTTAAGGTTGAGATTATGGGTTAGTGATATTTCTGTTACGGCATAGAATTGATTTGGGGATTATATGAGTAATATAGTCTTGAAAATCCTTATTAATTAGGTGTAATAGAACTCATAATTCATATGATTGTTGTTTACTCATGAGGGAGCTAAATTGATATCTGTTCATCGCAGGAATCATGCCACGAACCAAGGAATCAACTTCTCGAGGAAAAGGCAAAGCTTCCGCCTCATCATCGGAGCCTTCAGGAAAACGTACAAGGCGAAGCAATATAACTGAAACAAGCTCCGAAAGCGAAAGGGATGACTCAATGGGGACCAATTCCAGTGGCGATGACATCGACTATGACTCTGATGGGAATCCCGTCTGGACGGAGTACAAGAAACCATTGTCCAAATTCCCACGAGAAATGCAACCGCAACTGTACATGGATAAGTTCAAAGGCAAAAACGATCTTACAACACTCATGGTCTGTGAGAGACCTATGGAACTACCAGAATTTCGAATGTTTGGCGTGGTTGAATGTTTTGAAAGATTGGGGTGGAGGGAAGTACTAACATTTGTCAAGATGGATCGCCCACATGTTTATGTGAATCAGATTATGGAATGGATGTCCACTTTGGTGAGAAAGGATGGATCAAACCCACCACATACCACCACATTAACTGGCAAAGTCGGGGGGAAGACAATGGTTATGTCATTTCAAACAATCTCACAAGTAGCCAAGTTTGACACTGCACCCGGGCCTTATGAATTTCTACACGAAAGCTCAATTCTGGAAATCCCAACTGGGGACTACCTGCGGGAGGTCTTGGATGATATCTTTGCTGTTCCTATCACTGCCTTAACTTCTGACAATCTGAACAGAAGTAACATGAAGATCCTACCAAAGCTACTGACAGTGATCTTGAACAAGAACGTGATCCCTAGAATCTCTGACAGGGGGAGAGTGCGACATTATGAGCTGAGAGTGCTTCATGCCCTCCTCACCGGTAGACACATGTTGTCTTACCGACAATTGGTGATGATGAACATTTGGGAAAGCCGAGAAAGCAGGGACCGGTTGATGATTCCACACTGTCGCTTGATTACCATGTTGTTGCGCAAACAAAAGGTTGTATCCAACGAGGCTTTGGCCATCCCAATCACGGTTTTAAAATTCAAAGTTAATCGATTGGGAGGACAATCATGGGAATACAAGAAGACGGCTACTCATTATCAACTACGAGATAAGGATAGTGGGCGAGTGTTGAAGGTACCGCGAGATGATGTTCCCCAGTATGCGGATACGGATGATGTTGCTAGGGGTCAAGGTGGTGTGAGAGCAATTGAGGATATGGATGCTGCTACAAGGGAGCCAACCGAGGAAGAAGAAATCCAGGAAGCAGTTATCAGAGCCAGACCTTTTGGCTTCTCAGGATGGACCTTAGATCAGAGGCACATGTATGATGAACAGTCACGTGAAAGAGAGCGACAAAGAAGGTGGAGAGAGAGCTATAATAGGAGGACAGAAGAGTATGAGCAACAGTCAACGGACGCATGGGCAGCACAAGAACAGCGTGACAGAGAGCTGCGTGATGACATGAGGATGTATGCGCGTGACTCCGCATATGCACGCGAACAGGCTATTAACGATTATTTTCTGTATCAGGAACAGGTTCGCCAGTACAATGACTATCATGCAGGGCTGTCATATCAAGCTCGGCCACAGCCGGTGGATTGGAGTGCTCTACCTGAACATAGGCCCGGACAACAATATGAGAGGTACCCACAAGCTCAACCCTCACATTGGATACCAACGGAGACAACCTCAGATGGAAGCTCACACGTGATGGGGGAAGCTGGCAGCTTCGATATGCACGCCATGCACCAAAGTCTGATGGAATCCTTCTTTGGACCACCACTGCCCAGACCTCCGTTTGGATGAGATCAGAACACTCTCTGATCACTTGATCAGGTCCATGTGTTTCTCCACTCTATCTGTTTTATGTTCAAACATGTTATTTGCTATTATTCTTGTCAACACTCTTTTGGTGTGTTTAACCTGTGGTTGGGAGTGTAAAACAATAACTATGTATGTGGGAATGAGTGAATCTATGGTAGGTGTGTTGTGGTACAACCCGAGTGATGACTTGTTTTGATGAATGGGAGAGCATGGATATGATGATGAAAACTCCCCTTAAATCCACAATTGCTCCAACAGACTGAATGGTGCATTGGGGACAATGCACCCCTTAAGTGTGGGGATGAGGGGGGTCATGCAAATTAGGGTAACAATGGTAAAAATTAGAAAAATTTTTAATTTATTTTGCAAAATGTGAATTTGTGCAAAAGTTTTCAAGTAAAGCTCAGTGTGTTTATGAAAATTTGTTGTTTATTAGAGAGTGATATAGATCTTAGGTCATGGCCATGTTTCTCAAGTTCAGAAAAAGTGTTCTAGCAGGTCAGTCGTGGAAATATGATGGATACCCAGTTAGTGTTAACAAGTATTTGATATAATAAACTCATGTGCACATCGGCAGCCTAAATTCCTACTTGGTGAGATTTTGAGCCTATGACTTCATACACATCATACACATATTCAATTGTTGAGGGTAGGCCATATATTAATGTTGTTACAGAACTTGTGTTGTTGATGCATACCAATACCATAAGCAAGGTGTTTGCACATGAATGATAGAGGCAATCTAGGAACCCATCTACTTGTTAAACGGTTGTCAGTTCATCCATCATTTCCCTTAGTAGCCACGTTGAGCCTTAAACCATTCTTTTGTTGAACCCAAGACATGAAGCCCAAGTTATTAGTTGATAACCAATCGTTAAGCCATTCAAAGTGAAAGAGCATCCAAAGTCAAGCTTATATTATGAAAAAAAAAAAAAGAAAAAAAAATGAATGAGAAAAAAAAGGGAATAAAAAAAAATGAAAAAAAAAGAGGGAAGAAAAAAAAGGATTAAAGTGATTTAGCTCTTTGAGTCATGTTGATAAGGATGGTTAATGATTTGGGTTATAGTTAGATGTATGTTAGCCATGTTTAAAAGTCAAAACTTCCTACCCGTGCCTAAACCCAAAACCCATAAGTCCTTTAGACGTGTGCAAGATCTATGCAAATGGTGGAGATGTTATCGCTATACAAGCTTATGTGGACAACGTGGTATATTGGATTAGTGAGTGATTACACTAGCACATCTTTTACTAGTCCAGAAATTAACCGAGAGGAGTGAATTATTGTGAGGGGTGTGTACATGAGATTAAAAATCAAAATCATGATAATATTAGTTGGGTGATGTCTTATTTTACTCATGATTGACTTGCTAGAATATAAATCCATTAGACGATGTAAGTCGTGTGAACGGGGCATGACCTTTGACCTTAGTTAATCTTTAATAGGTGACTAGTGAGATAAATTATCAATGATGGTTTTGTAAATTACAATTGAGCTTTGCTTGAGGACAAGCAAAAGGTAAGTGTGGGGATTGTGATCGGGTGGTGAAAGTTTAACGTTTAACGACTTTATTTCCGAGCTTTATGTATAAATGTATGAGAAATAGAGTTACTTTGGGAGTATTTTGTGTTTGTAGGTTAAACGTGAAGAAGACGAAGAAATTGGAAGAAACGAGACGAAAATCGGAGCTCAAGAAGTAAAGATATGATAAACAGAAATTACACGACAACGATATCTTAAAACGGGCATAACTTGAGCTAGGAATTGAGTTACGGGACCCATAACCTATCAACGGAAAGGTCTCGAAAAACTACACATGAAAATCAAGATTGCACAGGAAGGTGGCGCCACTGACGCCTCCATAGGCGCCACCGACGCCGGGGTCCGGGTTTTTGTTGAGATGGAGTCTATTTTGAAGGGATTTAAAAGAAACAAAACCCTAATTCGAAAAAGAACTTTACACACAGCAATCTTGGACGAAATTTGGAAATCTGGGATCCTTCTCAAGCTCTTCTAACATCAAGAACGTCGATTTCATTCGAATTACATGATCAATTACGTTTTTGTTGAAGAATCGATGAAGATGCAAGGCTAAATCCATTGTGATTCACTTCGGGGGACGGGTTTGTGCAAGTTCTAGTTTTTCTTCGTTTGTAACCTAGATTGGGATTGAATCTTGAACCTTTTAAGTTCTTTTGGATTCAATTTATGATTTGATTCGTTAAACGGTTTAACTATGATTTAACCTAATTTTGATATTCTTTAACTTTGGTTGTCTTTAATCATTGTGTGAGTAATTATTAGACTTAGGGTTTCATGATTCGAATTGGTAATTGTGTGAATAAGGTCCTTTAAACTTTAATCCATAATTATCACGTAAATCATATCATGTATAGGTCACCATTAATGGCTTCTCATTAGGGTTCATTTAAGAAAGATTGTAACTTTGCCAAACCTGAATCCTGAAGTGGATTGCTTTTCAATCAAGATTGTTAAAAACTTAAACTTTATTTCGTTAAATTAATTAATTCCCAATTCAATTAATCAAGCAATTTCCTTTTTCAATGTTTAATTCTTTTAGTTTAATCGTTACTAGCACTTTCCTGTGATTCCCTGTGGATTCGACACCCTGCTTACCCTTTACTATTAAGGGTGATTAGGTACTCTTTAATATATATTTTTGACCGACCACACGACATCGATCACGTGTGAACTTTGCGAATACATATCTTTCCTTTTTCAACTTCATCTCGTATGTAGTTGAATCTCCGCTCAATGTGCCTAGTCTTTTGATGAGCACGAGGTTCCTTGATTTGAGCAATCGCACCCTCGTTATCACAAAAGATCTCTAGGGGGTCCTGAATGGAAGGGACAACCCCTAGATCGGCAATGAATTTCTTCAACCATGCAGCTTCTTGAGCTGCCAATGAGGCGGCGACGTATTCTGATTCTGTAGTTGATAGAGCCACCACATCCTGCTTGGAGATTGTGACCGAGAATCATCACGATCGGTTTGGAAACTCGCATCCGTGTAACCTTTTACAACGAGTTCCTCATCACCAGATCCATAGATTAGGAACATATCCCTTGTCCTCCTTAGGTACTTAAGTATGTTCTTAACAGCCATCCAATGACTGTTTCCAGGATTTTGCTGGTAACGACTTGTCATGCTTAAGGCGCATGACACGTCCGGTCGAGTGCATATCATTGCATACATGATGGATCCAATAGCAGATGCATATGGGATTGCCTTCATTTTATCTTGCTCATCCTTTGAGCTAGGACATTGAGTCGTACTCAATATCGTTCCTCTTTGAATAGGTACGGTACCTTTCTTAGAGTTCTCCATCTTGAACCTTTTCAAGATCTTATCAATGTATGCACTTTGATTCAAACCAATCAACCGCCTTGATCTATCCCTATAGATCTTTATTCCCAGAATATAGGCGGCTTCACCAAGATCCTTGATGGAAAAACAACTTCCAAGCCAGGTTTTCACACCTTCCAAGGTTGGAACGTCATTTCCAAATAGTAGTATGTCATCAACATACAATACTAGGAAAGTTTTGTGCTCCCACTAGCCTTCTTATACACACAAGCCTCATCAGCGTTTTTGATGAAGCCAAATTTCTTTACCTCCTCATCAAAACGATGATTCCAGCTTCTAGATGCTTGTTTCAATCCATAGATTGATTTCTTTAACTTGCATACTTTATTAGGATGTTTTGGATCGACAAAACCTTCAGGCTGAACCATGTAGACATCTTCCTCAAGATATCCATTTAGGAACGCCGTTTTGACATCCATTTGCCAAATCTCATAATCATAATGAGCAGCTATGGCAAACAATATCCTTATAGACTTTAGCATCGCAACAGGTGAGAAGGTTTCATCATAATCAACCCCTTGAGTTTGAGTGAAACCCTTTGCTACAAGTCTAGCTTTATAAGTATCCAAGTTTCCATGCATATCGGTTTTCTTCTTGAAAACCCACTTACTTCCAACTACCTTGGAATTAAGAGGTGGTACAACAAGTTCCCAAACTTGATTGTCATACATGGATTGCATCTCTACGTTCATGGCCTCAAGCCATTTGTCACAATCCAAATTAGACACTGCATCATGGTATGTGGTTAGTTCATCTGAATCTACCACATAGCATCCATCCATGAAAAATCCGTATCTTTCAGGTGGATTACTAGTTCTACCACTTCTGCGAACGTTTTGTGTGTATTGATCAACCATTTGATCATCTTCAACATCCTCATGTTGAGTGCTAGTTTCAACCAAACGTGCATCGGGTTGTGGTTCTTGATCTTCCTCAAGATCCACTGTTCTACTGCTAGCTCCTTCCATAAGGAACTTTGCTTCTAAGAACTCACCCTTTCTGGCAACAAAAACCTTTTGTTCCAGTGGATCATAGAAATAATATCCCATAGAATCTCTAGGATATCCAACAAAGATACACTTGGTGGATCGGACTTCCAATTTGTTTGGGGTGGGAGTCTTAACATAAGCCTCACAACCCCAGACTCTTAAGTATGATAGGGATGGAACTCTTCCATGCCATATCTCAAAAGGTGTCCTTTCCACCTTTTTGGTTGGGGCCATATTTAAAATACGGGCCGCGGAGAGCAAAGCGAAACCCCAAAATGATAGAGGTAATGTGCTTCTAGCCATCATAGATCGAACCATATCCAATAAGGTTCGATTCCTCCTCTCAGACACACCATTATGTTGTGGTGTTCCAGGTGGAGTGAGTTGTGAGACAATCCCACAACTCCTAAGATGATCTTGAAAGGCATCACTTAGGTATTCACCTCCTCTATCGGTACGGAGAACTTTAATCGACTTGTTGAGCTGATTTTCTACTTCATTCTTGAAGATTTTGAACATTTCAAAAGCTTCATCTTTGTGCCTTAATAAGTACACATACCCATAGCGAATATAATCGTCGGTAAAGGTAATGAAGTATCTTTCACCATTCCTAGTCATTGGCTTAAAAGGACCACATACATCCGAATGTATGATTCCTTATAAATCTTTTGCCCTTTCGTTAGTCCCACTAAAGGGTGCCTTTGTCATTTTACCTTGTAAACAAGATTCACACACATCAAATGAATCACATTCACTTGTTTTTAAAAGACCATTCTTTTGTAGTGTTTGAATTCTTTTCTTGTTTATATGACAAAGACGAACAATGCCAAAGATAGGTATCATTCAAGTCCAATTTGAGTTTCTTGGTGTTAGTTTGGTACAATGAACTATTTAAAGCGTTTTCATGAACCAATTCATAAATACCATTAATGGGAATTGCTTTAAAATAGAACATATCATTTAAAGAAACATGAATATCATTTTCAACAAAAGATAATACATAATCATAATGTCTTAATTGGGATACAGAAATAATGTTCCTAGTCAAACTAGGAGCATACAAAGTATTCTTCAAAATAACATCCAAGCCACTTGGAAGTTTTAGGATGTAGTCTCCACGAGCTTCAACTTGGACTTTGGTTCCATTGCCCATGAAGAGGCTAACATCCCCTTGATTGAAGTCCCTACTTCTTGTGAACCCCTGCAACAAATTGCAAATATGAGTTCCACATCCGGTATCTAATACCCATGTGTTTGAAGATGTAACATTAAGATCAATATGAATCATGTATGTTGTACCTGAGGTCTGCCCGACATCCCTCTTTGCTTTCAACTCTTGGAGATGGACGGGACAATTCCTTGCCCAATGTCCAATCTCCCCACACTTGAAGCATGGGTCATTAGTAGCAACCTTTTGCTTCTTCTCTTGTGGTTTGGGTGGTACCCTTACCACCCCTTTCCCCTTTCCCAAAACGGCTCCCTTACCCTTGGCAACCTTTGCCTTGGGTGCGGGATAAGGCCTTTTCTTGTTCCCACCTTCATTGATGGTGAGAACGGGTAAAACCCTTTTACCCATGGCCGCCTCGGCCGTTTTGAGCATTGAGTGAAGCTCACCAATGCTCTTGTCCCAAGCATTCATGTTGTAGTTCAACACAAATGTCTCGAACTTCTTGGTAAGGCCATTAAGGATCAAATCCGTGGCCAATTCCTTCGAGACGGGACAATTAAGCCTCTCGAGGCGGTCAATATGACTTTTCATCTTAAGTACATAAGATGAAACAGATTGGTTGTCGTCCATACGACATGCATGGAGTGCTCGAACCGTTTCGAAGCGCTCAACCCTTGCCTGCTGTTGGAACGTTTCCTTCAGCTGGGTTATCATGTCATAAGCTCCGTGATGTTCATACTCCTTTTGGAGATCCGGAGTCATGCTCGCTAGCATGAGACAAGACACTTGGACGGAGTCCTCAGTGTACTTCAACCAATCGTTGAAGGCCTCCTCATCATCCTCAGTAGGTTGATCGGGGATAGGGTCGTCTAAAACATATGATCGTTTCTCTTGCTTAAGAACGATTCTCAAGTTTCGATACCAATCAATGAAGTTGTTATGATTTAGACGTTCCTTTTGGAGGATCGCACGTAATGATTGGTTTGACGCGGATGAGTTATCGTGATTTTCATTGTTGGTGGCCATCTACAAAATTTAACAAAGGTCTATTTAGTATTTTCGATATTGCTATTTTTAATAATTAATGCCTTTTAAGGTCATTTTTATATTAAAATCTAGAACCCAACATTACATTTAAATTGTGGTTAGGTGACCTTTATCCCATGATTTAAATTAATAAGGTGGTCAACGATTGACGGTTGCAACCATTTGCAACTTCTAGAGGTATGGGATCGACTTTAAACATCATATGTAAAGTCGGCATGTTAATCCCATCAACACCATTTGGAAACCATATTTAGGTGATCCATTTAACATGGTTTGCAAATCAAGTTATCCTACTTGCACACACGTGTGAGTTTACCCACATAAGTGGTTAGGTGACCTTTATCCCACCAATTTGGTATCCGCACCTTAAATCACAAGTTCCCTCTAAATGGTTAGGTGACCTTTATCCCATTTAGAGTTTCCAAATGACTTAAGTGTTGTGCAAAAGGACGGTGTTAAACTTGTTTGTCAAAAGTTTAGAGATTTCATAATTCTAGTTTTAGAAAACTCTATGTACTTGTATTTGCATGCTTTCAAATACAAGATACCCTATGGTTCACTTTTAATAAAACTTCTTTTATTTTGAAATCATTAATCCTTTTAATAACCTTTTATTAGTCACTTAATGATTAGGAACCAAAAATTCAGCTTGTTATGATAATTTATTTAGATTGTTAAGCATATCCATATATCAAACAATCAACATAAAATGAATAATCAAACAAGCATATATCATTCAACCACATGTGCATAACCATAGCCACTAAGTTGACTACACTTGTTTGCCATCACAAGTGTTGTCATAAGGTCTTTCCTAAGGGTTAACAATGACATATCATATGTGTCCATGAACTCCCACTCGATTCCACATCCAAATGCTTCAAGTGTACATGTCTTTGATGTCCATCTTTGGGTCTTGATCTTGTGCATCTTCCTTTTACAAAATTGTATCCTAATACATTTTTCTAATAAAAGAAATGCACCTATTCTATTTATTACATAACCAAATGAATAAATAATTACAACCCAAATAATAAACATAAATATTACAACCCAATTGAATGAATAAAACCAACCATTCCAATCATCCAAATCAAAAGGCCAAAGGCTAGGTTATGCACACCAACATCCAATGATTATATCATCCAAACATATAATGAAACCCCACTTAAAACCACCAAATTTCAGCCAACATAAACTGAAATTTTGGGTTTTAAACATTGTCCAAACAATCAACATTTCATAATATATATCTTTCAAGGTCTAATCACTAGCATGTGTGATATGACCTTGAAAGTTAGGGGAATCATTCATACAAAACATAGCAGCCCAAAATCAGCCTCTAATATGTTGATAATACATCTTTAAAACCGATTTTAAAGGCTAAGAACAAGCAAGTTATCCACATAACCGGCTCTTGATGCCATTGATGGGTTTGTTAGAACATCAAAACATAGTTTAACCTTTTAAACTTTCTGAAAAACGCAGCGGAAGTAAAGCATTATAACATGTTAATAATCTGAAAATTTCATGTTCTAAATGATGTTTTAAGATGAAAGACAAACCCAAATCAAAAGGATCTTTAATATGTGAATAAGCAAGCTATATAAACACATAAAACATACATAATGTGACAACCAAATGAGCTGCCAAACTACCTCTTTCAGCAGCAAGAAAACCGAGAGAAAAGTGGATGTTTGATGCTCAAAATCGGCCAAGACTTCAAGATTAGAAGTCCTCAAGCTTGTATACCCCAAGCCCTTGAAGCAAACAACTCTTGTTAGGGAGAATGAACACCAAAATCAACTCCAAAACCCCTTTTTTCTGCTGCTTGTTTCGTAACCTTTTGAGAGAAAGAGAGAGTTTTTCTTTTTTTTTTTTTTGCAAGTGAAATCATATGGGTTGGAGAGTCCAACACTCTTTCATAAAGAGTGTGAGTTACCAAGGGAAAAGAAAGAACCCCATTGGTCCATGGGGTGGCTGAATTTATTTAAAATTGGCTGGGATTCCCTCTCATTTTAATGTCTTGTGAACACATTAAAAGTTCATGGACCCTCTTGGATTTTAATGTGTGACAAGTGCAAGAACTATACTTATGTTTTATGCACTAATCTTTAATTAAACATTTTAATTAAAGATCACTAACATTGCATTATCTTATGTTATTTGAACCCTTTTAAATAACAATGTGATTAATAAAACCCATCAACAAATCATCCTTATGATTTGACCCATTTCACATATAATTGTTTAGAAAACCAATTTTCTAAATTTGGTGTAAATATTTAATTGCATGATCATATCATCAATTAAATATTAATTGGTGTTTGCTAAGCTTGTTATTGGGTATAATCCGACTTGGATCATAACGTACTAACCACATCAATATTCTAAGTGTCTTGGGCACATAGAATCCTACAGTTCTACGGAAGAATACATTGAGGATCCTAAATAAATGAGATAAATTAATTCTGTGGAAGAATACATTGAGGGTCCCACTTAATAAATGAGATAAAATTAATGTGTCTGAGAGTATAAATAATGTGGTTTGACTTGTCAAATTCATTATTCGCTTTTTCAACTCACTTTTCAGACCTAGAAAAACTCACTCAACAAAATTTTTCCCACTTCCTCAGCATTCAAAATTTACCAAATCAAAACCTTAAACAAACATATATCTGTGTTCTTAATCCGCTGTTATTAAGGTAAAACATGTCGTAATATTCAAGAATGAACCATTTGATTCTTGTTTTATCTCACAACTGTTCGTATTCTCATATCAATAATGTGATTTTAACGAAGTCTTTTTCTTATGAACAGATGGATAATCGATTCGCGAGAGAACACAATGTGTGTGCCTTCTTAAACCCTGACGATCCTGTTTCAGAAGGGTGTCAAGAAATTATCAGATATCTAAGAAGATCGAGGCTGTTCTATGCCCTATCAGCAGAGCCGGTGATTTATCGATCACATATCACTGATTTCTTGAACTCTGCATACGTAGAAGAAGATGGTGAATGTATCATTGCTGAAGTTAAAAATCGAAGGCTGAGAATTGATGAACAAATAATAAGAAGGGTTCTTGAACTAGGAGATGTTAAAGCCGGACACCCTGATGTGTTTGAAAATGAATACATAGAAAAGGTTTTTCTCATAATGGGGTATGATGGTGACTTTGAAAAGGGAGAAATCAAGAAGGGAAGACTATGTAAGCCATACAGATTTCTGTGTCACACTTATCTGAAGTGCATTTCAAACAAAAAATCTGGGCTTGATAGATTTTCAAGACATATATCATCTGGTATCATTGGTATCTTTGAGGGAAGAACATACAATTACTCAAAGTACATCTTCAATTGTTTGTGTGATCACATTAAAGTATAGAAGGCTGATAAGATGTATATGTTTCCAAGGTTTATTCAACTTATCATTAATGCGGATTTGCCTGGAACTTCTGTGGAGGGTGGTGTGTTTATTCAAGCACACCTTGGCAGATCTGTGCTGAACAAAATTTCTGGGAAATATGAAGGAGGTGACATGGACATGTTTGCACATGTGGTTGATGCTACTGCAGACATTCCTCAAGAGCTTGTGTGGGAAAGTGAACAAGAGAACTCTGCAACCAACTCTGCTCAAGACACTCACTCACCAAATACATCACTCATACATCAGCAATCTCCAGCCAGCCAAAACACAGAAGCAATCTCACCTGTCCACCCTCAATCACCAAAACAACAACAAACACCCCAACCACAATCTTCAGCCAGCCAAAATACAGAACCAATCTCTCCCATTCAACCCCAATCACCAAATCAGCTTCAAATGCAACTTTATCAACAACCTCCAAATCCTGAAAATTCAATCACGGAGAGTATTTACACTATGGAGAAAGAATTAGTCTCACAAGCAAGTACAGTTAAACTGTCATTATCCAAAACTGAATCCCCTGTACTATCAAATGAAACTGAACAAGTATCTTCAGTGACTGATCATCAACAACAACAACCTCATCAAGAACTTGTAGATCAAGCCATTGAACCCAGTTCAAGCTCAGCAAGTTTTGATCCGGAAGAAGTTAAAGATGATGAGGTTGATTCTCAACATCAGGAAGAAGATGTAGAAGCAGACTATGTTGATATTATTGCCTACAATGAAGATGATCTAAGTGATAATGATATCCCTGTCAGCAAAAGCTATCTAGTTGCTGAGTATAACAAGCTGGTACTAAAATCAAACAAAAGAAAGCAAAGAATACAGGAGATGAAAGGAATGATAAAAGAAAAGGATGAAGAGTTGATAAGACAACAAGCAAGAATAAAAAGGTTGAGAGAAGATGCTCAAAGCGACAAGGAAGTCATTGATGCTTTACTTGATAAGGAAGCTGAACTAAAAGAGTCAGCAGCAACTGAAAAGAAAGAAAAGGAAAGGATAATGATGAAGTTTGAACAAGCACATAGCACTATGACTGCTCAGACAAATGTGATAAAGAAAAAAGAAGAATAGATTGAGCAGCTGAAAATGAAGATCTGTACATTAGAATCTAATGTAATGCTTCAACTGCTCAAACAAAACAATCTACTGAGGCATCAAAAGAATTGATTCTGTACTCAAGAAAGAGAAAGTATCTTGGTACTGCAGAGAAGAAGATAACTGTTGGTGAAAGTACTTCCAAGAAACAAAAGCTCACATCTCCTGAACACACACCTTCAGTAGATTTATCTACTGTGAAGTCTATCTCTCACCAGGATGATGAAAGTGATGAAGAATGGAAAGAGCTGATCAATGAAGACTCTCCACTAGAACAAGAAGTCTCAAAGGCTGATGATCTTCTAACTACAAAAGACATATTAGAAGAGAGGCCTGAATCAACCATGTTCATGACACTTATAAACCATGATTTCCCTTATGACATGGTTAAGAGACTAAACATGACTGAGATGAAGAATCTGTTGAAAGAATTTGAGCTTGCATGCTTTATGATTCCAAATTATGACTATGAAGCTTTCAGCACCTTTCAATCCATTCAGAAGACAAAGAAGGAGTTGGGACATTGTGACACAGCTAAGCTGAGCAAATACAACATGACTTGCTGGTTACAAGGCCATAATTACAAACCACATGAGCTTAAAGGAAGATCAGTAGGAGAACTTAGAAGGATGATGGAGCATGTGATGAAAGTTGAGCTGGATACTGGTGTAAGATTCAGAACTGAAGCTCCACATCCATCTTATGTGGAACAAAGCAAACTTCCTCTGAACCTATAACAGTTGAATCTAAAGATCAGCACAAAGGGAAGGACGAATTGATCAGAGAGCCAAGAGAAGTAATACCTGGCAAAGTATGGCCACTTGGGACTACAGTGAGGGAGATAACTGAGCAGAAGTCCAATCTGATACAACTGATAGACCACCTCACAACTCCCAGTTCTATGGAAGAAAACAGGATCATGGCCTGGAAATATGATCCACACTGGGATTGTGCCATTATTAAAAGAACATCTGGAAGAGTTGAATACTTCCATGATGTACTCTCAGTGGTGAGTCTGCCAGAGAATGACATCAAAGATCTTCAAAGTCTGATCAGCAGCAATTATCTAATTCACCCTAGAGGAAGAGACTTCTCAACTCTAGTGGGAAAGTTGAAGACTAAATTTAAAGATGATGTCCTGATAGAAGCTAAAAGAGAAGATATAGAGCATCAGAAGAGAATCAAAGGGCTCAAAAGATACAAGTCCAATGCCTCAGAACATGTAGATGATGAATTCTTGAAGAGGGTTGGCTACAAAAGTAAAGACAAAGCAGCAATCAAATGCATTGAAGGGACTCAATTCACATACCCAATCACTGAATGGGGTTATGTTGAGAAGACAAAGGAGTTGGTCCTGCTGAGAAATGCTGAGAACAAGAAAGCTGACAGGATCAGGATCTTTGATCCTGTGGAAATCAAACTACTCCACCCCAGCTACACCTCATATCTCAATAACAAATTCTTTCCCAAGCTGACTAATGAAAAAGCACAAAATGATCTGTTTCTGCATGTCCATGTGATCCAAGTGATTGACAAACTACATGCCAAAGCCTACAAACGAAGAAGATTCAATGCTGGACTGCTAAAGGGAACAACTTTTGATGAAGTAACAGAACTCCGAATCTCAGAGCAAGATGAGCTAGAAGTGGTGAATAAAAACAATGTGTTAGACACACTCACTACTGAAGAAGATGTTCTAGGGATCAGTTTTGAGACTCTGAAGAAGTTCAGCAAGATGAAGATCAACTACAAGTATGATGATCAGAAGACTGCTGTGTCTTACTTCTACAATAAAATCATTGCCAGAGTCAAGGATCTTTCAGTTTTGAAGAACTGATTGCAAGTATCTAAGCCTAAGGGGGAGTATTGTTAGGTCTAGAATCAGTAGATCTAGTTCATTATGTATAGGCTTAGTACTTGAATTAATATCTTTAATGAATTTTTGTAATTCATCATTGTGTATGCATTAAATATATAGGTTAACCCATTTATATGTGTGTTGGTTTATGTATGGTTGCAGGTACAAACATTATAATTGGTCAATTTATGAAATTGACCAAGTTTAAGAAACATCTACGTATGAACATTTTGTTCTTCCGTAGATATATTTCTTACAAGTAATTTTACATCCGAAGATCTTCTGCGGATGAACAACCAGAAAAGTTTCCTTCGGAAGAACAAGTTTCCTTCGGAAGAACAAGTTTCCTTCGGAAGAACAAGTTTCCTTCGGAAGAACAAGACTCCTTCGGAAGAACACATCATCTACGGAAGAACAAATTCCTACTGAAGACACTGTTCCTGTGAAGTCCAAACACTTGTATAACACAAGTGTTACAAGTCAGCAAGTCAACAAGGCAGTTATGCGAATCCCGAGAAATCCGATGATTCCTTAACTGAAACAAATCAAATCCCAAGAGATCCGGTGTTTCCTATAACTGAAACATCTCTGTCTATATATATGGATCCTAGGTTTCGATTCAAGCACGATTGAGTTAGACGATCAATTGATCGACAACAACAATAGCAATACGACAATCACTTCAAAGTCTTTCAATCAAACCCTAGCAGCCATCACATCATAGCATTCTTGAATATCAATCATTCATTACATTTGTAATCATTAACATGTTCTAATGAAATACTGATTAATCATTAATTGTGTTTTGTTACGTGTGTTCTTGATCATTCATTGATATTTAAAGTTGTTTAAAACAATTAAACCAAATCAACGTTGATTCCGGAAACATTGACTTGACATCAACCGACACTGATAATTCCTGTTGACGATCCTTGGATTCACAAGATATGCAATTAGCAGTCGAAAATAATACTGCAAAACAAATAAATGACACAGAGAAGAAGATGCGGAGACCCGGGCTTGTGTTTGACACAATTTCCTTAAACAGATTTGTCGTATGTGTCCCAGGGCACACTAGTTAAAAGCAACGTACTGCCGGACGTCACACTTGCCTGAAAGATAGCCCGAACTTGAAGAAATGAAGCTGACGAGTTTGTGCTAGTGTGTTTTTCGTAGCTTTTGACCTCTCTGATGTGTTTCTATATAAAGACGAAAAGAATAGAATTGTAACCGAATACAATTCAATATAAAGAACGATTATATCAATATTGTCATTATTAGACAGTAATGATCATCATTAGCAAAACGGTTTCAAAATAATAATGATAAGGCATGCCAAACACCTTATGTAACCGTAACCGTCCATAAATTATATGTTGTTCAAAAACGATTTTATTAGTAAAAAGAACCTCTTGCGAACCCGGGTTTTAGGAGTTGCATTCGTGTCCGTATGTCGCGCAGGCGACGCATTGCTTGAATAAATTTCCAACCCAAAAACCCAATTTCTGCACCCCGTGCACGCGGGTCGGTGTTAGAGTAAAACACAACATAAGAATTTAATATGCCTTGAAGGCTTATACATATAAACTAAATAACCATTTGTTCCCACACCAATATGGGACTAAATACCATTCTTTTAAAAATTCTCATCAAGATCACACAACACTTTGAGATTTCGATATTTCATTCAATCTTTACACCAAAAATCCCCTACATGAATCGAGGTCGATCTTAGAAATATCAACATTCCGATTAAATTTCAACAGTTGAATCTTGCATGTGATAGGTAGGTGTTACCCTTTAAACCTTCGCTCATGAAACGTACTTAGTCTACTGGCTCTGAGTAGACGGTGTTGTCTTTGAACTCGTCTACCGTTTGTGTAGGCGACAATACGTTTCACACAAGACTCTCCCTAACAATGCTAAGTCCTCATAATAATATTCGTTATGGTCATGAACATATGCATGGTTCTGCGAGAGCCATTAAGTATTGTGCCCAAACAATACCATTCGAAACGACCCCACTTCTCTCTCACATAGGTGATTCACTACGTATATTACATTAGTCGAATCATTAAAAGTCATAGGCTTAGACTCACACTTGTCATTTTTAGGAATGAACTAGGAAGTTTACTAAGCTTTGTAATAAACTCCCTTTTTTTTAAATATACAGGGTTATCCCTCCATAGTGACCTCAGTAAGTCAAATTAGGTTTTACTATTTGAACTCAATTCTTGGGATCTCCAATCTATTAAGTTAGGTTTTCTTCATATGAACTTTAATTCTCAAGGGCTTTAGTCTCATTTTAATTGATAACTTCTGAACTAACTCTCTACTTAGACCTTTTGTTAGCGGATCCATGATATTATTCTTTGACTTCACGTAGTCAGCAGTAATAATTCCTATAGAGATTAGTTTATGTCTACGTCTAATATGTCTGTTCTTACCATTATACATTGTACTATGAGCTATGCCAATTGCCGGTATCCGAATGTATATAAATGGTCGATGCCGGCTTAGGTAGTCTTGGTATATCTTCAACAAATTGATGTAGTTATTCGGATTCGGATATCCGTTCGGATATCCGAATTTAAAAAAAATTTGTATTATTTAATAAATTTTATAAAATATAATAAATTTTATTGAATTTTTTTTTTCATGTATCCGAAGTTTTTATTAAAATATCCAAAATATCTGAAAATATCCGAAATATTTAATTAATATTTAATACTTTTAAATTTTTATAAAAATATTTTGGATATTTCGGATAACCGAAATATCAGAATATTCTTAAAATCACTATCCGAATCCGAATCCATTTTGGATATTTCGGATTCGGTTTCGGATTCGGATATTTTTGAACACCGCTACCATACACACATGACCATGCACACACACATGACACATATGTATAACACTAGCTCAAATGACATATTATATATTTTTAAGACACATAGACTATATATTTTCCATCTATGACACAATAACCACAAAAGAGAATTTTGTGAGGATTTTAAAGTTGTTATAGACTTTTAAATTAAGATGAAATGAGACAATAGACATTATTTATATGATTACTATTTTGTATCTATCGATCGTAACAATATGTTATTATTGTACTTTTAGAGTTTTAGTGATGTTGTAACAACTACATTTTATTCGAGTTAAACATAAAAAAAACTTGATATAAATGGCCAACGTCAAATTGGATTTTGTTTGGATGGCATTAATGATGAATTTTTTTGTAACATTATTTCAGTTATCCTTCAAATAGATTAAGATAAATAAAGTGTATTCGACGAGATCTAACCTAGTAAAAACCCAAATCCTTGGTTTAAGGGTTTTTTTTTAATTTGAAAAGAAGATCTGGAATATTTAATTATCCATCAAAGGCCAACTCAATTCATAATAAAAAACCATCGAAAAACGATTACCTAGATTTATCGTCATTACTAAGTAACTAACAACCCCTGGTCCAAATCAATGCTACATATCCAAACCCATGATTTCTCAACAATCATTGCCACAAATCATCATGATTAGATTAGAATCTTAAATAGATTGAAATCTTACCAACGCCTCTTTGAAAGAAAAAAACACTCTCTTAAAGGTGTTGGCTTTAGGAAATCCATGTAACAATGCATTTGTCTTCCTTCATGTTCTATGCCTTCGTCCTCCTCCATATTCTAGATGGGACCGCCTCCATGCTACTTGATACCACGTAAGGATTCATAATTTGGCGTAGAGCAGTACCGAGAGAGGTGGAGAAATGCAAAGGGGATGTCTGGAGATAGTCGATCTTGTGTGTTTGTCGAAAGAACACAACAGAAAGGTCATGCACAAAAGAGAAAATGAGCAATAAGAGGTGGGCGGAGGTTAATATTTTTGTTTTCTAGTAGTTGATGTAAATAGATTTTGTAATTTAACTAAACAAATTTTTATTAATATTTAGTAACAATTGTAAAATAGTTATTTTATATAAAGTTAACTTAGAGCATTCACAATGGGTTTCCTAGCCCTATCCATATTATTAAACTAAAAATCACTATTTTTTCTTTCAACTTGTCAATTAAATATTATTTTTATATACCTTTATCATTGCACTTCTCTTTTCACTCACAATCACTTTAAAAAATATTAGAAAAATTATATGGACTCAACAGTAATTTCTTAAATATACAGATGAACAGTAAATTTTCTCTTTACTTCACTCACAAACATTTACAATCAATTTTTATAATATAGAAAACACAATCACATATTTATAGGGAATCCACCGTAAATACTTTTATTTGGAGTTAGTGATAGAACCCATACATACTACGAACTAAAAACTACAAACATGCTACTTATTTGGAGAAAGGTTTCCGTTTTGCTTTTCCCAAACATTCGATCCCTTTCCCAAATCTCTTTATTCGTTCTCTCCCCCTTTTGGGTGAACCATTAAAGTAACATGATAAAGATATGGATACAGACATGTCTGAATGTTTGGGTAATAGGTAATTATCATCATGCTATTAGTAGTTCGTCTCAGTGCAGTCGTATTTTAGATTTTTGAACAAACGTTGTTATCATTTTGCCCTAGCATAGGTTGTTGATTATTATGTAGACATGTTCATATTTTTTAATAAAGAGATTATTTAATTATCCTAAAGCAGTTGTTAGTTCTATAGTAAGAGATTTTAATAATAATTTGTGATCACACAATAATTTCAATAAGTATTATTCTTATAATGAATATCAAGAACTACAAGCTGATTTTGAGGGGAAAAAACAAATAAAAAAGAAAATCTCATCATTTTTTATATATAAAATAGAAATTTCATTAAATCAGCCTCAAAACTCTATCAAGAAAATAGACCATAAACAGGCAAATTACAAATAAATCAAAAGAGAAGAAAACATCATGGAAAAAACAAGAAAACATGAAAATTACACTTCTCCCAATCTAATAACGAAAGTTTTCCCCTATATTTGATCCAATGAAAAGAAGTTGCTATCATATCAAGTTATCAACAATGATCATATTTGTGTTTTTTTTGTTTTGTGGTTGCATCATTTCTCCTTTCTCATATAGCCCAATATGTTACTAAAGCTATAGCATGAATGACCTTTTTGTACTTTTGATCTCAAATAATTGCATAGGAAGAGACCCAAAGTTCCAAACGATGTCTTCGTTTGGTTGCTCGCATTTGATCCAATGTATGATCTTTTCTCAAACTTCTTTTGCCGCTTGACATGAAATCAATAGATAATCACTATACTTGATTTGTCTATAGCATAAGAAGCGAATAATACTCGGGATAGTAACATTTCTTTCGACAAGTGCAGCCTTCGTTGGTAGTCTATCCAATCTCGCACTCCAAAACTAGAAATTTCAGCTATAATAGAAACTAATTATTTCACTGAAACAAGTCTGGATGAGATGACAAAGTTTTTTTTTCATCGCCAATCTGAATGAATGGAGTATAAGTTATTCAAATCATCCTCGTCCCAAGATGCCGAGTCTTTAACTCTGTCAGTTGTTTATATCCTATGAAAATCAAAGTTAACGGTATGCCATTCTTAAACTTCAGATGGGGAACTTGTGGTTCTTTTCACTGCCGCAACAACCCATTTCACATGATTCTATTAACAACATATGCACTTTCATTTTTTCCCACATAAACCGATTAGGAAATGTTTCTTTTAGATTCTCTGCGTCATTCTATTTATCCACCAAAAAGATGTATCATAGCCATTCCTTGCATTACTTTTGATTAAGGTTTGAAGTTTTATATTCTGGTTATTGAGATCTTTAACAACCTTAGAAATGTTATTCCAAACCCTTGATATGATTTAGTTATTGGAATAGAGATATAATGATCTTGACGCCGTAGGCATTCGACTCCGATCGGAATTTCCAAATCCATTTGGCTAGTAAAGCCATATTCATATCTTTTACACTACGAATGCCTAAACCATATCGCATTCTTTGATGGCAAACAAGTATCCGAATCTACTCTTGAGATTTTATTATCTAATAATGCTCATCTCTAAACAAGTTTTATTCTTATGCTTTACAAAATAAAAGAAAATTCTATCAATTCATATAATCCTAATTACGAGATTATCTACTTGAACATATTACTTATCGAAACACATTTACTAGATATAATTCAAACGCCGTTTGATAGAAATCTTTCAAATTTCCATGTAGAGTCTCCCATGGATCGATGATACACAAAATATGACCCGATAACAGTTCATGAATTCAATCAATTTGTTCTAGACTTGTAGATCGTCAAACAATCCGAGCTGGAATCGTACAATTCAGAGTCAAAATCACCATTGTTTTACAAAAGTCAAACCTCAATATATACCCAAACACAAGAGGAAAAAAGGGGTTGACTTGACTCCTCCCTCCACCTCCATTCCCCCTTCCAAGAAAAACCCTAACTCGCAAATCACAATCTTTCCATATTTATCACACACCCTTTGATCTCGATGATCATCTTCTTCATTTGACGATCGAAATTCAATTCAATTCAATTCAATTCAATTCAATCCAATCCAAAACCTGTAAAGATCCACCATGTCGTCGGAGATCGAGGTCGTTGACGAGGTCCAACAATCTAGAGATCGTGATGCCGCCGGAAACGGGACGATTGACGGAGGAGTAGATGAAGAGAGTCTGAAGGACGATGTATATACTGCCGCTGCGTATGGTGATTTGGAGAAGCTTCAGAGGTTGGTTGAGTCGGAAGGTTGCTCCGTTTCGCAGCCTGATAACCTAGGTTATTATGCTTTGCAATGGGCTGCTCTTAATAATCGTGCTGCTGCTGCTCAATACATCATCGAGGTTTGTTCCAACGCAATCCACACTGTTTCTGTCTTTAGCAAAATGATATACACGTAATTTAGTTAACATATGCTCTTGGATTGCTTTATGGAAGTTTTAAGCTTTGATGTCTGAATGTAGGTAGCTTCTAGCTTCAGTCATTTACTTGTTTGATGATTGTAATTGACTTTGGCTGCTATGTATAAGATCTTAGAGATGAAGGGAATTGTTGTTTTTGTGTTAGGGTTGAGAATTGGGAGCAATTGCTTCTTTGTTCCACTAGAGAAATGTGTAGTTCAGTTTGAGTTTAGGTATTGAACAAGTTTTGTGTTGGAATCTTTAGGTAGGTTAAAAACTGAAGTTGGTTCCTAATTTAAGAAAGCTGATTATGACAACCTTGGTTGGATCATTGAGTTGTTGAATATGTTGATTATACCTGTGCATTTGACACGAGGATGCGTATCGTAAAAGTTTTGTGGTGTTAAAGATAAGAGGAAAGAGTGGCTTGAAAAACCTTGTTTTGGAAGTGGAGGATTAGTCTCTGCACATGAGAACACAAGTGCCTGTGTAACGTGTTGCTCCCAACAAGGATAAGTAGGCGGTTGCTGTTAGTTGATCACCCCTTTTGAGATAGACAAAAGAGTGAGTTCTGAAATTACAATATATTTTGTTAAACGCCTGGAAATCGGGAATAATGTTTTTAAATACTTGACTGGATCTTGATAATCTACCTTAATAACTATCCTTATTTGTTAGCAAAACTCCAAAAATATCTAATGCATGCTATGCATTTCTAAGATAGGCGGACCATGCTTCTGATTTTTGCCATTATTGTTGCACATGATTGGGTATTTTCAAGTTATTTGCTCTTAATTTGTATTGGGTATCTTTTTATATAGAATTCTAGTTAGTCAAAGGCGTATTCAAGACGAAAATGGTGCTAGGTGCAAAAAAGTGTACGCTCAAAAGAAAAGAAACGCATATAATAAAATAATATTTATATGCATAACAGGCATAGGAAATACCAACCAAACATAGAAACTTAATAATCTAATGTAAACAAAAACAAACGTATCCAGTAAATCACACTTGTAGTTCTAATACTATTCTACAAATATACCATAAAGCCTATTATAGTTTCCTATTAAATCAAGGTCCAAAAAAAGAAAATTGGTTTTTTCATCTCACATTGCTTCACGTAAAGAAATCTGGCAAGAGAGATGACTAAAAAAGAGGGCAGGTCAACGCAAGGAACCATAAGCCTTGATTGGCCTCTGCCTAAGTAAACCAGGGCTTGCCTAGTTCAATTTTGTACGGGTTTTTGCTGAGTTGTTCCAGATTTGGCCCTTAAACAGAACCAAGGGCTCACCGGCCTGCATCCAGACCAAGGAGTTCCCCTCATTTGAGCCTGATGAAGAAGCTCACTTTGCGTCTGTTTGAGTTGCCTAGGCCTTGATTGAGCTTCTAGGTTTGTGCATGGCTGACCTTTGATTGGTGGAACTCAACTTTTTTGATTGACATTGCAAATGCAGCAAACCATATTAATGGTGTTGAATTGGCAACCAATGTGATATCAAAATATAGTTCGCAGAACACTAATATACTCAAAAAGTCAGGATGCCCTTATTTCCTGGGATCAGAGTAAGTTAATCTTTCAATTCAAAACCAACACTTCATAAATTACGACTGTCAACCCTGAAAATCTATATGACATTTTATTACGACGGACTGTTATCAAACTTAAATAAAAGGAGAATTTATTTTGCTAGTGTAGACAAGCTACATATGAG
Source organism: Flaveria ramosissima (assembly GCA_025215565.1). Lineage (NCBI taxonomy): Eukaryota > Viridiplantae > Streptophyta > Magnoliopsida > Asterales > Asteraceae > Flaveria > Flaveria ramosissima. The sequence goes on along the minus strand of CM046045.1, from coordinate 75,532,698 downwards.
CATTATTTGCCAACTCAAGTGAGTAACTAATAAAGACTTTCTTTTTATAGCTCATGTTATGAATTTTAGATATAAATAAGGAAAAAGATTCTTAATCTCAATGTTATTTGACGGTAACTATTTTTAACCTTTTGACTGATTAATGTTTTCAAAGTATAAGTATAGTGATGATTTGCCCCATGTTTTTTTATTGCATATAAGCTTAGAATACTGTTATCAAGTACCAACATTTGAATTGCAAAATTGTTGTTAATCCCAGTTGATATCAATCGGTCATTGGCTCTAGTATGACTACAATCTTGTTGCCATTATTTTTTAAAATCGTGTGGTAGTTACTTTTATGTTAATAAACTTTGCAGCATGGTGGAGATGTAAATGCAACAGATCTTACTGGGCAAACAGCATTGCACTGGAGTGCTGTTCGAGGAGCTGTTCAAGTTGCAGATCTCTTGCTGCAGGAAGGTGCTCACATCCATGCTGCTGATGTCTATGGATATCAGGTTGCTGTCTGCTAGTATTAACACGTCCTAGTTATTTGCTAGCCTACGCTATATAAAGAAATCTCAAATTTTATCATACAAATTTAATAATAGTCATGCACCTGACCCTTTTTCAAAACTTGGGTTTCCTGCAGACAACTCATGTTGCTGCACAATATGGTCAGACAGCCTTGCTTTATCACATCGTCAACAAAATGGAATGCAGACCCTGATGTACCTGACAATGATGGAAGAAGCCCTTTGCATTGGTATTGCTTGTGAAACTACATTCACAAATCACATTTTTGCATAAACAATATGTTATTATATATTTGCATGTGTCAATTTGTAGGGCTGCGTATAAAGGTTTTGCAGACTGCATACGTCTTCTTCTATTTTTGGATGCATATAGAGGTCGTCAGGACAAAGAGGGTATGATTAGTTACATATTCTTGTTGATAATTGTTCATATTCTTAGAAGTTATTTTTCCGCTTATCATTTTTGTTAATAAAAGTAAGTGATATGCTATTGGTTATCAGGCTGTACACCTTTACATTGGGCTGCTATCAGAGGAAACTTAGAAGCATGCACAGTACTTGTGCAAGCTGGCAAAAAAGAGGATTTAATGGCAACTGATAACACCGGTCTCACACCAGCTCAACTTGCTTCTGATAAGAATCACCGACAAGTCGCTTTTTTCCTTGTAGGTATTTCTTGACACTTGTAATACAAAATTTTTCAAAAAATACGATAGGAATATTCAACTGAAGCTCTGTTTTATTCTTTCTGATTCTGCAGGGTAATGCTAGGAGGGTTTTAGACAAACGTTGGGATGGAAACAGTATAATAGGGCGATTTTCAAAACTAGGCATGGCACCTGCACTTGTGTGTATAATATTTCTGCTGCTTATGACCTATATTAATTCAGTGATTATGGGTAATTTTCTAACCTTTAGATAATCACATGTGTGTTATAACCTGAAATTGATGAGGGGTTGCCAATATATATCTTTGTGGTTATAGCTTCAAATTTGCCGAAGATGACAGCTGGCTCTGCTTTGTTTGCATGGATTGGTGCATTATTGGCAAGCTTGGGAATGGTACTATTCTACCGGTGTAGCTGGTATGTTTCTGACCTTTGCTGTCTTTTGAGTTTTGAATTTCATCACGTACACAGTTGACTTTTCTTTTTCATATTATATTACTTCTGGGGTAATAAATTTTATATTTTGACTTATGGTACTCTTTTGGTTTGTGTAGCAAAGATCCTGGTTATGTAAAAACCAACAGGCATGATTCTCAAAATATGAAAGATGATGTAAGTTGTGTTTTGTTTCTTTCTTTTTATGTGATATAAACTAAATGTTGACTATTCTCACAATCAGTATCATAGCTACTCTTCCAATTGTTGAATTTTTGTTCTCATTTTTGTTCGGTACTGAATAGGAGCCGTTACTGAAGATTGAGATAAATGACCCTGCTTTGCTAGCTGGTAATTGGTCTCAACTTTGTGCAACTTGTAAGGTAATGCTGCAGTTACACTATTCAAATTCAAATTATGATTATCCATATTCAAATTTACTTCTTTTTCCTTTTTTATATACATTTTTTTTTCTAATTCTTTGCCTTTGTTGATTAGATTGTTCGACCTATTCGCTCAAAGCATTGCTCCACTTGTGATCGGTGTGTTGAACAATTTGACCATCATTGTCCATGGGTGTCTAATTGCATCGGCAAGGTTTGTTTACATTTCATAGAATCATTATGATCTTGTTGACCTAGTTGTAAACAATACCTTCAATAACCATAATTGCAGAGGAATAAAAGGGATTTCTTGGGCTTCCTTATCATCGAAGTATTTGCCATGCTCATAACTGGCATAGTTGCCCTTACAAGTATTATTCTCTCATCTAAGCCTCCTTTAATCCTTACTTGGTTGATTTTTTCATATGAAAGAACATGTTTAATGCAGGAATTTTGTACGACCCATCAGCTCCATCTTCTTTTGGGGCATGGTTGAACCATGCGGGTAACCAGCACACTGGAGCCCTATTATTTTTTATTTGCGATTGTTTTCTCTTCATGGGTGTGGCTGCCTTAACTTCTATGCAAATTTCTCAGGTACATCTTCACATTTCTTTCTTCATGATGTCAACATTAGCATAAAAATTACAATATATCATGAAACTTTTTGGTTTATGCAGGTTGGTCGTAATATAACCACAAATGAGATGGCAAACGCAATGCGATATAGCTACTTAAGAGGGCCTGGAGGTCGGTTTAGAAACCCTTATGACCATGGGTGCAAGAAAAACTGTTCAGATTTGTTTATAAACGGTTACAATGAAGACATAGAGTTGATTGAAGAAGCCGATCAATCAAATGAGATAAACATGATGCCTATGAGCAGCAGGAATCTGAACCAACTTCAAAACAGCCCGAATGGAAACAACTCACATGCTATTGATGTGAGTAATAATATCTCAAAAACACACAGCAGTCATATTCATTCTTCTAGTTGTAGTCATGGCCATGGGAATCAAGGTAAAAGTAAAACGGAATCTGCTCCGTTCGGGTTAGGGCTGGGTCTAGGTTTAGGCCGGAATTCGCGGTCCATGGCTACTTCATGATTTATATTGCGTTAGGCTTTGGTTTGAAGACATCATATGTTGTATACAGTTTTTTTTTTTTTTCATATATACAATCCAAGTTTTGTAGCTTGCACTGATCATATTGATTGTGGGCTTCCATTTACTTTTCTACCTTGTTTAAATCCCTTTTTTTGCTATCTATAATTTGTACATAGACTAGAATGTGTCATCTTCAGTTATTTTAAAAGATTACCAGTTTTTTTTTATGTTAAAATTATTTTTTCCCTTACATTTGTGTAGCTTTAGTATGTGTCACTACATTTTAAGCAATGCTTTGCTATAATGCTATTTTGCATGAAAAGGTTTATCAATCTGATTTTGCTATATTAAATTCTACCAAATATGTTTGAAATGCGTGTACTTGTTTAAAAATTTTAATACACCAAAACTAGATTAAGGATTTTCTCATACAAACTATTTTAACTTTTATAGTAAGTATATTAGTTTTTATTAGTATTAGTCTCAGGTAATCTGTTCAACACCTTTCCTAATCATCCATTCATCCACTACAAAATTAATCGATTTTGACCATTTTTCACTCACCTTGTTTAACATTTTAAACTGATGAAGGTTAAAGTAGATGGTGCAAAAGTTATGAGTACACAGCAGGAAATAGTTGTTTTATGTCAAAGCTTAATAGCTTATCATGAGGCATTCTAAAAAATGATCCTCTTTCCAGAATCTATCAGAACAACAAAAATAAAATTAGATATAACCATTTCTATAAGTTCAACTTCAAGTGTCCAAAGAATAGAATACAAACCAAGAACATGCATCACTCAATCTGACAGAAAAAGAAGGAAAAAAAACTTATACAGTTATACTACACTCAAAAATGAGAAGGAAAATTATGAGTTAGTTTGTAAAAAAAAACGAAAAAAGGTAGGTTTTTTTGCTTTGTTATCTGGTGTCTGAATTCAAGGTGCTATTGACTATAATCTTTCACCAAAAGTAAAATTGCAGAGTAAAGTCTTGTACTTTTCTATAAGTTCAAAGCGACAATGATCCGTCCCATGAAAATAACAAAACACGCGCTAAATCTTCATGCATGTTTTAAGGCGTGAAAAATCTTTGGAACTCGTCGTTGAAGCAGTGGCTCTAATATGAAAGAAGGAACACCAATTTGCCACATTTTTGCATCATACATGTCATTCCATGCCTGCACAATCTCGTCGATATTGAATCCCACCCCTAAAAACCATAAAATGGACAATCAGAATTCACTTCCAAAATTTCTTCAAGTTATGTATGATAGAAAACAAAATAAAGTACATCTTTTGGCCACTGTTTATTTTATTATGTGGATCCTGTTAACTAGTAACAAAAATGATACTCTAAATGAGAAATGTTGTCAAAAAAACTGAACCATGCTATGAAAATAGAAGTTTATTTCTAGAAATTATGTTGATAGAAGACACTAGAGGTGGTCATTCGACTCATTTACTCATAAATGGGTTGGTTTGGGTTACGCATAATCCCTAATGGGTCAAATAAAAAAATTAGCCAAAAAGAAAACGGGTCAATAGTCCAAAGTGTATTTTCAATGCGTACAAGCTCCTATATCGGTTTATTTAAATGATCGGATCATTACATAATAAAACAATTTTTATAATCATAAAAAATTAGTAGCTTGGAAATGGATAAAAGGTATTTTAAATCGTTACCAACCCAACCGACACCCATCTTGTCATCTCTAGATGCAAGCAAGCACTGTTTTCATTATGAGGATCTTGTCTATGACAAACAAAAACAGGATCTTTTAAGTAAAAAAATTTCTCCAAGAAAACAGGAACAATTTAGAGCTAGTTAAGCAAAAAACCTTCTGGTGCAGTATCATTAGAACAATGATTCTTTATCATGACAGCAATATGTGTTTGAGAAGCTCCAGCAAGTTCAAACTTTTCAACAGCAATCTCCAAACATTCACGCCAAACAGGAATCCCGAGTTTATACTCCATCATCGATCTTTCATAATACATCCTACCCCACAAAATATTCACTCGGGACCTCATATTTGCAGTGATCTCAGCCATTTCATCTTGTGTAATATCTGTAACATATTTACCCAATTCCGTCTTCTGTAACTCTAATTTCACTTTATTTGGCCTCTGAACCTCATTAACCCGCCTCATTTCTATTTCCTCCCAAATTTTAATACCCTTTTCCATATTATCTTCTGCCTCATTATACAATCGAACCGTTTCTGTCGAATCCCATGTTTCAAGATTAGTTTTGGTGCCAACTGCATAATACCAAGAAAGTTTTGCCTGTTCAAATTGCTGTTGTCCTAGAGCCAGAAAACCTTCATAGAAATCAGGCTTAACTCTAATTGCTTCTTTATATCGCTCACCAGCTTTCAAATACTCCATTTGTGTCCACTCATATGAATCTTTAATTTGTAAAAGTACAGATTCTTGAGAACCGTTATCTGTACAGTATACCCTTTTTCGCACTCTTGACATGTGAACATTTCCCCAATTAAAATAAGCCAATGCTACCATTTCTTGAAAATTATCAGCTGCAAGATGAAAAAACTCTTGAGCTTCATTACTTGTTACAGTTTCCTCCATAGCTTCTGAGTATTGCTTCATACCAAGCTCATGAAGATTCCAATATGAATCCGTGTTGAAACCAACATAGTTCTTGAAAAGTTGAGCAAACTCTAGAATCCAATCATCAATACAAGCAGATGAATTTTTAAGCTTTTGTTTTTTTTCTCGGTTTCTAATATGGTCGAAGAACGGATCTTGCTCAGGGTTGACTTCAACAATGTACAGCCTTAATGCCCCCCGTTGATCAGAGGTTGATGACTCGGCCCATTTTAGTTCTTCATTTGTGGTAATAGTCACCATATCACCTTCTTCATCTCTATATTTTATAAGAACAGCCTTTGAAACAGGAAACCGATCACTTACAATCTCTCTTACTTTCAAAATATCACAATTAAATGGAATTTTCGCCCATCTAATATCTTCCCCGTATACCAGTTTCACAACCCTTTTCAGCTCTTCTTCTTTGCTATCACTCGTGCTAACTTTTTCCTCCACAACCAACTTATCTTCTGTTTTTTTCTCCTCTTTTTCACAATCTGTTAACTCTTTCAAAACCCCATCAAGTTTTTCACTTTTCTTGTCAGTTTTGTTCTTCTTCTTTTTGTGTACCTTCTCCTTCAATGGCTTGGGGATTTCACTCAAACTAATTTCTTGTTCACTCTTATTGACTTTTTCTTCCGTCAACCTATCCTCCATACGGGATTTCACTCTATCTAGAATCTCAGTTGCCATTAGATTATTGGGTTCTATATCTAACACCGTATTAACATCTCTTAAAGCCAAATCAAGCTGATTTAAAGCCTCGTAACACCTGGCTCGTTTCAAGAGTGCTTTACTGTATTTTGGAGTGATCTCAAGAGCTAAATTACACTCGTGAATAGCCCTAGGAAAATCGGTGATACCCATTTGCATATAACATGCTGCAATGTTACTATGAAGATAAGACACATCTAAATGGTTTCCAGGAAGCAATTTAAGGGCTTTTTGGTACTTCAATTTCGCTCCTTCGTAACTTTTTGTTTGAAATAACTTATTCCCTTCTTCCTTAAGTTCTTGTGCCATTGAAATGAAAGCCGCAGTGTCGTTATCGTAAATCTTCATCTTATTATCATCATCAAGATTGTTTAGCTTCATATTAACATTATCTGTCGGTTTTGATCCTACTTTTTTGTTTTTTCTTGATTGCTTTCCCATTTTTTAACCTAATCCTAAACAATTAGCTTGAAATTTAAACTGAAAATTTCAGAATCTAGAGAAACTAAATTCAGGAACCCTAAAGATTTAAACTTCAAGAGCTATCTGATTTCTTGAAATTGAAGATAACTGATATCATACACCTCAAATACCACCAAGATCAATCAATTATGCTTCATTCGATCATAGATCATCAAACCCACATACAAATTTCAAAATCAACACCTTTACCATGTGTCTGATTCTATCAGCTCAAAACACAGGATGTTGAAGAAATCAAAGCAACGAACATACAGAAATTAAAACTAAAACCGCAATTGTATATTCCTCACTGAATCAAGATCTGATTCAATCAATCGGCTTAAACAAATCTGGTGATTCTAAGCTCAATTATATCTATTGTAAATCAAAATTCTTGTGGGAAATTGAACAAATTGGAGTGAAAGTAAGAAAACTTATCTTGGGTTAAGACAAAAACGTGATCTTTGGTAGAAAAACCTCAGAATTGCAGAGACCCCCCGGGAAAACAATTAGAAAAGATTGAGCTTCTAAACATGTATCTTCGATTTGACCCTTGTGATTTCATTTTATTACTTTTTAGTGATATAATAATTATTATTATAGATGTTAGTTGTTGGGCAAATCTAATTTAATAAAGTGTTTTGTAGTCTTTTTCTTTTTCAGAATAATAACATAATTGCTCTGCAAAAGTAAATTGAAAAGCTTTGTGGAATTGTGGGGATGACTAAAGAAATAAACAGAGGACTTATCGTAAGTTATAAGCATTCTTTAAAATTTGAAAAATTAAATTTCTATATAAAATTCTAGGTTACGTGGAATATTTTAATTTAAGTTGGTTCATGAATTAGTAATATTGTGGTGGAGTGGGGGGCAACAATGAATAAAAGGTGGCACGTTCAGATGCATAAATAAAAACTGAAAATCTTCTAATTATAAATGGAAAAAATAATGAATTATCAGTTACATCATCACCGCTTCCAAGTCCCAACCACTTTTTTACCTACATGAGAGCCACTTGTAGTGTTAAACCATGATAGTTTCGAAATTTAATTGATTTTTAACCATTTTCGTGTTAAAGACCGTTTTGTTTTTAGAATCAAATTTTCGTGTTAAAGACCGTTTTGTTTTTATAATCAATATGTTGTATAATATTAAACATACTTCTATCCATACGTCTCTTTGGTATTCTGATGATGAAGATTTGGGTATATGATTAAGCAACTCCACCTCCGTTAGATGTACAATAATTTGGCATATCTTCGATCACTTGAAGAACTTAGATCGAACTATTATAGCCACTTGGCAATGAACAACACATGATTCACAATTTCAAATGTTTCCAATGCTATCAAGAATGAATCTCATCGGGAGCATCCATACGTCACCCGCTTGATACAAATCTTCTTATAGATGGTTTTAGTTCACTTAGGGACTGTTTGATAGTCTCTTAATCAGCCTCTTAATGGTTCAGATGTTTGAATGGTTCAGCACTTAATGGTTTAAACTGTTTGTTTCGCGAGCAAATGTTCGAATGGTTTAGACATTTGCCTTTGAATGGTTAAGCATTATACTAGTGCTGAATGGTTAAAAGGTCTAATGCTGAATTGTTAAGACCTTTATCTGAATTGGTCAGACATTTGGATTTGAATAGTTAAACGATATAGTAGCTCTTAATAGTTCGGACCTCTTAATAGTTCAACACTTAATGTTTCAGACCTCTTATTGGTTCAGCACTTAATTATTCAAAAGTTGCCAAACAGCCCCTTAGTCATTGATATTGAACCAAATTGTAACAACCTAAAGGTTAAAATCATGGCGTCACATTTTATTTGATATACACATCCATATATAGTAGGAGACCTTAAAGCACTATTAAAACTTTACAAATGTCTTTAACAAAACATTAAGTTAGATGTCTTTGTTAAATAGCCCAAGATGTCACGCTATTTTCGCTTAGACTTCTTTTTAAACACGTAATAAAACGACCAGCTTACATTTGTAAGTTCATTATTAGAAACTTTACAACATTGATAATTTTTATGATCTCATAAAGCATCATTATAAACATTCTAAAACATTAAACAGAAAGTTGAAATCAACCATTAGGTCCATTAATCTGAAACTTTTGCACACTGAAACTCGTCAATCCTCACCTCCTGATCTGAACCACTTGACTCGTTGAAGGTAGATTTCAGGTGATGATAAAGGCTAGACACCGAAAAACAGACTCGATGGAGACTGGGCCGCATGAGGTTGAAAAATGGCTCAAAGTTGGTCCAATTTCATAAAAAAAACTAACGGGGTTAAGTTAGTATGAGATCATTGGAGGAAAATGAACTCAAAGTTGAAAGTGTCTATAAACATTTTTTGTGTTGAGATTAATCTCGTCAAATAAATAAAAGTTGAGATATTAAAATACAATAACCCTATTTTGAACGACCTTAACTACTCTTAAGTTTAACTACATGTTATATTTACATTATAGCGGGAATGAACCCACAACCTTCAAATTGTAAGGCTTATGCCTATGTCATGTTGACTAGCCTCACAATGACAACAAGCGAAAAACTTTATTAGTCAATGACCCTTGCAACAACATTAATCATACCCACACCTTACTCTTATTCACTTGACATGCTCATGGTTAAACCCGCACATGACGATAATATCTGAAATGTGTGTTAGTCCGTGAATCGTTTTAGGCTTCAATAAGACCCATGGGCGGAGCTTCTCTAGGGCCGGAGGGGGCCACCCCCTCCCTTTTAATCCGTCGGCAGTGTTAATTATAGGATTGATAGTGTTGATTTTTTGTTCGGTAAAATTTTCTATATATTGAGTTCGTCACCCCTAAAAATAATTATTTTCGCTCACTATAAACTAGTTAAGCTCCGCCATTGATGAGACCATCAACCCTTAAAATCAATGTACGTGTGTGCCGGCATCACTACTTTACCTTTGGTTTTGATTTCTTGGATTGTTTCGTTTAATTTCTCATTCATTACATGTTAGTAACCGATGATAGATTAATCATAGCCGAAAACCAGAGAAGCTTTTACTACTATCTTTGACTTTTAACATCTATACAATAATTATATTTTTGCTCCACTAATGAATAAAATAGTGGAAAAGCAAAAGCTTGGTTTTGATATTTAATGAATGGAATCAACCTCCAACAAGGTCAAGGATGGAGAAAAAAGAGAGAAAAAAATGAATTAGAAAAAGAAATAACTATTTAAAATAAGATGTTGAGAATTTTACATAATCTTTTTCAAGTAATAAAGCGAAAAAGTATTACTACCCTATTAAATATGACAAAATGAAAACTAAAATGTAAGATCTATGTCACTAATTTTGTATTCCGTGGTTAAAAAGAGAGTTACATCCTTTGTTTCACACGCTTCATCTAGCTGTAAGCAATTTCGGTTAGTAATTTCAAACAACAATTTCGGACGCTACTTCGTAAACTTGGTATATAATCAAATTTTCGCCTATTAATTATTTGGTGAAGAACAACCTTGTGGTTCATCCTTTTACTAAATATGTTAAAGTAATTTCGTTTAATATGAGAAAACATAGATTACAAAGACCTTATGTTTATCTCTAATCCTCTATACATGACTAGATTCTATGCATCCTTACTGCACCATTATTCATTTATCTTATGGTCCAAACTACAAGACCCCTTACGTCTTTAACTTTCGGAGGCGTACAATTAAGACTGCATGTTTTCAATATTATGATTAACTACATAGCCTAAATTACTAAGATGAGTCCACATCCACATAAATTAGAAAGAAATCAAATAAAATAAAAAAAAAGCAAATATTACATTTTTAAAGGCAAGTTGTATACATTTCATTACGCCATCACTGGTACATTAATTGTTTTAGAAAAGATCTAACTTATGTGGGGTTAAGTATGATAGATCAAGTAATTTAAAGTTAAAATGATAAAGTTTATTTATTTATTTAAGATTAAAGACTCAAGTAACATGGTTTAATGTAAATGTGTATGTGTGTGTATATAAATATAATTAGAGTATCCTAAACTTGAGCAAACTGTTCTAAAATAATCCAACAAACAACAAAACGGTGAGCCACGTCAGCATCATCCTCTGCCACGTCATTTAGTATCTATTTTCACGATTTTGACGTTCACGTGTACCTCGGCGATTGGCAACATACGGCTTCCACGTCGCCGTCGTTGATAGTGTACAATTATATATGATGACCATACGTTGATAGTGTATAAAGTTGGTGAAATGTCATGAGTATACAAAAAGTTTCACTATGTTAACTTTGAAAAAACGATTTATCCTTGTTCAGTGTTCACGCTATATAGTACGTTTTCGTAGGACACATGTTTACATTGTTTATTCATACTATCTCATTATAGTTAGTGGTATACTCGTACCTAAATAGATCCGTATAGGTATAAGTTTGTTTAATACAAAATCAAGAGATGGGATATACGTGCAATACCACATAAATTTTAAATTTGCCCTTAATCTATCAAAGAGGAAACAAAATGTAAGCCGGAACCGGACAAGAGAAGATTATTTAGGTTTAGTCCTATTGTCTAGAAGTAGAGAGATTTGATTCACAACCAGGGTCTGCTAGTTAAACCGATCTTATTCTCTAAACAATTGTAATTTCGGATCTCTATTGGATCCTTCATGTCTCCTGATCAAGATTTTGTTCGATTATAATAACCGATAAACATCTCTTATTTTTTATTTGTAAGTACCCATTCATTATTAATTGTTTTTTAGTTTTTCCTTTGAGGCCACATACCGTCTTTCAAAATTATGTTTATATAATTATTGTTAAGATTAACAACAAAATAATGTTACTTTTAGCTGAAACTTTACAATTGTTGCGGTGATCAATCAAAGAGACATAGGTAAAATAGTAAAAAGTATTCCAGGATAATTGTAATTTCTAGTCCTTTTGTGTTGGGTCCTAATCTATGAAAAGTCATGACAAAGAAATGATGGATGAAAGAATGGCGTTATTCAGTTTATATCTCCAACTGCTCCAACTACCCACTTTGCTAATAATGTCATGCAACCTGATATTATGACTTCGGCAAGATCATGTATATCTTTTTTAACAAACATAATCATATTATATCAAATCAGGTCCAAAAAGTTGCTAGACCCAAAACATCACTAAAGTACATACAGGAGATTACCCAGATAACATAATACAATAGTAATCAAAAAGAAAATATTGCACCAATTTCCCCATTAATTTGCTCCCAAGACGACCTGTTCCATGCCCTCTAAATGCACCGTATGGAAGTGAAGATAATAGCATGCGCCAATTCTTTTTTCATGTCGCTAAGTCTCATATGATGATGGATTCCAACATATCCTTCATATCTAAAGCGAAAATGGGAGAGAGGGAGCTCCACGAACTCACAAATAGACATACGATTGCTGCACACCACCTAACATGAAGTAAACAAGTGATTAGATGTTTCCAGGCATTCTCCACAAAACGGGCAAACCCCCAAAGATATGATGACATTCATTTATGTCACACCCTCACTAAAACGGAAACACCAGAATATAACGGCATTATATACCGAGAATAACATTGTTTATGTAACACCCTGATTTTAATCATGAATAAAAGAAAGAAAAGGGGACCGCTTTATAAAGGTTGAAAGAATGAAGGGGTTAAAGGTGAACACGTGGAAGTTGACACCCTAAAACTCCCTATAAATAGTATGATATCAACGCTATGCAAGGTTCTCGCATCCTTGCATCCTAGAGAGAGAGAGACAATTGCATTTTAGAGAGAGAAAGACGAAGATTGAAGTAAAGATATTGATTTTTACGTTTGAAATAATAGATCTAAGCTAGATCTAAGTCATTTGGGTGTTTTAGCACCAATTTGATTGTTAAAGTTGACACCATTATGTGTGTTTATGTAGATCTCGGTTGATTCCTCTTGGGTTAGGGTTTTCATTGTATTCATGTAAGATGAGTTTTAGATCCCCACTTTTACATGCTTATAAGTATTTCAGGGCTAGTATGCATAACATAAATGTTTAGTTAAAGATACGAGGATTTAAAGCATGAAATTTAACATTTTTTATTTAATTTTTACAAAAGTTGGTGTGATGAACAATGAGTTTGCATGAACCTTAGTGGTATGCATGGTGATGAAATGGTAAAGTGTGCAAACAAATGCAAGTGCCTCATCAACACTCCCATTTGCAGCATGGTCAACCGTATTTGTTCTCTATTTACCAGGTGAACAAATGCGGACAAGTATGTTTATTGTTACCCCCATTTCTTAATCAAATATGAATGAATAAATTTACCCGCGTTGAATGATAGTATCCGTATTTCCCTTGAAAACTTCCAAGTATAACAAATATGGATGATAAATACATCACCGCATTAGTTGGTCTGCTATTGGCATTTGTCACAGTTGTTACATTTCTTAGAAAGTTCCTAAGTGTTACTAATACGGATGAACATATAGTCCACCCGTATTAGTTGATTGGCCAGTCGTATATGTTGGACTATTTTCTGCATTACCGATTTCATAGCCTACCCTGCCTAAGTATAGGAAATACGGATGATGTATAGTCATCCGCATTAGTCCACATGCACCCGCATTAGATTTTAATAATCCAAACTATTACCTATTTGCCGCTAATAATCCATACTATTAATTTGGCCGGTAACACTCCAAACTTTCACTTTTATAATTAACAACAGTTTCAGTGACATAATTTTCAAATTTTTACGCTCGATTTATATCTATTTTAGTCTCAATGTAGCTTGTATGTTTCTTCATTTCGTTCATAATTATTGTTGCGAACCGAATCGAGTTCAAATCACATGTAAAAATTGAAAATGATGTCATTGGTACTGTTGTTGGTAATAAAAGTGAAAGTTGAGAGTGTTATCGGCCAAATTGATAGTATGGATTATTATCAGCCAATAGTTAACAATTTGGATTATTAAAATCAAATTTGCCTTTAACTTTTTAGAATTTTCAGAAACTAAAAACTAACTTCTGAATTTATATTAATTAATAAAAACTTTATATATTAGTTTAATAATATAACTATATTTTTTTAATTTTGAAAAATTCTTAAAATTAAGTTTTTAAAAATAACAGGGGTACTTAGTAGGGGTGTTCGTTTTCAGATATCCGAAAATTTCGGATAGTGAATTTCACTATCCGAATCCAAATCCGAAATTTCGGATATCCGAGATATCCGAAATTTCGGATTCGGATTAGGATATCCGTTCTGATATCCGAAATTCAAAAAAAAGTTGTGTTATTTAATAAATTTTATAAAAAATAATAGATTTTATTAAAATTTACTTCATATATCCGAAGTTTTTATTAAAACATCCAAAATATCTAAAATATCCGAAATATTTAATTAATATTTAATATTTTTAATTTTTTATAAAAATATTTTGGATATTTCGGATATCCGAAATATCCGAAAATTCTCAAAATCACTATCCGAATCCGAATCCAAAATAATATCCGAAGTTCGGATATCCGAAATTTCGGATTTTCGGATATTTCGGATTCGGTTTCGGATTCGGATATTTTTGAACACCCCTAGTACTTAGGGCAAACCCAGGTCCACTGATCACGTGTCAATAATTTGGTGTTTAATTGATCTAAATGTTTGATTTTACATCATGATTATGGTGGAACAAGTTCAAGTTGTTTGTATTTTGGATTATAGGTGATAGGAGCTAAAGGAAGCTTATTTTGGATGAAAAGATGCAAAACAGAAATCTGGAACTATGTTTGGTGAAACATGAAGAGGAAGAAGCGGGATGGAAATCGGAGCTCGAGAAGTGAAGAAATGCAAAAACCTAAAGTTCAAGACCATGGTAACTTAAAATGGGCATAACTTGAGTTAGGAAAAGAGTTACGGGGCCCACGACCTGTCAACGGAAAGCTCATGAAAAGTTACATGCGAATATTAAAATTTTACAGGGTCCCCGCGTATGATACGCCGCCCTGGGCGTATAATACGCCGGCCGGCGTATTGATGGGCATATTTAGGGGCATATTGGCCAAAATTTCCAGAGGGTCGGCGTATGATACGCCGGGTATGGGCGTATGATACGCCGGTGGCCTAACAAATCCCTATTTTCATGGGATTTCAAGTTTATTTAAGCCAAAACAACCCTAATTCGATCTAGAACTTCTTGGAGATGAAAAGTGACGAACTTGAGGTGATTTTTGGTGTTCTAAGGCTCCCCAAATCATCCTCAAACATTCTCCAAGTCAAGATTAAAGATTGAATGAAGATGATGCGTGGCTAGGTTCTCTTGATTGCTTTCGAGAGTACGATTCATGTAAAGTGAGATGATTGGTATGATTGATTAGGTTTTTGTATTAAACATTGATCTATTGAATGCAACATTATGTTTTGATTGATTTAAACGATTACTTATAAATAAAGTTGTTTGCTTGATTATCAGTTTTTCGGTTTCCTTGCATCGTGAACTCATTAAGAAAAGTAGGCAACGTGATATAAGTGAATTGGTAACATTGTGAATGAACGAGTCTTAAAAGATTGTTTCTTTGTTATCACTTTAATCAAAAGCGAAGATCTTGAAGTATTGTTTCTTACAAACCCTAATTTAAAAGTACCAATTGTTGATCTTGCAGAATTGGAAACCCGGAAATGATTGTTTCTTAATATTTAATCAAATTCATTATAAAGTTTGTTGCTTTATGCAATTGTTTTCATTCATTCATTCAAAGTTTTAAGTTTTAATTACAAAGTTTGAGTCTTTTAGTTAATCGAGTTCTGTTAATTAAACACTTTCCACATATTCCCTGAGGAGACGACCTTACTTACCCTTATACAATAAAGGTAGCTAAGACCGGTTATTTAACTTGTTTTTGATCGAGTCTCGACAACCAGATCATCCACTATGTATTTTGGATGTGTTTTAACAAGTGGACTAAGGCCATATAGCTTAACTAAATCTGAATAGAAAACTATAAAAACAGAATTGAATAATTTCCTCAAAATCACAGAAGCTCTAGAATTTTGCATAAGTTGGATAATATGAGGATGTTGCAACCAAAACAACACTTAGAAGAATTTGAAGTACATCTGAAGAAGTCTTCCAAAGACAAAGCTGCTCTTTCGATGATAAGTTGAAGATCTTCTGAAGCTCAAGAATGAAAAACTTCCGAAGGTAGAACTCAGTATTTCGAGACTAAGTAGTTCACTTTCCGAAGTATAAACACTTAGAAGATCCAAGGCAAAGTCTTCCGAAGAACAAAGTCATGAAGACTAGCAGAAGTCTCGGAAGAAGTTGATTCTTCCGAAGTATAAATGGCTTTGGAAGAACATATTCTTCCGAAGCCATTTAAGCTTCAGAAGAACCAACTATGAACCAGTGGACAAAAGTATGGACCGACTGACACTCGCTGCCAACTCGGATATACTGCATGGCGCTTTCCCACACCCATGTAGTTGACCGTACTTTAATTCACCGTTCACCTTTTATCAGTTAGTACAGTTACCAACTTTAGTTGGTGACAAAAGGTAAGTCATGGACATATCATGACTGCCTAGTCTACGATAGTATTTTATATTAGATGTTTTACTTCTAGCAATGTAGTATTTGTCTAGTTGTAAATTCTAGCTGGTTATCTAAGTATATCTGGCTGTAGATAGTAGTATGTATAGTTTCTCATTGTAACTCATTAAGTTATTCTTGTAAGAGTCTTGTAATACTAAGTTGAGAAGTAATATATACAGGTATCTTGAAAAACCATTCTTGTGTTCATTTACTTATTATATTATTGTCAACTTAGTTAGAGATTTTGCTTCATATATCCGAGTGAGATCAAGTGAGTTTGAGAGATAAACTTGTGTTGAGAGACAAACACCGATCCTGCAATTGGTATCAGAGCTTTTTAGGCTCTTGATTGTGAGATCTAACCATCCAAAATCACCCTTGTTTCATCATACTTACTCACTTCACTCAGATGGCTCTTAACCAAAAATCTTCTGAGTCTGAGATGGGAACCATAACCAAGGCTCCAATTATCATTCCTCATAATTTTAAAGCATGGTGCAAACGTATTGAAGGCTTTATCAAGTATCAAGATAGCCGGATGTGGAGATCAGTAACTCATGGTCCTTACAAGCCAAAGGTGGAATCTCCAGCCGGTAATGGTGCCATGATTAAGAAGGCTGTTGAAGACTACTCTGATGAAGACTTCAAGAAGATGGATATCGACTGTAAAGCCATGACTGTGCTGCTTACAACTATACCAAACTTCATAATGGTAGGCTTTCAGCACTGTGAAACTGCCAAAGATCTATTTGATGCTTTGACATTGATGTACTCCGGTTCTACTGATCCAAAGAGTCGAAGAAAGATGTACTAAAGCAGCAATTTGAAAACTTCACACACATTGTTGGTAGACCCTAAGTCAATAATACTTCAAGTACATGGACTTGATCTCTTCTCTTCAGTCTATGGGAGTGATTCTTGTGAAAAGAGACATAGTAAGAAAATTCATGAGTGCACTTCCTCATGAATGGATTTTTTACTATGTTTTAATTAAGAGAACTGAGAATCTCAACACTCTCACTTTGACTGAACTATATGGAATCCTTGATGGATATCGTATGAAGATGGAAACTCAGAAAGGCTATCAGATGAACAGAAGCTCAAACCTTCCTGTCAGCAATGCTCTACATGCTGCTGAAGGTTCAAGAACTCCCGAGCCCCAGTTATATCTGAACTACCCCCAACAAGCATCATCCTCTTCTAGGCCTTATATCACATTTCTTGAGACACCCAGGTTTCAACATGCTTAACAAAATCCTTTCCAGGATACTTGTGCTTTTGTTTCAGGAAATAAGCGCTCTGGAGATTTTCAATTCTGCTTTGATGATCTCGAGTGTTTTAGCCTAGATGATGTGGAGTATATGGAAATGTCAAGCAAATGGCTCTTCTAACCTACAGATCAAAGAAGTTCTTTAAGAGAACTAGAAGGCAATTCCCTCAAAACCCAACCGACAACAAATTTGGGTTTGACAAGTCAAAGGCCAAGTGTTACAACTGCAATCAACTTGGTCACTTTGCAAGGGAATGTAAGACTCCTAAATCCAATCCTGGAGCAACTCAAGCCTCCCAACATCCTGCTACTCCAAAAGCTGTAGCCAAACTAACTAAACAACAGACTGCAGCTATTGCTTAAGAAGTTGATTGGAGCTTCATGGTACAAGATGTTACTACTGCTCAAGCTCTCATGGCTGAAACTGAAGACAGTAAGGTATATGAACATCTCTGTACTCCAGCCTGTATTGCTAAGGTTAAATTATATTAGGACTACAACATGGAAATTAAATCTGATATTGAGTCCTTAAACATATTAAAATCTAATTTTAAGAGAACAAAATCTAACAACAAACTCAAAATTGAAAAGTTAAATAAAAATTTATCCTTTTTAAAACATGAACATTCGAACTATAGGACTCAAATAAAAGATTTAGTCCCCAAGTTAACTGACGCTCAATCCTAGCTAGGAGTAGCTGGGGCTAAAGCAAAGAAGTATGCTATTGAAGAGCATAACTTCAACACCGTCATTGCATCATCCTCCCACTCAAAGGTGTGTTATCAAAACAAAATTCGGTTGGGAACTAGTGAAATTGCTCCACCATACTCTTATGTGTCTGTTAGACAGCCAAGATATGAACCCTGATGAGCAAAAGGTTCCAACTGCTGACCCACTACCCAATGAGCAGAAGAATGATGCAACAATGGTGACCACCATAGGGAAGGATAATGTAGAAAACCTCATCCGCATCGCTGATGACCAACCCTTAACCACCAAAGAAAGAAAGAATAAAATCAAGGTAGTAAGGAAAACTACCAACGAGGTGCCTGAGTCAAAGTCAAATAGACCCAAGGCAAAAAGGTGTATTCATCTCAGCCGGATTCCAAGTGGTTGGAGGTTCTGATTCAGGAAAGAAGTGTAGTACCAGCACTACTATCCAGCTGAAGGATCATACATTAAAGGGGAAGGGTGTTGAAGAAGAAAAGAAGTGCAAGAAACAACAACCCTCAAACCCCAACAAGAATAACATTGAGTTTATAATATGTGGTCTGCACAACCACATGGCTAAAGATTGTTACTACAATCCTACAAGCACACACTATGCAAACAATGTTAAGAAAGAAGGAGTCAAGGATGGTTTCATATTTGGAACATACCATATGATGAAGGAAAGGAAAGCTTGTTTCCGAAGCTAAGTTGCTTTCGGAAGAAACTTATTCTTCCGAAAGGAAAATAGCTTCGAAAGACAAGCCAAAGAACAAACAAAGGAACAAAAGAAATCCTTTGAAACCTTCCAAGAAGAAGACTGCTTCGAGAGAAAAGATGGTGACAACTTCTTCCGAGAAGAAAGAAGCCTCGGAAGTAAGTCATGCCGCTCAAGACTTGTAGGGATCAAGTAAGGCCGGTTCAACTAAAACTAACACTTAGAACATTTTTGGTGTAACTGAGAAAGAGCTTCCGAAGGCAAAAGCTGAGCTTCCGAAGGTCAAGGCTGAAAGAGCTTCCAAAGGTCAAGGCTGAAAGAGCTTCCGAAGAGGAACTCTAACTTCCAAAGACAAAGTCTTCCTTCTTTTGAAGTTCAACACTTAGAAGATTCCAAGACAATGACTTTTGAAGTGTGAAGTCTTGAAGATCATCACAAGCCTCGGAAGAAGTAGACTATTCCGAAGTATAAGTGGCTTCGGAAGAATTTGTTCTTCCGAAGCCAATTAACCTTTGGAAGAACCTACTATGAACCAGTGGACATAAGTATGGTTGTAACACCCCGAAAAGTCAAAACGAGTCATTAAGGATAATAGGATTAATTATTGGGTATTTTAATAAGGTAAAGAAATGGTCATGGGCTAAATTAGGCTTATTGGGTAGTGGCCTATGGGATTAAAGGCCCATAATCAGCCCTTAAGCACCCAAACTAGCCTTCATCTTCCTCATTGCAACCCTAGCCACCAAAATTCGTAGAGAGAGAAAGTAGAGAGAGAAAGTGAAGAAAACTCAAGATTTGAAGCTTTCAAGGTTAAGAGATTGAAGATCTGGGTGTTGGAGCATCAAGACCTAAGAAAGAAGCAACAAATCCAG
Organism: Flaveria ramosissima; assembly: GCA_025215565.1. NCBI lineage: Eukaryota > Viridiplantae > Streptophyta > Magnoliopsida > Asterales > Asteraceae > Flaveria > Flaveria ramosissima. Next base: position 75,512,634 of record CM046045.1, on the reverse strand, counting down.
GTAAGAATCAACCTATAAACCCTTTTGTAGATCAAACCCGGATTCTAGGGTTTTGGGTTTTGGAAAGTTGCAAACAATTGCATAAAGGTCACATTTTACGTATGAAAACATGTATAAAGCTTAGATTTAGCCTCATGGATGATAAACTAAGAGATTGGACGTAAAAAGTTATGATTTTGGGTTAAAAACGGGCTGGTTCGTAATTGTTATGCGATCTGCGAAACTGTATATGCATCCAGCGAATTTGCATATTCAATCTGCGAAACTATGAGGACTTCCTGCGAAACTATAGTTTTGCAGGTAGTTTCGCAGACATGATATTCCAACGAAAGTTGGGTGAAACTGGCAGTGAAACTGGCAGCGAAGATGCCACCGAAACTGCCAGCGAAGGTGCCAGCGAAACTAGCAGCGAAAGTGTTGGCGAATCTAGCTGCAAAATTGCTGATCTTGCAGCGAAATTAGCAGCGAATTTAGGCAGAAATTAACCCCTTTAAGTGTCAGCTTATCTGCAGGCTGTGTAGAGTGATCCTAGCCTTGTAAGCTTAGTTTTGAAGTTGGTCTCGGTATCCAGGTGAGTTCTAGATCCCCTATTTATAAGTTTTCCATGTTTTGGGGCTATTATGCATACTAAATATACGTTTTTAAATGACCAAGATTTTAAGGGATTTTAACAGGAAGAACGGATTTTCTATAAGTAAATGTGCTATATAAATGTTTAAATATAAAAATTTTTCGCGCTGACCTGACAGCCCGGCCCCAGCCAGGGGCGTTGCCCCTTAAACCCCACTAGGGGCTGTCGCCCCTAGGACCCCGCTGTCAGGGGCTGCCGCCCCCGAACCCTCGCTGTCCCGCGGAGGGTCGGTTATGTTTTATGATGATTAGTACTTGGCATGTTGTGTACTTAATAAGTTAAGTATTATATATATTAAAGAGGAAGATGATATTAATGAAAAGTGAAACTTAATGAATGTTACCCCCGGACCTGTTTGATGATGTAAAGTCTTGCAAGCACTATGATAGACTTCACTTAGGTGAGTCTGATGTATGATGATGGATCCGTATTCATGAGCGGGCTATGTGCCTTGCAGTGTGGATCAACTGTCGGGGGTTAGCTACCATGAAAAATGTGTACCGACAGGGATCGGCATTTGTTGTCGATCAACATGGAGCTCTTGCTTTGTGCGGTTTATGATGAAAGTGAAAGATAATGAAAGAATTAAAGATAATGACCATGCTTATTATGATGCATGTAATGTTATGTACTATGTTGTATGCATGGTCATTATATGAAGGATAAAGTTTATATTTTCTTATATTATTTAAAACTAGAACTCACTCAGCGAAGCTGACTTTTATGCATAATAGTTGGCAGGTAAGTGCTGATGCTGAGGATGGCACACGGAGCTACTTAGGGAGCTATGGATGTCATTCCTGTTTATGAAATCTTTATTGTATTTTCAACAGTGCACTATGTTTTTATTCTATTTAAAGGACAAATGTATGAGTACGATATGGTTTCTAAGTTTTAAATGAATGTCTAATTATTTCCGCTGCAATGTTTTGTTATTAAACTGATTTTATGCTATGATTAACCAACTGTGAGGCTTTCCAGGAACGGGCCTTACAATGGTCCTTTTGACAGACCGCTACAACCTCTGATATATTGCATGACACTTTCCCACGCTCATGTAGTTGACCGTACTTTATTCCAGTGTTCATTCCTTATCAGTTAGTACAGTTACCAACTTTAGTTTATGACAAAAGGTAAGCCATAGACATGTCATGACTACCAAATCTTAGATAATATTTTATCTTAGATACCTTACTTTTAGCAATGTAGTATTTGTTTAGTTGTAAGTTTCTAGCTGGTATAAAATTATAACTGGCTGTAGATAGTAGTATATATAGTTTCTCATTGTAACTCATTAGTATGTTTGAAAGAGTCTTGTAAAACTTTGAGTTGAGAAGTAATATACAAGTATCTTAAAAACCTATCATTTTGTGTTTGCTTACTTAGTATGTTATTATAATCTCTTAAGGGATTCTGCATCATCAAACCGAGTGGACTTAGTGAGTTTGAGAGATAACATTTGTGTTGAGTGACAAAACTCGATCCTGTAAGCCTCCACGGGTTCATCTACATTGATCAACCAAGGATAGAATGGAAGACCAAAAAAGATGTTGCAGCCTAAACCTCTTTTTCATAAACCATAATTGAACCCCCATGCATACATTATGGTTCAATTATCTCATATGCATTGGAAGAGCCCAAGACCAACCAGGCTTGGGTTTCCAATAGTAACTAATGATTTCACCTTTTGTGCAGGGACATCCACACGACAAGAATAGAAATATATGGATTGTAACATCCTAGGCGAATCCCATATCGGCCGTGGACAGTAGAGAATCCTGGTTCATAAGGAATGTCCTGCCTCTATTATCAACAACAAGTTTTGGCCCTATTGGCTGTGAATGAGAGGAGAACTTCACAGTTAAGTGTGTTCAGGTGACAACAATACAGGGATGGGTAACCTCCCTGGGAAGTTTTCACCCAGGCAACCAAAACCAAATCCGTGAGCTCCTCGCGGGCAAAGCAGACAATATTGGTGGTGTGAGGGGCTAGATGTTACAAAATGGTATCAGAGCCACTCTTGTGCCATTCAGGATGTAGGACATACCTCACCGAGGATGGTGACTTCTCGGGCTCATCGAGGACGGTGAGTCAAAAGGGGGGGTGATTGTGACACCCTACAAAAATCCCACATCGACCATGGACATGAGAGATTCTTGGTTCATAAAGAGTATCTGCCCTTTAATATCACCACTGCGTTTTGGGCGCATTGGAGAAGAGAACTCCACAGTTAAGCGTGCTAAGGTGGCAGCAATCCAGGGATGGGTGACCTCCCTGGGAAGTTTTCACCCGGGCAACCAAAAGCAAATCCCTGAGCTTCTCCTGGGCAAAGCGGATAATATTGTTGGTGTGAGGGGCCAGGTGTTACAAGCTGACTCCTCATGAAAATGATACGATCTTGTTTCTTTTCCACAAAGAACAAGATCAAATCAATAAGGAGAAGAAGAAGGCTGCCAGGGAGAAGTTAAGGGAAAGAAGAAGAAAGAGTAGGAGGCCCAACTTGAAGCTGCTAAGAAGGTGGGAGATAAAGCCTGGATGAAAGCTTATCTCAAGGCCCACGACTTCACAGGCAGGCAAGTGGGTCCCATGTTAGAAAAGACCCTACATTGACATGTCATTGACGTCAAAGATAACATTCGCTTAGGAAGAAAGTAGAAGGTGTCATAAAGCCAAAGTCTACAGAGGATAGTACCCAAACAACAACCAAACCACAACCAATAAAACCTGAGCCCACACCTCTTCCATTTCCATCAAAACTGAACCAACCACTGAACCTTATACCTCTAAATCCATACCATCAGCCTTACCTACACCCTTACCTATTGCCTCTCAACAACCACCACCACTACCTACCCTAAAACCCAAAACACAACCCCGAAACCAACCATTACCCAAACCATCCTCTGAACCATCTAAGCCCCGACCTTAGAGGAATTCAAGAAGATTAAAAGGAATCTCAACAACTACACAACCTTGAGTGACATCTTTTAAGAAGAAGAGTCCATTAAGCTGAGATACATTGATGGCTCTTCCTGTTCCTTCACAAGAGATGAATTCCTTGATCTACCTAAGGGAACACTAGACCAACCTCTTCAACTTCTAACAACCAACTCAGATACACTCAAAGAAGAAGAAAAGATGTTGAGAAGAAGATTGATGACTCTGCTTTTCAATAATCTTTGAAATATCTTCCGAAGTCACTTTTGCTTCGGAAGCTTTTTTTATCAAAACTTCCGAAGAGAAAATACATTCGGAATAATTTTGACTTCCAAGAAAACTACCTTTTTGGGCATTTTTTCAAAGGTGGGACCGACATCCAGATTTCAAAGTTTATCCTCTTTCATTAACTTTGTCTCAAATCCATTTCATATATATACCCAACGGTTCCCCCCACTTTCACTCTCTTCTTCATCATCACTTTCTCTAAACCTAAATTCACCTACAACCAACCTTGTTCTTATCTTCCTTCACTCTTAAGCTTTCACAAATGGCCAACCTTAACCGCAGAAACAACCCAGCTTTCTCCATGCAACTCCACAGGCAGCACAACCAGGTGGCCCAGATGGACTCTGAGAAAGATCCAAGTTTCTCAAAGGTTTGTCGTTTCCTTTCTTTGTCCAACTACTTCATCTCTATTGCATCCAAGGATTTTAAGGTCTACCAACTTGATGTCAAGTGTGCTTTTCTATATGGATGATTGATGAAGAGGTGTATGTCAAACAACCACCTGGCTTTGCAAATCCTCATCATCCTGATTATGTTTATAAGCTTGATAAAGCTCTTTTGGACTGCACCAAGCTCCAAGAAAGTGGTATGAGACTTTATCTCAGTATCTTTGTCAGCATGGCTACAAAAGAGATACTATAGATGGAACTCTCTTCATCAAAGCAACATGGAATGACTTAATGCTAGCTCAAGTATATGTAGATGACATTATATTTGGTTTAACTAATCCAAAGCTCTGCAAAGACTTTGAGAGGCTGATGAAGAATAGATTTGAAATGAGTGTCGTGGGGGAACTCTATTTCTTTCTAGGCATTCAAGTGAAGCACGTTGACAGTGGCATCTTCATAAGTCTGTCAGAGTATGTACAAGACATACTTACAAGATTCAACATGACTGATTGTAAGGTTGCAAAGACACTTATATCAAGAAACCACTCCCTTGGACCATATCTTAAAGGGGAGTGTATGGATAAACACTTTTACAGGGCTATGATTGGGTCTCTTATGTATCTTACAGCTAGCAGGCCTGATATCATGTTTGCTACATGCATTTGTGCAAGATATCAAACCAACCCCAAGATGTCACACCTAGTCACTGTTAAAGAATCCTAAGATATCTAAAAGGTGCTGCTATACTAGGCTTTTGGTATCCAAAGAATTTTGATTTCAACCTGTATGTATATATACAGATAGTGACTATGGGGGCTGCAATATGACTACAAAGTCTACATCTGGAGGATGTTAATTCCTTGGTGAAGGATTGTCTCATGACAATGCAAGAAACAATCCTGTGTGTTTGCATCAACTGCTGAAGCTGAATGCATTGCTTCTGCTAGCTTCTGTGCTCAAGTGCTTTGGATTTAGAATCAGATGATGGATTATGGATTCAACTTCAAAGAGACTCCCATCCACATAGACAACAATAGTGATATCTCTATTATAAAGAATCCTGTGCAGCACTCAAGAACAAAACACATCAACATCAGGTATCATTTGATTAGAGATAACTTTGAAAAAGGATTAATCAAATTAGTCAAAGTTAACACAAATAAACAATATGCTGATCTGTTTACCAAAGCTTTTGATGAACAGAGATTTTAATATCTTATATCAGCTATTGGGATGATTAACTTTGAGTAGATTTTCTTTAAACTTAATTCATATTATTTGTAAAATCTGTGTGTCCTAAGTAATTTATTTCATCACCTTTATAAGCCCTTGTTTACTTTGAAGAAAAATCTTCTAAAATTCTATTACTTAGAGTTTTGAAAATTTTGATGATTTTCTCATTCGGAAGATATCTTTTTACCTTTGGAAGAAAATTATTTCATCAAAACAAATAACTACTTATGTCAATTTACCTTCGAAAGAAATTTCAAAAGTTTATCCTATTTCATTAATTTTATCTCAGATCCATTTCATATATATATATATATATATATATATAGATATATATATATATATATATATATATATATATATATATATATAGATATATATATATATATAGATATATATATATATATATATATATATATATATATATATATATATATATACCCAACGGTTCTCCCTTCTTTCACTCTCTTCTTCATCTGTACTTTCTTTAAACCTAAATTCACCCACAACCAAACTTGTTCTTATCTTCCTTCACTCTTAAGCTTTCACAAATGGCCAACCTTAACCACAGAAACAACCCAGATTTCTTCATGCAACTCCACATGCAGCCAACCAGGTTGCTTTGTTGGACTCTGAGAAAGATCCAAGTTTCTCAGAGGTTTGTCGTTTCCTTTGTTTGAGGAGGGTATTCCAAGGGCAATGTCATCCCCACCTCAAGGAGCTTTAAATTACATACTAGGGTGGAGGTATGATGCTAATAGAAGGGCCCTGATATTTCATAGACTTTAAAGACAGCAAGAGGTCTTTAACTTTCAGACCTTGAACTACTATGAAGGTCTTGATCTTGTCAACATGCCACTTGCCAACCCAACTCAACATAGGCAAGCTGACAGAATAACTAAAAAGATTCAAGATAGGATTGCTGAAGTATTCAAAGCAAGAAGACAAATGCGAGCAGGCAATGTCATTGGTCAACTGGATATTTAGGTGGACCCGAAGATTAGCTTCAAAGGGGAAACCTTGACTGAAGGCCCAATGATAGAACCTGTGAGCACTATCACAGAACCTACCACTTCAGCATCTTATACCCTCAGTGAAGCACCAGCTGGTGAAGGTGTCTTACAGCCTCTCTCTAAAGAGAATCTGACTGCTACATTAGACAATGAAAGCCAAATCTCTCTCCACCCTGAGTCACAAAGGTCTGTGGGTGACAAAGGGAAGAGGATAATGACTCTTGAGGAGATTAAGGAGGAGGAGAGATACAGGAAGAGCTAAGGGGAGAAAGTTCTATTGGGTCCTCAGGCTTCATAGAAGCTACTATCAGGGCTGCTCCAAGACCAAACACTCAGAACGATGAGTTGAGAGCAACCAGGATAAATTATTGCCAGGAACTATGACATTGATGAGATTATCTCTCTCCCTTTAGAGGAATTGAATGAACTGGCAGACAGAGAGATGTCTAAGGAGAGAAAGGAGGTAGAAGATGTAGAGTTGCTCCTCAAGATTAAGGAAGACAAAGGATAGAAAAGGCTTTACAAGTATGCTCCTACCCTCTCCCCAGTTCAAGAAAGTCCTGAGAAAGAGGCTGTAGCAACTAAGCAACCTCACATAGATAAGGAAGCTGACAGAAAAAATATGATCAACTACCTGAGTGCCACAGGACTCTATCAGGCAGTTGTACTTCTTACCTTATCATATGAGTAGCTCCTAAGAGGAAGATGAGAGAAGAAGCAGCAAAGTCAAGAGCCATCATTCGAAAGAGTCAAAAGAAGTCTGCTGACAGGCAAAGAATGATGAGCTTCTTGAAGCTATATGGATTCTCTGGATGTAGGTTTGGTCCAATGTCTCTATCGACTATGGATGAGCACATTAGAGTGATCAAGCAGAAGATTAAAAGAGGAGAGCTTGTTGACTTACACTCCCCACCAACTCAAATTCCTCCTGAAGCTAAGTTAAGGTTGAACCATTGGAGACAACACAACCAAGACCTCATGCTAGACCACAGCAAGCTTCATCTTCTGATCCACATCAAGGTCCAACTCTCTCTGCTTCTGAACCTGTGAGGGAGGAGGACCCAACTGAGAAAGATAAGACAGAACAACCTAGTGCTGAAAGCTAGTCTTTTCAGTTAAAGGTTCAAAATAGGAAGCAAAGAATGGCCTCTAAATCTGTATCAAAGAAGAAACCAAAGGCATCCATTTCCAGACCTCAGGATGAGTCAGAGCATTCTAAGGAATCGCAAGAAGAGGCTGCTCAATCTACTGTAACTCAACTAGAGCCTCTTGCAACAAGAAGACCCATCTTGTCTTGGACTTTTGCTGCTAATCCAGACAGATGGTATGTCACTAGTGATTAAGGCGATCAAGATGTCTACTTCTAGCAAGACATGCTTAACTTACCTTTAAATGATCTCATTGACATGATAAGGTATTTTAAAAGTCTGTGTGATCCTGAACAGTTAATGAAGAAAGGAATGGTCATGATCATAATCATGATGAGCACTGTCAATATCTGAAGACACTTCTCTGTTTTGAGAGCATCAGCCTAGGGGGAGTTTGTAAGGCTTATAGAAGGCTAATGCACCCAAAACAACCCAAGTGCTTCCTGCATGCATGCACTTGGTACTTGGTAGAAGTTGCTTCGAAAGTTTCATACTCTGCACAAGAAAATATTCTAAGTATGAAATCTTTCGAAGCCAAGACCAATATATTCCGAAGCCAAAAGTGAAGTCTTTCGAAGCTTCAAAGACAAAGTCTTCCGAAGCCAATGAAGTGAAGATAGATTTCTTCCGCAGACTTTGAAGAACATGTTTTCTCTGATGTACTTTTACATAAAGCTGACCAACTTTCCGCTGCAACTCTGAAGACTCACCAACTTATACAAGTTGGTGAAAGGTCCATGCTTTTTGTAAACTATCTGTTAAGGTCTTGAGTCTGTAACTTTCTACTTTATGTACTTATATCTTTTTTGTAATATATTAGGATGTGAGCTATGGCATGTCATAGTCATTAGTCAAAAGACAAATCTGTCTTTTGACTTTACATTGATCTTGTTGTCTAGATTAGTGTTTCAGCATCTCCTTCTTCATAATCATCATCATTCTTCGTTTCCCTTATCTCTTCATCATCACTTGCCTCATCATCATCACTATCATCATCTTCATCCTCATCATCACCATCGTCATCACCATCCCTTTCTCTTATCTTCAGAGGCTCATCCTTTGTTCCTTTGAGCTTGAGCATGATGGTCTTTTTGGCATCCTCCAACTCCTCTATCTTCTTTGCTGATAGAACTTTATGCTCCTGGAGTTGGGCAATCTCTTGGCTCTGAGCAGCCATCTGCTGTGCCTGCTGCTCAATCAGTTGCGCCTGCTGAGATATCTGCTGAGATTGTGCAGTGATAAGCTCTACCAACTGACGAATCTGAGCTGTCTTCTCATCATCGGCTGCTAACAGCTTCAGAACCATACGGTTTAGTGCTGAGAGCTATTCCTCTACCCCACTGGGAGGTAGAGATAGAGCCAGATGGAAATGTGGGGTAAGATGACAGTCCTGCTTGGTGGCTAGAGGTGGTGGCGGTGGCAGTGGTGAAGATTGGGGGTGGTATAGATGTAGGTGGTGGTGGATGAGCTGTTGTGGTGGTGGATTGGATGTGGGTACGTGATGGAGTGGGTGTGGTAGTGGTGTGTGAGGTGGTAGAGGTGGTGGCAGGTGGTGTGGTAGCAGTGGTGGTGGTAGTGGTGGAAGGTGTAGTTGAGGTAGTGGCTATGGTAGTGGATGAGGTCAGGGTAAACTTCAGTCTCTTCCTCTTCTTGCCATAGGGGTGTACCATCCTCTTCTTCCTTGAGCCTCTAGGCACAGAGGCTCCCCCTTGGCTGCTGGGCGGGTCCGGGGCATATGTGGGATCTAAATCAGCAGCAGCATCCCTGGACTCCCCTGTGCGTCCACCAACGCCCTAAAACCTCTCTCTGTGGCAACCACCCTGCTGCCCACAGTCCTCGTGAGAGGCTCTTCATCACTCTCTGCCTCCTCATCTAGAGAACAAAAATCCTGGTGAAAGCTGGCAGTGGTGGTATCTCCATGAGTGGGTGGTGGTGATGTAACATGTGTAGTGGGACCCCCTAGTAGGAGCGAGCCCGGAGTCTCTGTCCGTATCACCATCATCATCTGAGTCGTCAGATGGAAGAGCAATTTGCTCAACATCTGAGTCACTCTCCTCGTGGCGCCACTTTCACCTACCTGGCGCCATGTAATCAGCCTTGGCCAGATGCCCGAATAATCTCTTCACCGGGGGTTTGACCTGCTTTCCCCGGTAGACCTTCATACGACCCAGTGTCGTATCGTCCATGATCTCCAACGACACAGCGTCGTGGCTCTCCTTGGGCAGTGTGGGCAGCTTCTCATCAAAGATCATCTGAAGAAACCTAGGGTACATGCTGAAACCCTCTTTGCCCTTAGCCTCCAGATTCTCTATCAAGTAAGAGAATATCATGCTCGAGAAGCTGAAAGGGTGGTTCAGTACCAGTGCCACGTAGGCATTTTGAATCTGGTCTGAAAGATCATCAAACCCACCCCTTCGCGAAGCTAAGCACTTAAGTATGACATGTGCTAAGTACTTGTACTGGGGAAACAGGTTGCTCTTGTTGAGCACACCTGCGTTGATATCCCCAGCTTACTTCATCCTTAAGAAGCACCCTCTCACAGTCAGCTGGTGAAGTCTGGTAGGGTGGTCTACATCGTCACCCAAACCTAGCACCTGACGAATATCCTCTGCAGTAATCTCTATATCCCTCCCAAAAATGGAACTCCTGATGTTGTATGGCTCATGTGAGCGGTCAACCGATGCCCCCTCCCAGAAGGCCTGCTGAATAGACCTATAGGGAGTGCACTGAGTAGAAATAGCCCTGTAGATCCTGGATCGCACTAGAAAAGCAATGATCCCCGTAAACTCGGGACCATTCCGAGTCATAGCATCTAAATGAGCACATATGTTGTGCTTAGGGTTGATGGACCACCTTTCAGCCATTAATCTGTAACAAAAGACACATAGGCATTAGATCACCACACAACACAAATCAGTTCTAATTAACCTGGTTGAATTCATTTTGGTTCAATCATGCGATTGAACCATGCGACTGAGTTCAGTCGGTTGACCAGGCATGCGACTGGATTCAATCTGGTGACTGAGCATGCGATTGAGTTCAATCAGGCGACTGAGCATGCGATTGAGTTCAATCTGGCGACTGAGCATGCGAGTGGTCAGTCGGCCGACTGAGCTCATTCGTATCAATCATTCGGCCGATTGAGTCATTCATTCAACTCAATCATGCGATTGTAGTTCATCCGTGTGTCCAGTCGCATGTCCCACTGTTTGTTCAACTAAAAATCAAATTTGGTCCAAAACTTAGAATTAGACGTCATGTTTTGGTTCATTAGACTCGCAATCACTTAACTAATAACCTAATAACTTTAATTTCAACATTTTACTTAGTTTAGTTAGGTTATTTGTCCAGTAAACTGTTCGGTTCTTGTGTGGGACGAAATTCAAAACTTTAGGGCACCATTCCATCAGATTTCGGTGAGATATCATCACATTGTACCTGTATAACAACTCACAATCGTCAGAATATCAACAGAAGTCAGAAATTTTGGTCTGATGAAATTTGGGCAGAGTAACGGTAAGGTGTGCGATATTAGGGCGATTGAGGGTGATGAGTTGAATGCGATCGACTATGGCCCTATTTATACTGAATTTGATTTCAATCGGGCGACTGGACCCATTCGCTCGGTTCATTCGGGCGAATGGACCTCAGTCGTGCGATTGCTTCAGTCGATCACATTCAATCGGCTGACTTAGGTTTAGTCGGGCGACTGACTCATTCGCACAGCTCCATTCGGGCGACTGGCTCAATCCTGTGAGCCATTCGGTTGAATGGTTCATACTCTTGCTCCATTCGGCTATCTAAGGCATGAGTATGGTCCATTCGTACGGTTGGTCCATACTCATGGTCCAGTCGTGCGAATGGGTCATACTCATGATTTTTTGACTTTATGACAATTTGACATTTTACACCCTGTAACTTATTGATTAAACGTTTTAAGCACTTGATCATCTCAGACATGATCCTTTTAACTTTGAAAATATTTGATCACCTCAGACGTGATCCTTTTAAAACAATTTGTCACCTCAGACGTGACTCAGTTGACATTTGAAAACATGTGTGGTCACCTCAGACGTGACCCTTTTAGGTGATTAAATTCCCGATTGAATTCCATGGCATAGTCCGATGTTTAACAAACTAAGTTGACGAAATTTAAGCAAAATAAAAGAACTAAAGTTGAACTACAAAACTAAGACATGTTTTTGTGGTTTTGTGAGGGTTAAATCCTAAGATATAAATCTAAAGATTCATTTCCTGAAAAAAGCAGCTTCAATTCATTTTGACCATACATGGACCAATTCAATTTGGAATCATACAGAAAAGTCAAATCATTCGAGACATGTTATCAAAAACCTTTTGATGCTCTATTCTTGTTTTTCATCCAGAGTCGTTAGCAAATTTAGGAAATCATACTAGTACTATTAGATCCCCACATTGATTTGGACTTTCAAGAATTGTAGCCACGATGATTGTCAATATACCTGTCCTCTTAAATCCATACACAGACTTTTGAAACACAGATTGGTGATAGTTTAAGGTTTAATTATTTCAACAAACTTTTGTGGATCCCACGCTTATATGGTAATCAACATTCCTCATGAGATTTTTGAGCGGTCTCAGGGTAGTATTCAAGAAGAAACTATTCTTAGAGCTTTCAAGGAGAAGCCAAGCCTCAGGTCAGTGCCATCGCACAACAGAGAGGCGGCAAACAATAATGAATTCTAGAATATATAGGTTATGCTTATCCTAAGGTCAGTGCCACCGAACAACAGAGAGGCACATAACCTATCTTCTTGTTTGAGCACTTTTATTCTTTTTGCACAGATCTCACCAACAACATAGGTTATTAGTGTAACATCTTGTAATTTTGAGTTAAATTAAAGTTAACATTGTTAAGTTCTTGTATGGGCTAATTTTGTCATTTATGAAACTTGTGAATTTGTTATGCTTATTCTTTGTTGCCTTTAATTTTCTAATCAAGCTAATAATTATGATAATAATAATAATAATAATAATAATAATAATAATAATAATAATAATAATAATAATAATAATAATAATACTAGTAACAATAATAATATTAAGTCTTAGTAATAATAATATTAATGTTTAAAATCTTAAAATAATTAACTTAAGGGGGTTTAGTTGTTATTTTTAAAACTTTAAATGAAAGTTTTTGCATAAATTAATAAAGGTTGAAAGTTGAGGGACCATTTGTGTACCCTTTTGAAACCCAAACCCCTCCCCCCTTTTTACCTTCGATTTTCCGGCCAATGTCCGGCCACCTCCGGCCGCGACTCCGGCGGCCTCAAAAACGCATAAATTAAACCGGTTCTTAACCCAAAACCGTTCCAAACCTCTTCGTGTTCATGATTCGAACATGATTACACACTTAAATGGTGTTAAAACACCGGTTACAAGCTCAAAACAATGTGTATAACCGAAACCTTCAATGACATAGCCGTTCGAACATTTAAGATCAATAATAATCAAATTAACTCAACCTAATCGAACGTCTATCTGTTCCTAAATCATTACAACCCTCAATTCCTCCTGAAACAAACACCAACATCAAATTCGAGTACCCACTATCACCACAACCTGCACCGCAATCGAAATCCACCAACCGAACACTTTAAACTGAAATTGATAGAGGGCTTAGGGTCGTGAACATCATCCGAAGCTCCACACGAAGTTAATTGGAATATCATCGCCATATGTGCATCAAACTGAATCAAGCTTGGTCGCGACTGATTCTTTGATCGTTCCTCATCAATTCGTTTTCGATTCGGGTAATTAATTATACATACATGCTCGTATTATGTGACATCCGTCACTATCAGGTCCGTCAATTGACTCGAAACCCGTTAATTCTTTTCTTCTCGTGCATTAATTATTATTTTTGCGTAATTAATTTATTTTCCGATCGAATCTCCTCGTATGTATGTTTCGTGTTAACCCTAATATTACTAATAATATAAAATTCGTTAACATTATATAAATAATAATAATAAATATATATATATTTATTCCATAATTATTATTATTATTAAAACCATTATTATAATTATTGTGATTATTATAATTAATATTATTATTATTAAAGTTCAGGGTTTAAAGTGTAATTAAACTAAACTTGAGGGATTAATTAATTTAAAGTCTAGGGTTTAAAGTGTAAATATGAATATTATATATATAAAATTTATTTGGTCAACCCTAATCGACCAAATCTCAAAACCGTAGACGACACGCCGTTGCACCACCGTTTCACCGCCGTTGCACCACCGTTTCACCGCCGTTAGCCACCGCCGGTTGCCGCCGCCTCACCGTTTAGTCGTTTCGCAGGTAACCGTTCGTCGTGGTATTCGTTTCGTTTCGTTTCGTTTCGTATCGTTATGTCTTATCGTCATGATCGGTTCGGTTGGATCGGGCCCTATCGTGGCTTCGTACGCAGCTCTTGGGTATGTATCCATATGCGAATGTGTGTTTCGGTGTGTATATGTGCTTGTATATATCGCGTATGTATGTATGATATATGTGCAGTGTGTGTGTGTATGCGAAGTGTGTGTGTGTATGCGATGTGTGTGTGTGTATGCGATGTGTGTGTGTGTATGCGATGTGTGTGTGTCCGTGTGTGCAGTGTGTGCGTGGTGTGTGTGTGTGTGCAGTGTATGCGAAGTGTGTGTGTGTATCGGTGTATGTGTGTGAATCGGTGAGTATGTATGTATGCGATGAATGCATATGTGTTAGTATGTCTTGTGCGATTGTATATGTATGTATATATTGTATGCGTGCATATGTGCAAATTGTGTATGTATATGTGTATGATTGAGTGTGTGAGATGATGTGGGTATGTATAATGCATGTATGTGTGTGTGGTGTGTATTAACATGTATGTATATATATGTATTGTTTGGGTATATGAGTGGGTCGATCGAGTGCACGTGTGTTTGTTGAACGTGTGTTTGTGTGCGTGTCTTTCAAGCGGAACAAACGCAGCAGCCTTCGGTTGCTATATTCGCGACGAATGGATGCGTTTGGCGTGTATACATTGATATCGTATGCGTGTGTTTGCAGCTACATGTAAGTATATATATAGATATGGGAGCATTGGATGAATATGAGTATATATATTTATATATATATATATATATATACATGTGTGTGTGTGTATGATATTGTGTTTATGTAATTGTGTATGTTATTATTATTATTATTATTATTATTATTATTATTATTATTATTATTATTATTATTATATTATTATTATTATTATTATTATTATTATTATTATTATTATTATTATTATTATTATTATTATTATTAAATTGCTAATATAGTACGTAGAGTGATATGAATTATATATTATGTGTGTGAGTTGCACCTCGGACCCGAGTCGACCCGAACCAAACCAAAACCGACCGGACTTATCTAATTTCGTTGAACATGATTAAAAGTTTAGTTACAACCATTATAGGTATTTGATCGTTCGTTGCTCTCAATTGTAGAAGTCTTTATTCATTTATCTTCACCTCATTTCAAGGTGAGTTTCGCGGCCCCGTTTTATTACAACTATTTACAAACATCAAGGGGGAAAAGTATGCTCAACTATTTTTATGCTGTGAACTTATTCGATTCTTTTGGGACTGTTGTGTTTACTGTTTTGTAAGTATTTATCTAGTTCATGCATGAGTTGTCTTTGTGGTTCTGTATTCACAACTATTTAACTCCGGTGTTGGAGCCGACGGACAGGTATTGATAGTACTATTGGGCTGACACCCCCACCCTTGTTTGTTAGTATACTAGTTGGGACTGACAGTGGCCAGGAACGGGCCCTAGGGTGAATATGTTCCGACAAATTCTTTGTGTACGTCATAGGTTTAGTTGTGATGCTCATGTGATATTACTTGCTTATAACTGTATGCACTCAGGTCCCACCAAACTATTATACAGCATCAAGTTTGTTTATTATTTAAACCTGTGAACTCACCAACATTATGTTGACTATTTTGAGCATATCTTTTCAGGTAACAATCATTGAGGATTGCTAGGGATGCTGCCTTAGCGATGACCTTAGGCTTACATCATTTAAACTTTGGATGTCTTCGACAGTTGCATTTGACATTTACTTGTTATTCACATTTGATTACTTGTTCCCGGGTTGTGGGACTTATACTTATTTGTTTTGTATGACTATGTTTGTCGTGGAACTGACTAACCATGGCACAAGTCTCCGTTTGTGTCCGGTGACGTCATGACACGTTGACCTTCATCATTTAATGCATCTCTATTAATTTAACAATGTGTTATGACGATCCCGTCCGTTACATCCTCGTGTTTCCGCTATAAGCGGGGGTGTGACAGATTGGTATCAGAGCCATTGGTTATAGAGAATTAGGTGAATCACTCGACCTAGACTATAACCTAAGAACCTACATGTAGAATGCATATTAGGACTTATGTGCATTTGACTATGCGTGTATGTTCTTTAATTATTGAAACTATTCATGATCCGTAATGTGTTAATAATTCTATTTCATTTCTTTTTTTTCAACTTCTGATAATTAACTTTTGATTATCGATCATACCTTTGATACTTCTATCTTGAATAACACTTTGTACTTGACAAGGCGGTTTGACTCGGTTAGGATGAGATGGGGTGACCATGCAAAGCAAATTACAATTACGGGTGCACACGTAAATGCAATTTGTCGTGCATGCGAAGTCTAGTCAATCTTGCCGCAAGATAACTGTCATTGTTAGTACGAATCCTCAACTCCATACCTTAGGGCATTAGTGTCCTGTTTCTTATTAGACCTTATCAATCTTGATAAATCATCTATCACCTTATTACTTACGTGAGTTCTAACTCACCTAAAGACTCACGGGATCATATTGTCACAATGGTCCCTGTCCCTATGAGATAACACCCCCTCCAGCATTTCAATGGTTATGCAACCAACTATTTCCTTGAAAAAAAAAAAAAAAAAAATCTGGTCTTCAAAGGGTCGTAGCTCAGCAATGATACTCACTGCACATGTATTACTTTATTGATTGACTTTAAGGTTTGGGGCTTACGTATTGTTTATGTTGACTAGAAAGATGCCGCCCAGGAGAATTACTCGCAGTGCTAGTCGTGGTGGTGCTGTTCCAAGAGGTAGAGGTAGAGGAAGAGGTGCAGGAGGTAGGGGTGAAGCACCTGTAGGTGGAAATGAAGGTGGGCATGGTGATAATAACCAGGGAGCTGGAAACCCTGATATAGCCGCCATGATTGCTCAACAACTTGCAGCACTCATTCCGACCATAGTGGCACAGGTGAGTGATAATATCATCAATCATAACAATGGAGGTGGTAATGAGGGTATTGGGCATGATGATGAAAATGATGGTCATGAAGAGAATAATGAAAATGAACATGGAAATGAAGGTGGAAATGAACATGGTGAAGGAGGTGGAATGGGTGATGGAAATGGTAATGGAAACGTGAATGGAAATGGCAATGGAGGAAGAGTCGGTTGTACTTACAAGGAGTTCATGACTTGTAAACCAAAAGAGTTTGATGGAAAAGGTGGAGCCATCGCCTTGACCCGATGGATTGAGAAGATGGAATCTGTGATGGACATCAGCAATTGTGCTGAAAATCAAAAGGTGAAGTATGCTACATGTTCGCTAGTGGGAAAAGCATTAACATGGTGGAATACCCAAGTGCAGGCTCGTGGAAGAGAGGCAGCAATGGCCATGACCTGGGCAGAATTCAAAGCCTTGGCAACTGAAGAATATTGTCCAATGAACGAAATGCAGAAGTTGGAGCATGAATTCTGGAATCATGCGATGGTAGGGTCAGGACATGCTGCTTACACCGACCGGTTTCATGAGCTAGCAAGACTGGTGCCACACCTGGTGACACCTGAATCAAAGCGGATCGAGCGTTACATTTGGGGTTTAGTGCCTCAAATACGTGGCCTGGTGACTGCTGCGGCACCCCCGACTATCCAGAGTGCAATCTTGAAGGCGGGCACTCTAACTGATGAGATGGTAAGAACTGGAGTACTAGGCAAAGGTGGTGAGAAAAGGAGAGACGCGGGGGAATCAAGCAGACAATCAGGCGGAAGATTTGATAAAAAGGCAAAGGTGACTAGAGGTTTTGTGGCAGTGAATCAAGGGAGAAAGGAATATGTTGGGCCACATCCTAAGTGTGGGAAATGCCATTATCATCATCCTGCTGCGGCGCCGTGTCGAGTTTGTGCGAATTGTAGGCGCCCAGGGCATATTGGAAGGGACTGTAGAGTGGCACCCAACTTGGTTGCACCAAACAATGCAATCAATCCAACTGGAAACATTAGAGTTTGCTACGAGTGTGGGAGCCCAGAGCATTATCGGAATGTGTGCCCCAGGCTGAATCGGGCACCGGGTCAACAATGGAATAACCAAAATCAAGTGATGGCGATCGCTGGTAATCAAGAGCAAGGTAATCAAGGAAATGCTGCCCGAGGGCGTGCGTTCGTAATTGGTGCAAACGACGCGCGCCAGGACCCGAACGTTGTTACGGGTACGTACCTTCTCAATAATCACTTTGCATCTGTATTATTTGATACCGGGGCAGACAATAGCTTCGTGTCTGCTGAATTTGTACCCTTGCTTGGTTTGAACCCTAGTTGTTTAGAGACTAGCTTCTCAGTAGAAATGGCGAACGGTAAATTTGTGAGAGCTAGTGAAATAATTAGAGGGTGCACGATTACATTAGAAGATCATGCCTTTGACATAGATTTAATACCTTTTGAATTGGGAAGTTTCGATGTGGTAGTGGGAATGGATTGGTTGTCGAAGCGTGGAGCTGAAATTATTTGCCGAGAGAAGGTAGTACGGATCCCTATGCCTAATGGTGATGTGCTCAAGATTCAAGGAGAACGGGCAGGAGGGAGTCTAAAGATCATCTCATGTATGAAAGCTCGTCATTATCTGCTGAAGCAATGCTATGCGTTTCTGGCACATGTAGTGGAGAAGAAACCTGAGGAAGGAAACTGGAAGACATTCCGGTAGTGCGAGACTTCTCGGAAGTATTCCCTGACGATTTGTCCGGTTTGCCCCCCCTCGACAAGTGGAATTCCGCATAGACTTGGTACCTGGGGCGACACCAGTAGCAAAGACGCCATATCGGTTAGCTCCGTCGGAAATGCAAGAGCTATCAAGTCAACTACAAGATTTGCTAGATAAGGGTTTCATACGACCAAGTCACTCGCCATGGGGAGCACCGATACTATTTGTAAAGAAGAAGGATGGAACGTTTCGAATGTGCATAGACTACCGAGAGTTGAACAAGCTGACCGTGAAAAATCGATATCCACTTCCTAGGATCGATGATCTATTTGATCAATTGCAGGGAGCATCATATTTCTCTAAGATCGATCTCCGATCAGGTTATCACCAGTTACGGGTCCATGAGGCGGACATACCAAAGACAGCATTCAGGACCCGATATGGGCATTACGAGTTTTAGTCATGCCGTTTGGGCTGACCAACGCTCCAGCAGTATTCATGGATCTTATGAACCGGGTGTGTAAACCCTATCTGGACAAGTTTGTGATCGTGTTTATAGATGATATACTCATCTATTCTAGATCCAAAGAAGACCACGAACAACACCTTCGAGCGATACTCAAATTGTTGATGGAAGAGAAACTTTACGCCAAGTTCTCGAAGTGTGAATTTTGGTTGCGAGAAGTGAAGTTTTTGGGACACGTGGTTAATGAAAAGGGAATCCACGTTGATCCTGGAAAGATCGAAGCAGTTAAAAAGTGGGACGCTCCTAAGACACCCTCAGAGATACGACAATTTTTGGGATTGGCTGGTTACTATCGACGATTCATTGCAAACTTCTCTAAGATCGCACAGCCGTTGACAATGTTAACACAAAAGGATAAGAAGTTTGATTGGGGACGAAAGCAAGAGGAGGCATTTCAGACGTTGAAGGAAAGACTATGCAACGCACCGATATTAACCCTTCCTGATGGGTCGAATGATTTTGTGGTGTTTTGCGATGCATCACATCAAGGCCTAGGTTGTGTGCTTATGCAAAAGGACAAGGTGATTGCTTATGCCTCACGTCAACTTAAGGTTCACGAAAAGAACTATACGACACATGATCTGGAACTAGGCGCAGTGGTATTCGCCCTAAAGATATGGAGGCATTATTTATACGGGACTAAGTGTGTTGTCTACACTGACCATAAAAGCCTTCAACACATCTTTAATCAAAAGGAACTGAATATGCGCCAAAGGAGATGGGTGGAACTCTTAAGTGATTATGACTGTGAGATTCGATATCATCCAGGGAAGGCGAATGTAGTAGCGGATGCCTTGAGTAGGAAGGAGCGTGTTAAACCACTACGTGCGCGAGCATTAGGGATGACTATTCAATCGAACTTAAAAGAACAAATACTGTTGGCGCAGAGTGAGGCGCTAAAGGAAGAAAATGTGGCATGTGAGGAGTTTCGAGGATTAGACAAACAGATGAACTGTAAAGAAGATGGTGTACGGTATTTCGTGGATCGTATATGGGTACCTAAGTGGGGTGATATTCGAACCCTAGTTATGAATGAAGCACACAAGTCCAAGTATTCTGTTCATCCTGGTGCAGACAAGATGTATCAAGATCTTAAGGAGTTGTATTGGTGGTCAGGCATGAAAAAGGATATTGCAAAGTATGTGAGTGAATGCTTGACTTGTTCCAAAGTCAAAGCCGAACATCAGAAACCGTCAGGTCTGTTGCAACAACCAGAAATTCCCGAATGGAAGTGGGAAAATATAACGATGGATTTCATCACTAAGTTGCCTAGAACGAGTCGGGCATGATTCAATTTGGGTCATAGTGGATAGAATGACGAAATCTGCTCATTTCTTACCTATTCGCGAGGACTACAAAATGGAGAAGTTAGCAAGGTTATATGTGAATGAAATAGTGACTAGACATGGAGTGCCTGTGTCTATTATATCTGATCGAGACAGTAGATTTACATCTCGGTTTTGGAAGACTCTTCAGGAGGCGATGGGTACTCGCTTAGACTTAAGTACCGCCTATCATCCACAAACCGACGGTCAAAGTGAACGAACGATACAAACCTTAGAGGACATGCTTAGGGCATGTGTGATTGATTTTGGTGGGAGTTGGGATACCCACTTACCATTGATCGAGTTCTCTTACAACAACAGTTACCACACAAGCATTGGATGTGCTCCGTTTGAGGCGTTGTATGGAAGAAAATGTAGATCTCCGGTGTGTTGGGCGGAAGTAGGTGAAAGCCAATTGACAGGCCCAGAGATTATCCAAGAAACGACTGACAAAATATTTCAAATCAAGGATAGGCTTAAGGCAGCTCGAGACCGACAGAAAAGCTATGCTGATAATCGTCGCAAACCCTTAGAGTTCAACATTGGTGATCATGTCTTATTGAAAGTTTCTCCGTGGAAGGGAATCGTGCGCTTTGGGAAGAAAGGGAAATTGGCTCCGAGATATGTTGGACCATTCGAGATCACTGAAAGAATTGGTCCCGTAGCGTATCGGTTAAAGTTACCTCAAGAACTTAGTGGGGTACACGATACGTTTCATGTATCGAACCTTAAGAAGTGCCTAGCCGACGGATCCCTTCATGTACCGATTGAGGAAATCAAGATTGACGAGAAACTACATTTTGTGGAAGAACCAATAGAAATCATGGACCGAGAGGTGAAACAACTGAAGCGCAGCAAGATTCCAATTGTTAAGGTGAGATGGAACTCCAAGCGAGGGCCTGAGTTTACGTGGGAACGGGAAGACCAGATGAAATCCAAGTATCCGCATTTGTTCGTGGATACAACCTCAGGACCTAACTCCAGCTGAATTTCGGGACGAAATTCTCTCAACTGGGGGATACTGTGACATCCGTCACTATCAGGTCCGTCAATTGACTCGAAACCCGTTAATTCTTTCTTCTCGTGCATTAATTATTATTTTTGCGTAATTAATTTATTTTCCGATCGAATCTCCTCGTATGTATGTTTCGTGTTAACCCTAATATTACTAATAATATAAATTCGTTAACATTATATAAATAATAATAATAAATATATATATATTTATTCCATAATTATTATTATTATTAAAACCATTATTATAATTATTGTGATTATTATAATTAATATTATTATTATTAAAGTTCAGGGTTTAAAGTGTAATTAAACTAAACTTGAGGGATTAATTAATTTAAAGTCTAGGGTTTAAAGTGTAAATATGAATATTATATATAAAAATTTATTTGGTCAACCCTAATCGACCAATCTCAAAACCGTAGACGACACGCCGTTGCACCACCGTTTCACCGCCGTTGCACCACCGTTTCACACCGCCGTTCAGCCACCGCCGGTTGCCGCCGCCTCACCGTTTAGTCGTTTCGCAGGTAACCGTTCGTCGTGGTATTCGTTTCGTTTCGTTTCGTTTTGTATCGTTATGTCTTATCGTCATGATCGGTTCGGTTGGATCGGGCCCTATCGTGGCTTCGTACGCAGCTCTTGGGTATGTATCCATATGCGAATGTGTGTTTCGGTGTGTATATGTGCTTGTATATATCGCGTATGTATGTATGATATTGTGCATGTGTGGTGTGTATGCGAAGTGTTGTGTGTATGCGATGTGTGTGTGTATGCGATGTGTGTGTGTGTATGCGATGTGTGTGTGTGTCCGTGTGTGCAGTGTGTGCGTGGTGTGTGTGTGTGTGCAGTGTATGCGAAGTGTGTGTGTGTATCGGTGTATGTGTGTGAATCGGTGAGTATGTATGTATGCGATGAATGCATATGTGTTAGTATGTCTTGTGCGATTGTATATGTATGTATATATTGTATGCGTGCATATGTGCAAATTGTGTATGTATATGTGTATGATTGAGTGTGTGAGATGATGTGGGTATGTATAATGCATTATGTGTGTGTGGTGTGTATTAACATGTATGTATATATATGTATTGTTTGGGTATATGAGTGGGTCGATCGAGTGCACGTGTGTTTGTTGAACGTGTGTTTGTGTGCGTGTCTTTCAAGCGGAACAAACGCAGCAGCCTTCGGTTGCTATATTCGCGACGAATGGATGCGTTTGGCGTGTATACATTGATATCGTATGCGTGTGTTTGCAGCTACATGTAAGTATATATATAGATATGGGAGCATTGGATGAATATGAGTATATATATTTATATATATATATATATATATACAGTGTGTGTGTATGATATTGTGTTTATGTATTGTGTATGTTATTATTATTATTATTATTATTATATTATTATTATTATGATTATTATTATTATTATTATATTATTATTATTTATATTTTATTATTATTATTAAATTGCTAATATAGTACGTAGAGTGATATGAATTATATATTATGTGTGTGAGTTGCACCTCGGACCCGAGTCGACCCGAACCAAACCAAAACCGACCGGACTATCTAATTTCGTTGAACATGATTAAAAGTTTAGTTACAACCATTATAGGTAATTGATCGTTCGTTGCTCTCAATTGTAGAAGTCTTTATTCATTTATCTTCACCTCATTTCAAGGTGAGTTTCGCGGCCCCGTTTTATTACAACTATTTACAAACATCAAGGGGGAAAAGTATGCTCAACTATTTTTATGCTGTGAACTTATTCGATTCTTTTGGGGACTGTTGTGTTTACTGTTTTGTAAGTATTTATCTAGTTCATGCATGAGTTGTCTTTGTGGTTCTGTATTCACAACTATTTAACTCCGGTGTTGGAGCCGACGGACAGGTATTGATAGTACTATTGGGCTGACACCCCCACCCTTGTTTGTTAGTATACTAGTTGGGACTGACAGTGGCCAGGAACGGGCCCTAGGGTGAATATGTTCCGACAAATTCTTGGTGTACGTCATAGGTTTAGTTGTGATGCTCATGTGATATTACTTGCTTATAACTGTATGCACTCAGGTCCCACCAAACTATTATACAGCATCAAGTTTGTTTATTATTTAAACCTGTGAACTCACCAACATTATGTTGACTATTTGAGCATATCTTTTCAGGTAACAATCATTGAGGATTGCTAGGGATGCTGCCTTAGCGATGACCTTAGGCTTACATCATTTAAACTTTGGATGTCTTCGACAGTTGCATTTGACATTTACTTGTTATTCATATTTGATTACTTGTTCCCGGGTTGTGGGACTATATTTATTTGTTTTGTATGACTATGTTTGTCGTGGAACTGACTAACCATGGCACAAGTCTCCGTTTGTGTCCGGTGACGTCATGACACGTTGACCTTCATCATTTAATGCATCTCTATTAATTTAACAATGTGTTATGACGATCCCGTCCGTTACATCCTCGTGTTTCCGCTATAAGCGGGGGTGTGACATATTAACTTGGGAAACAAAAGCCCCATGATTTAGATCGTTAACAACATCGATTGATCTTCAATTTTGATTTGAATCAACCTAGGGTTCATAAGATTTGGGGGTGATTTGTTTATGATGCTTTTAAGACTTGGAAACCAAGTTTAACCGCGGCTGAGAGCCTTGGTTCACTGGTTCCCCACTCACATTCTGAACTAGAGGTCCCGGGTTCGAACCCGGCGACCTCCAGTATATTTTTTGGGCTTTTTCAGCCTTTAAAAAAATATAGAAAATTTCTAAAAATTTATAAAAATTAATCTTGTAAACCTAAATTATTTTTGAAGTCACGTAATCAATTTCTGAAAATTTATGTTCTTATCTTTTATAAAACAAATGATATAATTAGTTAAATTTTTATAAAAAAAATAGATTTTTAATGTTGATTAACTATTTAAATTATTATTTGTTCAAATAATATATTTAGATTATTTCTTATAAGTTAAACTTAAAATATAGTTTTAATCTACTAAATAGTTGTTTGTTCAAATAATATATTTAAACTATTTTTTTATAAAATAGACATTAAATATTGTTATAACTCACTAAATCATTATTTGTTCAAATAACAAATATATTTATTGTTTAAAATAAGAGTTATCTTTAAAGATTGTTTAAATTATATTTAGGCTTTGTTACAAATGTTTTCTTTATTTCGTAGTATTAAAACGATTAAATAATATATTGACACAAAGCATAACCAAAATTTATCATGTTAGTTGGGTTATAATTATTAACATCCCAAAATCCAATTAAAACCTTAGTTTCCGTTAAAACGTTAAACTTATTATAATTTAACTTTAACCTTGTGAATATATATATTTAGGTGCCTTGTGACGTTCATCTTGGAACAACGTTTATTATCAATCTTATTACTTATACTTTTAGCCAAGTGAGTATTTCCATACCCCTTTTTGCTTATTTTCACACTTTGGGGTGAAACATGTTAACTTATTATCATTGCACTTGTAAACTTATTTGAGACTTGTAATCTTTATGGCAATTCAGCATGCAAGTTCTTGTTAGTAGAACTTTTGTGGTTACCATGTTATGGCGTTATATGTACAATCATTAACTATTGCTAGCCCAGCGAAGTCATAGATCTATGGGCAAGACAAGCCTGCTTTGGTTGATCCAAGTACACTTAGCTGATCGTATATACTTTTAAACGTTTGAGACTTGTAAAACTTTGTCGAGGTTTGATTGTTGCATTGTTCATAACATCCCTAATCACTTTATTCACTAACTTATGACTTGAATTGCCATCTTTTATATAATCTATGTATTAAAAACTATGGAATGCTCACCAACATTATTGTTGACCTTTTATTTTTAACATGTTTCAGGAAACGCCCAAGTTTGATATCTACACTTTGAAGCTTGCACATCTAGGAATGGACCTAGATAAATAAATAAAATAAGAATGATTTGCTACATTCTATGTTATGCTTTTATTTTCTTTGAGACTTATGTTTGTAATGTGACAATTGAAACTTATGTTTAAATTATATTTGGATTATTAATAGTGTTATGTGGCTGTGAATGATCTTAACTCTCACTCCTCGACGTTTCCGCCGTCAAGGTTGGGGTGTGACAGATTGGTATCAGAGCCCATAACTATAGGGATCTAGGTTATTAGAAATGGTGACCTAGACTATAGTATGCATTATAGAATTATACTATATAATTATATTTTATCTTGATATTATATATACTTTGCATGCTACATAATGCTATGCCTTCTTATGTGCAATTTGATGCCTTAGCATAGGATTGCCTAAACATTGTTACTTGTCTTCCTAAACTTAACCTTGAATCTTTGACTCCCCCCCGAACATGAACTCTCTTATCTTATTCTCGTCGACACGTGAAATCTTATGTTTATGTTATGACTTGGATCCTTAGACGTTATGTCTAATCTATATAAATCTCATCAAGGTTTTGATTCTATGAACCTAAGAAATATTGTGTGACACATAGACACCTGTATCCTGTTTTCCTGGCAAAAGGCCCTCAGGCTAAGGCAAGCATATCGCATAAATCCTACGACTAGTTATGCTTACCTGGGGATTTCTGGGATGAGTGATAAACTATGGTCAATATACACAAGTTTTCTAAGGTAAATGGATCAATTCACCTTGACGTGTCCACGTTTCCAAATGGTAATGCGTTACCAAATGGAATCATTCCGTGTACCTTATAACCCTTAGCTTATCTTTGTTAAACTACTATCCTTTGTTATCCTCACTCCTGTAACTAACTCATTTTTGTATATCCAGCATGTCTCGTCACCATGGAAAGCGTGGAAGTTCCGACCGTAAGCTAGCTGCCATGATTGCCCGACAAATGGCTGTCGTTCTCCCGACTATGGTTGCTGAACTAAATAGCACACTAATGCTAACAACAACAACAACACCAATGGGAACAATAGTGGTGCTAATGGAGACAATAGCAACAATCAAAACGGGAACAATCAACAAGGGAACAATCGTAGTTGCACTTTCAAACACTTCAACTCGTGCAAACCCACTAGTTTTAGTGGAAAAGAAGGAGCCACTGGACTTCTCGAGTGGTTTGAAAGTATGGAGAATACGTTCATTGTTAGTGAGTGTCCCAACGAGTTCAAGGTTCGCTATGCCACGAGTGTTCTTCAACAACGGGCATTAACATGGTGGAATAGTGAAAAGAGAAACCGTGGAACTGAGATTGCTTTGGCACTGCCCTGGGAGGAATTTAAGGAGGTTATGATCCAAAAGTTTTGTCCAAGGAGTGAGTTACAAAAGCTAGAGGAGGAATTCTGGAATCTCAAACAAGATGGTGGGAATCACTTGGCTTTTTCCACCCGGCATCATGAGTTGAGTATGCTTCTACCACACATGGTGGACACCGTGCCCCGTAACATTGAGAAATTTATCAAGGGGGTGCCACCTTAAATTCAAGATGCCGTGGTGGGTAGTAGGCCCACAACTTTAGAGGAAGCAATTACCATCACTGCACAGCTCACCGAGAATCATATAAGAGCTGGCACTATGTCGGCAAAGGGTTCCAAGTCTACTGCGAAGGTGATACCCGAGGCAACAAAGGAGTTAAGGGCCGAGTCATCTTCTCAAAACAAAAAGCGTAAGTTCATCCCGATATGCAACTACGTGTGACCGCCCCTAATGCTCCTCAAAAACAAATGGTGGTTGCGAATCAAGCTCTCATGGCTAAAGTTTATGCCGGTCCACATCCTATGTGTAACACGTGCAAGTACCATCATTCAAGCAACATTCCATGCCGAGTCTGCTCGCTGTGTGAAAGTATGGTCATTTGGTGGCTACTTGTCTTCGTGCGCCAAACAACACTGCCATGCTTACCAACCGAACCTGCTATAACTGTGGCGAGCCTGGCCATATTCGTCCGCAATGTCCTCGCAATGCGGGAACTGTGCCACCGGCTCGTGAAAGGGCTTTCAACATCAATGCCAACCAAGCACAAGCCAATAACGACGTGGTGAATGGTACGTCATTGAATTTCTTTTAGTTTTTTCCTGTCTTGTAAAAAATTTCCTATCTATGTTCATCATACCAATAATAGGTTGTTACCAAACAGGTATGTATCTTGTAAATAATCGTTATGCATCTGTATTGTTTGATTCGGGTGCCGATAGGAGTTTCGTGTCCCTGGAATTCGAGCCCTTACTTTCTAAACCGCGTGTCAATCTAGAAAGATCTTTCACGGTCGAAGTCGCCGATGGAAAATCTATTGTCGTGGACGTCGTAATACGTGACTGCACTTTAAGCCTTAACGAACACGAGTTCTTCGTCGACCTTATTCCTATGCAATTGGGAAGCTTTGATGTTATCATTGGTATGGATTGGTTAGCCAAGTATCGTGCGGAAATTCTATGCTTCGAGAAGTGTATCCGAATTCCTTTACCGACTGGTGATACTTTGAAGGTCTTTGGGGAGAAATCATCCCAAAGACTCAAA
This sequence comes from Flaveria ramosissima, assembly GCA_025215565.1. Lineage (NCBI taxonomy): Eukaryota > Viridiplantae > Streptophyta > Magnoliopsida > Asterales > Asteraceae > Flaveria > Flaveria ramosissima. The sequence continues at coordinate 75,484,584 of CM046045.1, read as the reverse complement.
CTCATGTCTTGCATCAAGGCCCGCAAATGCTTAAGTAAAAACTACATGGCTTTCATGGCATATGTAGTTAATACGAAAGCCAAGGGTAAGGAGTTGAAAGACATTCCTATTGTGCGAGACTTTCCCGAGGTTTTTCCGAGGATCTTAAAGGGTTACCTCCCGTGCGGGAAGTTGAGTTCAAGATTGACTTAATCCCTGGCGCAAACCCTGTGGCTAAATCACCTTATCGTCTTGCACCGTCTGAAATGCAAGAATTAGCTAGTCAATTGCAAGAGTTGACCGATAAGGGTTTCATTCGTCCTAGCTCATCACCGTGGGGTGCACCTGTACTGTTTGTGAAGAAGAAGGATGGTTCGTTTCGTATGTGCATCGACTACCGGGAACTCAACAAGCTTACTATCAAAAACCGATACCCTCTTCCTCGAATCGATGATCTCTTCGACCAACTTCAAGGAGCAACTCAATTCTCAAAGATCGATCTACGTTCTGGGTATCATCAACTACGTGTCCACGATGATGACATTCCAAAGACCGCTTTTCGTACTCGATATGGGCACTACGAGTTCATGGTCATGCCTTTTGGCTTGACCAATGCACCTGCCGTGTTCATGGATCTCATGAATCGAGTATGTAAACCGTATTTGGATAAGTTCGTAATCGTGTTCATTGATGACATTCTTATCTATTCCAAGACGAAAGTCGATCACGAGACACACTTGCGACAAGTTCTTGAACTTTTGAAGAAGGAGCAATTGTACGCTAAGTTTTCCAAGTGTGAATTTTGGTTGGAAGAAGTTCAATTCTTAGGGCATGTGGTGAATAGCCAAGGAATTCACGTTGATCCTGCTAAAATTGAAGCCGTGAAGAATTGGTGTGTTCCCACAACCCCAACCGAGGTTCGTTCTTTTCTGGGTTTAGCGGGATATTACCGTAGATTCATAGCAAAATTCTCGAAGATTGCTAAACCACTAACGGCGCTAACTCAAAAGAATCGACTCTTTGAATGGGGACCCGAGCAAGAAGAGGCTTTCGAGACATTAAAACGCAAGTTGTGTAACGCTCCTATTCTCACACTTCCCGATGGAAACGATGACTTTACCGTGTATTGCGATGCTTCTAATCAAGGTCTTGGTTGTGTACTCATGCAACGAGGCAAAGTTATAGCATACGCGTCGAGGCAATTGAAGGTTCATGAAGTGAACTACACGACTCACGATCTTGAACTTGGTGCTGTGGTTTTCGCATTGAAGATTTGGTGACACTATTTATATGGAACGCAATGCATAGTCTACACCGATCATAAGAGTCTCCAACACGTGTTTAACCAAAAGGATCTCAACATGAGACAAAGACGATGGATCGAGCTAATTAGCGACTACGACTGCGACATTCGCTACCATCCTGGAAAGGCGAATGTTGTAGCCGACGCGCTAAGTCGCAAGGTTCACAATAAGACTGTCTCGCTTCAAGAGATTCGAGATCGAAGGCAATGGTTTGATACGCTAGGAGAATTTGATACCGAGATCCATGTGGATGTCAACGAGGCTACTATCATGCTCTAAAACATAAGGATCGATAGTGACCTCAAGTTATGCATTCGCGAGGCTCAACAAGCGGCACTAACCGACGAAGGGAAAGATGAAGATTTGATGTCTAACGTTCGGTCACAACTGGAGACAAAACCGAATGGCATGTGGTACTTCTTGAATCGACTTTGGATCCCAAATCGTGATAATCTTCGACACTTCATTATGAACGAAGATCATCAAACCCGATATTCCATTCATCCTGGCTCCGATAAGATGTACATGGACTTGCGTGGTCAATATTGGTAGCCTGGAATGAAGAAAGATATCGCGTCTTATGTTTCCAAGTGTCTCACGTGTGCAAGGGTCAAAGCCGAACATCAACGACCAAGTGGTTTACTTGAGCAACCTGAAATCCCTATGTGGAAATGGGAACATATATCCATGGATTTCATAACCAAGTGACCTCGTACACCTCGTGGTCATGATAGCATATGGGTTATTGTTGACCGTTTGACCAAGACAGCACACTTCATACCCATTCGAGTTACGTACAAGGTTTCAAGGCTGGCTCGAATCTACATTGACGAAATTGTGAGTCGTCATGGCGTGCCTTTGCACATTATTTCCGATCGTGATGCTCGCTTCACTTCACATTTTTGGTCTTCGATGCAAGAACTCTTGGGTACTCAATTGGATTTAAGTACGGCTTACCATCCTCAAACCGATGGTCAAACAGAACGAACAATCCAAACCCTCGAGGATCTACTGCGTCTTTGTGTCCTTGATTTTGGTGGTGTTTGGGATACGCATTTACCGCTCGCGGAATTTTCGTATAATAATAGTTATCACTCAAGTATCAAGATGGCACCATTCGAGGCTTTGTATGGTCGTAAATGTCGATCACCGATCTGCTGGACTAACGTTGGTGAAAATTTCATCACTGGTCCTGAACTTATACAAGAAACGACCGATAAAGTCTCCACAATCCGCAGGAACCTTGAAGTGGCTAGAAGTCGACAAAAGAGTTATGCCGATAAGCGTTGTAAACCATTGGAGTTCCAAGTTGATGACATGGTTCTTCTTAAGGTTTCACCGTGGAAAGGTGTTGTTCGCTTTGGAAAGAAGGGTAAACTAGCTCTAAGATTTGTAGGACCTTTCAAAATCCTGAAAAGGGTTGGGAAAGTGGCTTATAAACTGGAACTACCTTCCGACCTTAGTGGAGTGCATCCTGTGTTCCATGTCTCAAATTTGAGAAAGTGTTTGGCCGACGAGAGTCTGCATGTTCCATTGGAAGACATTCAGATCGATGAGTCATTGCACTTTGTTGAGAAACCTGTTGAGATTATGGATCGTATTATGAATAAAACGAGAACCACAACTACTTCAATCGTTAAGGTTCGTTGGGAGAACAAGTGTGGAGCTGAGTTCACTTGGGAGCGAGAGGATCTTATGAAGGAGAGATACCCGTATTTGTTCGCTTAGTTTCATTCTTAATTTCAGGACTAATTTCTTTTAAGTTGGGGAGACTGTGACATCTTGTAATTTTGGTTAACTAATAGTTAACGTCGTTTATTCTTATAAGGACTATTTATGCTTTTTATGAAACTTATGGGGTTCTTATACATATTGCTTTAATTTGTCTTTAATTTACGTTGATAATGTTAATAAGTAACAATCATAATAAAGATTTTAATAATAATAACATTAACAATAAAATATAGTAAATTATATGATAATAATAAAACTAAAAACAATAGTAAAAGTTAATAATGACAATGTTATTAATAATAATAATAAAAATATTAATAATATGACTAATAATAACAATAATAATAACAATAATAATAATTAAGAAAAATAATAATATTATTAAATAATAACAAATTGTAGAATATATTAAACTTAAAAAGGGTTTAAGAGAAGTTTAGGGGGTTTTATTGTCAATTTTGAAACTTTAAAAGAATGTTTTTAAACATAAAATGTTAACTTCTAAAACCGCAGGGACCATTTATGTAAAGTTACAAAACCCAACCCCCCATCCCCTTTTCTCTCTCCCCGCAATCCCGGTCGCCTGCCGGCCATGTCCGGCGCGGCGCCGGCGAGTCCCAAACGCCAAAAACTTTCGGTTTCGAAGCCCTAAACCGTTTCAAATTGTTCCGTGCGTTGATTCGAACTTTAATGTTTCTAATAATTAGGAATTAAACGTCGAAAACCACCCAATCGAAAGGGGTAACCGAAGCTTTCAATCCTAGAGACGTTCGATCCTTAATCACCAATAATAATGCAATTAACTCTACCAAATCGAACGTTTATCTACCTCTAATATGTACAACTCTCAATTTTTACCTGAAACAAACAACAACATCAAATTCGAGCACCCACTATCACCACAACCTACAACTCAATCGAAACCCACCATCCGAACACTTTAAACTGAAATTGATTGAGGGTTTTGATTCGTGAACATTCTCAGAAGCTCCACGCAAAGTTAATTGGATTATAAACATCATTTGAGCAACAATCAGATCCCACGTTGGTCGCGACTCGTTCATAGTGGTGTTCGACTTCGATTCATCTTTATTCGGGTAATTAAAACACATCTTTAGGGTCGTCTATACATGGGTATTAAAAGCCCCATGATTCCAGTTGTTTACGAAATCGAATTGAACTTTGATTTGGATCAAGAACAATCTAGGGTTTATATTGTTTGGGGATTCATTGAGATTGTGTTTTTAAAAATTAAAACTCATGTTTTGTCAGGCTTAGGCGACCTCGTCTAATGGTAACTTGTCCCCATGTGAACCTGGAGGTCCCGGGTTCGACCCCGGGCCACCCCACATTTTATTTTTTGAGGCTTTTAGCCCTCTACAACAATTTTAAATATTTTTAAAAATTATAAAAAGACATTTTATAAAAGCTGATAATTTTTAAAATGTTTCTAAATATTTTCTGGAAATTTATTTCCTTAAAAGAAATACTTTTTATACCTTTATCATATATTTAAAAAAACAAAATAAATAATAATAATAATAAGTTTGTTTTATAAAAACTATACTTTCACTAACATCTTGTTACACAAATATGATTATTCCGAACGTTGCTTCTAAACTATCATTTAAAATGTGTTATTAGACTTTATTTAACTTATATATATATATATATATATATATATATATATATATATATATATATATATATATATATATATATATATATATATATATATATATATATATATATATATATATATATATATATATATATATATAAATTATTATAGGAGTTATAATTTTATATAAAACTTTATATAAAATATAATAACTTTCTTTAATATTAATAATTAAAATTATTTCCACTTTGTTGACATAGTTATTCGACAATCCCTAAATTCCACTTAGAACCCTAGTCCCCGTTAACTCGTTAACCTTAATATAATTAAACTTAAAAATCTTATAAATATATATATTATAGGTACATCGTGAAGGGCTACGTTGAATCGACGCTTGTTATTATTTCTTATTAATCATCCCATTTATACTTATTGATCATGTGAGTATTTTCATACCCCTTTTTGCTTATTTTCACACTTTGGGGTGAAACATGTTAACTTATTATCATTGCACTTGTAAACTCATTTGAGACTTGTAATCTTTATGGCAATTCATCATGCAAAGTTGTGGTTAGTTGAACTTTTGTGGTTACCATGTTATGGCATTATATGTACAATCATTAACTATTGCTAGCCCAGCGAAGTCATAGATCTATGGGCAAGACAAGCCTGCTTTGGTTGATCCAAGTACACTTAGCTGATCGTATAATCTTGTAAACGTTTGAGACTTGTAAAACTTTGTCGAGGTTTGATTGTTGCATTGTTCATAACATCCCTAATCACTTTATTCACTAATTTATGACTTGAATTGCCATCTTTTATATAATCTATGTATTAAAAACTATGGAATGCTCACCAACATTATTGTTGACCTTTTATTTTTAATATGTTTCAGGAAACATCCAAGTTTGATATCTACACTTTGAAGCTTGCACATCTAGAAATGGACCTAGATAAATAAATAAAATAAGAATGATTTGTTACATTCTATGTTATGCTTTTATTTTCTTTGAGACTTATGTTTGTAATGTGACAATTGAAACTTATGTTTAAATTATATTTGGATTATTAATAGTGTTATGTGGCTGTGAGCGATCTTAACTCTCACTACTCGACGTTTCCGCCGTCAAGGTTGGGGTGTGACACCAATCTTCCTCCTAGAATTTGACATATTCCTAACGTGCATTTCTTGTTGATGTTGCATCCTCCATATTCATTATTCGTATCCCTATAAAGATTGAATTCAGTACTTTTAGGTGCTTGAATGTCATATAACTTCTCAAGAGTCATTGTCTTCAGAGAATATCACTATTCTACATCTTCACCCCAGCCTCATTTAAAGAGTCTAACTGTTTAACATAATTGAGATATATAGAAGTCATGGTTTCTCCCCTTTTGAAACCAAAGATTTTAAACTTTTGCTTTAAGAAATCTCTTTTGTTTTCATTCATTCTTCAGTCCCTTCAAATCTAGCAATCAATGCTTCCCACAAGTTTTAAGTAGTTGTGAATTTCTTGAAACCATGAATGATGTTGTTAGGTATGCTCATCCCATATTAGACATAGAGCTTTTGATTCTACATCCATTCTCTTCAGATCTCCATCTGAGTACTTTGTAGGATCTTAGGGAATCATAGCTCAATCTACACATGCAGCTTGGACCATAGGGACATATGGGCCATTCAGGATTGAGAGCCAGATTCTTCGATCTTGAATCCTTAGAAAATCTTCCATTCTATTTTTCCAAGTATCATAATCATGTGGTGTAAACATAGGTTGTTTGGTCTGAGTGTCATTCTCTAAGTCATGTTTACTTGAGATGACTACAGTAGACATTATAGAGGGATAATGGGGGATGAGGGAATAAGGTGTTTGAAAGTGTGATCAAAAGAAAACAAGTGATTTATTTAAAGTTGACTTCATGTTAATCAAGTGCCAAAGCTCTGATACCACTTGTTGAATCGGGTTATGAGCTAACAAGACTTTTCTAGTGATCGGTAGATGACAAATGTAAAATCTAAGTCAACTATCTTACTATCAAACATAGATAATTTGACTAAAAGTAAAGACATAAGATGTTCTTTTAAAGTATTTACTTGATTCGTTTTTTTATTACAATTAGTAAATATCAGCAAATAACAAGTGGGCTAACTTCCTAATCTAAAAACTATACAGCCAAGAGGTAGTTATATAAAGAAAGCTAAACACTAAGAATAAATCACTTTACATCTATTTTTGGTTTAGGATAACATATGTACATCATAGACATGCAATCAACACATCAGAGATCAGCAGCTTCAGTACAATATTGTCTCCAAAAGGCAAAACATTGCAGCCGCCAATGTACTTCGGTATAGACAGCCTTGTCCAGTGTAACAGTCGTTCAACAGTTCAACAAGTTGAGTGCAGATCAGTGATAGTCAATCAGCAGCTCATCAAGTTGAATGTTGATCAGCAGTAATTCAGCACTTGGCAGATTTCGGCACTTGATAGCCAGTGCTAAATCTTTGAGTTTTTTATAGCTTCATTCTGTTCATGAATCAACACTTTTTTTTAATTTAGGATGTAATAAATCTTGACATAGAATATGTTTAAAGTTCTCGCCGATCATATCTATTTAAGAATTATGTTTCTCATGTGCAAATCCAACTATAAGGTATCCAAAGATCGGGGCCTTGCATATTTATAAAATAAAAACTTATTGTTAATGTTGAACAAGTTATGAATTGAATTATACGCATAAGATTTTGGCAAACAAATCCAATAACACATTATTACAACACCATTACCAACTAACCATCTTATTAAAGAGTTTAAGTCCAATTAGTTTGTACAAGAGTAATTTCAAGCCTCTTGATATGTGACCCATATAAGGCCTTTTTAATGAGTGAGGACTATCCCTAATCTTTGACTTTAATAGGAAGTTATTATTACCTCTTTCTAGACGCTTTGATCTTCTTGTTTGAATGGTCACCACCATTTAGTGAATAGGGAGACATTTATGTCTATAGTGGGCTAAGACCAAGGCTACCTGATGTCTTTGGTGTGAGAATCCAAGTAATCAAATGTACTTTATTTTTTTTTTTTTGTATTTGTTTTTTTGATATCTTATTATCATAAAAACTCTTTCCTTTTACTTTATAGGTATTGTATTCGTTTTTATGGTGTAATATAGAATGAGAACTAATAAGTAAGTAAAGTTTCAATTATATATTTTATTAAAATAAGTTTACCTCCCATGGATAGGGTCAACACTTTCCATAATGATAGGCATGTTTCAAAAGTCTCAATAAATAACATAACGTTGTTTATCTGATTCATATTAGCACCGACCATTAGCTCCAAATAAGTGAAAGGGAAACAAGCTCTTTTAGATCACATCAACATCCATATCATCCATCACTATAAGTTCAACTCCAATCTCTAATAGATTAGACTTCTTTACAATCATCGTTTGCAGGATCAAGTTTGGTCACTCAACACAATTGTTATCTCTCAAACTCACTAAGTCACACTCGGTTTGATGATGCAGAATCCCTTAAGAGTTGCTAATAATATAATAAGTAAACAAAACACAAGAGAAAGGTTTTCAAGATACTTGTATATATTACTTCTCAACTCAAAATCTTACAAGACTTTTACAAGCATGTTTACTAATGAGAATTATATATACTACTACCTACAGCCGCTTATACTTTGACACCAGCTGGAACTTACGATTAAACAAATACTACATTGCCAGAGGTAAGGTATCTAAGATAAAATACTATCTTAGATTTGATAGTCATGACATGTCCATGACTTACCTTTTGTCAGCAACTAAAGCTGGTAATTGTACTAACTTATAAGAGATGAATAGTGGAATAAAGTATGGTCAACTACTAGGGCATGGGAAAGCACCATGCAGTATCACTGAGGTTGCAGCGGTTTGTCAGAGGAACCATACTTGTGTCCACTGGTTCATAATAGGTTCTTCCAAAGGTTAATTGGCTTCAGAAGAACTTGTTCTCCCGAAGCCACTTATACTTTGGAAGAGCCAACTTGTTCCGAAACATGTGCTGATCTTCAAGACTTCATGCTTCGGAAGTCATTATCTTGAAATCTTCTAAGTATTGAACTTCGGAACAAGGAAGACTTTGTTTTCAGAAGTTAGAGTTCCTCTTCGGAAGTTCACTTAGTCTTCTTCTTCGGAAGTCAGCTTTTGCTTTCGGAAGCTCTTTCACTGTTGTACCAAAATTGTTTCTCAGTGTTTGTTTTGGTTGCACCAGCCTTACATGATCCAACAAACGCCCCCTAGGCTGATGCTACCAAAACCTAACTTATTTTAGCTTCTCAAAACCTTCAGCACTAGAGAGAGAAGATAGTTATCTGTCTCTTTATTTTTATCGGATGTGGTCCTGAGAGGTTTGTACAAGTCATTCGTAGACAAAAGATCAAGTCTATTACTTTGAATGACATGCACCCTTTGTTGCTATGAAGAGTGTTAGTTTACAGGAGTTGTAATCATACTGCTATCAAACTATGGGTTCTAATTCAGGGCCTTCAACCATTGTAAGAAGCTTTGCCTTTGGTGGTTGACCCTTCCTTTTCTTCCCTTTTCTCTTAGCTTCAACTCCTCTTCAATCTAAGCCTTTGTAGTCAGTTCAGCCAGATGAAGGCTGCTCAAATGATTTCTGATGTGAGCAACTACTTTAGAGTTGGAGGGATTGGAGAATGGTTTCTCTGCTAACTCAGCAATGTCAAATCTGCTTAAGTGTATCAGAGAAGAGGCGTTAAGTCTGTTGGCATCACCATTCTCCCTTTCCAAAACAAAGTTATGATAAGAATCTTCAAACCTCCATTGGATTTTCTTCTTTCTAGGCACAAGGGATTGAGATGGTATCTTGTCTCCCTTCCTAGAATCCAATAGAGTCACCAGCCTTCTTCTTAGCTGTAACATCTTGTATTTTTAGGTTAAATTAAAGTTAACCTTGTTAAATTTGTTTAAGGATCATATTTGTCATTCATGAAACTTATGGGTTGCTTATGCATATTACTTTAAATTGGGCTTTAATTCTTTAATTTGTAAGTTATATTGATAATTATTATATAATAATAAAAGTTATATTAATAATAATAATAATAATAATAATACTAACTAAGAAAAGCAATAATAATATCATGTGAAACTTAATAAACTTAAAAAGGGTTTAAAGAAGTCCAGGGGGTTTTATTGTCAAATTTGAAACTTTAAAAGGATGTTTTAAACATGAAATGTTAAACAAATAAATCACAGGGGCTGGAAGTGTAAAAACCGAAATCTCAAATCTCAACATCTTTCTCTCTCCCCGTAAATCCGGTCGCCGGCCGGCCATGTCCGGCGCGGCGCCGGCGAGTCCCAACCACCGGTAATTAACAGCCTTTAACACCCGAAACTGTTTCAAATCGTTTCCTTCGCCTAATTCGAACTTAATGCATCAATTAAACCATCTTTAATCATCGGTTATGGTTGAAATCAAATGAGAAACCGAAACAATTAACCCGTCGAACCGTTGGACCATTAAACCATACTAATCATTCGATTAAAAGAACCTAAACGACTACCTAACTACACCTAATCGATTACATCTCTCAATTTCACCTGAAACAAATCCAAAATACTGAATTTTATCGCCACCTCTTCCGCGAACCTGCAACTACTCGAACACCACTTTCGGGACCTCAAAACGTGAAATACTTAGAGGGCTTTTAATCCTCATCTCTGTACGAAGCTACCCACGAGTTTAATTTGACTTTCATCAACGTTTGCACATCAATTGGACATCGTTGAGGCCGCGACTTGTTCCCCTCATTGTTCATCTTCAATTTTCTATCAAAACGGGTAATGTGATGCATCATCTTGTTCGTATTTACAAGGGGAATCAAAGCCCCATGTTTGTTTCCATTAACATAAACGATTCGATACTCAATTTATGGTCAAACGAATTAGGGTTCTAAGAAATGGGGGAAACCTGTTTAGTTAGTGTTTAAAATCTTTTAAAACCAAAGTAAACCGCGGCTGAGAGCCTTGGTCTACTGGTTAGAACATTGCCCCACAAACATGAGGTCCCGGGTTCGAACCCGGGCACCCTCATGTTTTATTTTTAAGGCTTTTTAGCCTAAAAATCAATTTCTGAATATTTTTAATAAATATAAAAATTATTGCTATAAACTTTAAATATTTTTAAAGCTTACCAAATATTTTCTACAATTTTTCTAAGTGTAAATAAATGTATAAATTATTAATAAAACATTTTAACAAGGTTTGTTTTTAATAAATTCTTAAAAGAATTATGTAAAAAAGTTAATAATCGTTATTGGTTCCAAACGCTCTTTTTAATCACTTGAATCGAAATTATTTTAGTTATAAAAATTTATCCAAACTTTATATAAAGATTTTGCATATTATTATAAATGTTTTTTTACACCTTTGCATGAAATATAAATATATATATATTTTTTTGAGAAAATATATGTGAATTCCATTGTTAAATATAGTTGTTCGACAAACCCCAAATTCACTTAAAACCCTAACCCTCGTTTAACCATTAAAACTTATTAAACCTAAAACTTGTGAATATATATATAGGTGCATTGTGAAGGAATACGTTGGAACTACGCTTATTATTATTTCTTTTAAAACGTCATTTACATACATTTGATCATGTGAGTATTCCTTACCCCCTTTTTATTTTATTTCACACTTTGGGGTGAAACATGTTAACTTATACTTTGCACTTGTAAACTTATTTGAGACTTGTAAACTTTATGGCAATTCATCATGTTAAGTTGTGGTTAGTTGAACTTATGTGGTTACCATGTTATGGCGTTATATGTACAATCATTAACTATTGCTAGCCCAGCGAAGTCATAGATCTATGGGTAAGACAAGCCTGCTTGGTTGATCCAAGTACACTTAGCTGATCGTATATACTTTTAACGTTTGAGACTTGTAAAACATTGTCAAGGTTTGATTGTTGCATTGTTCATAGCATCCCTAATCACTATATTCACTAACTTATGACTTGAATTGCCATCTTTTATATATACTTATGTATTAAAAACTATGGAATGCTCACCAACTTTATTGTTAACCTTTTATTTTTAACATGTTTCAGGAAATGCCCAAGTTTGATTATCTACACTTTGAAGCTTGCACATCTAGGAATGGACCTAGATTAATAAATAAGATAGAATGATATATTGCGTTCTATGTTATGTTTCTATTTCCTTTGGAACTTATGATTGTAATGTGACAATTTAAAACTTATGTTTAAACTTTATTTGGTTTATTAATAGCGTTATGTGGCTATGAACGATCTTAACTCTCACTCCTCGACGTTTCCGCCGTCAAGGTTGGGGTGTGACAGATTGGTATCAGAGCCCATAACTATAGGGATCTAGGTTATTAGAAATGGTGACCTAGGCTATAGTATGCATGAACCTTATAGAATTATATTTCTATCTTGTAAATTATATACTTTTCATGCTACATAATGCTATGCCCCTTATGTGCAATTTGATGCCTTAGCATAGGGTTGCCTAAACATTGTTACTTGTCTCCCTAAACTTAACTTTGACTCTTTGACTCTCCCCGAACATGAACTCTCTTAACCTTATTCTCGTCGACATGTGGAATCTTATGCTTATGTTATGACTTGGATCTTTAGACGTTATGTCTAATCTATATAAATCTCATCAAGGTTTTGATTCTATGAACCTAAGAAATATTGTGTGACACATAGACACCTGTATCCTAGTTTTCCTGGCAAAAGGCCCTCGGGCTAAGGCAAGCATATCGCATAAATCCTACGGGACTAGTTATGCTTACCTTGGGGATTTCTGGGATGAGTGATAAACTATGGTCAACATACACAAGTTTCTAAGGTAAATGGGTCAATTCACCTTGACGTGTAACGTTTTCAAATGGTAATGCGTTACCAAATGGAAACATCCCGTGTACCTTATAACCCTTAGCTTATCTTTGTTAAACTACTATCCTTTGTTATCCCCGCTCCTATGACTAACTCATTTTTGTATATCCAGCATGTCTCGTCACCATGGAAAGCGTGGAAGTTCCGACCGTAAGCTGGCTGCCATGATTGCCCGACAAATGGCTGCCGTTCTCCCGACTATGGTTGCTGAACTCAATAGCACACTAATGGCTAATAGCAACAACAACAACACCAATGGGAACAATAGTGGTGCTAATGGAGACAATAGCAACAATCAAAATGGGAACAATCAACAAGGGAACAACCGTACTTGCACCTTCAAACACTTCAACTCGTGCAAGCCCACTAGTTTTAGTGGAAAAGAAGGAGCCACTGGACTTCTCGAGTGGTTTGAAAGTATGGAGAACACGTTCATTGTTAGTGAGTGCCCCAATGAGTTCAAGGTTCGCTATGCCACAAGTGTTCTTCAACAACGAGCACTCACATGGTGGAATAGTGAAAAAAGAAACCGTGGAACCGAGATTGCTTTGGCCTTACCTTGGGAGGAATTTAAGGAGATCATGATCCAAAAGTTTTGTCCGAGGAGCGAGTTGCAAAAGTTAGAGGAGGAGTTCTGGAACCTCAAACAGGATGGTGGGAATCATTTGGCTTATTCCACCCGGCACCATGAGTTGAGTATGCTCCTACCACACATGGTGGACACCGTGCCCCGTAACATCGAGAAATTTATCAAGGGGGTGCCACCTCAAATTCAAGATGCCGTGGTGGGTAGTAGGCCCACAACTTTGGAGGAAGCAATTACCATTACTGCACAGCTCACCGAGAATCATATAAGAGCTGGTACTATGTCGGCAAAGGGCTCCAAGTCTGTTACGAAGGTGATACCCGAGGCAACAAAGGAGGTAAGGGCCGAGTCATCTTCGCAAAACAAAAAGCGTAAGTTCATCCCGACACGCAACTACGCCGTGACCGCTCCTAATGCTCCTCAAAAACAAATGGTGGTTGCGAATCAAGTTCCCATGGCTAAGGTTTATGCTGGTCCACATCCTATGTGTAACACGTGCAAGTACCATCATGCAAGCAACATTCCATGTCGAGTCTGCTCTCTGTGTGGAAAGTATGGTCATTTGGTGGCTACTTGTCTTCGTGCGCCAAACAACACTGCCATGCTTACCACCCGAACCTGCTACAACTGTGGCGAGGCTGGTCATATTCGCCCTCAATGTCCTCGCAATGCGGGAAATGTGCCACCGGCTCGTGGAAGGGCTTTCAACATCAACGCCAATCAAGCACAAGCCAACAACGAAGTGGTGAATGGTACGTCGTTGAATTCCTTTTAGTCTTTTCTTGTCTAGTAAAATTTCCTACCTATGTTCATCATACCAATAATAGGTTGTTACCAAACAGGTATGTATCTTGTAAATAATCGTTATGCATCTGTATTGTTTGATTCGGGTGCCGATAGGAGTTTCGTGTCCTTGGAATTCGAGTCTTTACTTTCTAAACCGCGCGACAACCTAGAAAGATCTTTCACGGTCGAAGTCGCCGATGGAAAATCTATTGTTGTGGACATCGTAATACGTGACTGCACTTTAAGCCTTAACGAACACGAGTTCTTCGTCGACCTTATTCCTATGCAATTGGGAAGCTTTGATGTTATCATTGGTATGGATTGGTTAGCCAAACATCGTGCGGAAATTCTATGTTTCGAGAAGTGTATCCGAATTCCTTTACCGTCTGGGGATACTTTGAAGGTCTTTGGGGAGAAATCATCCCAAGGACTCAAACTCATGTCTTGCATCAAGGCTCGCAAGTGCTTAAGTAAAAACTACATGGCTTTCATGGCATATGTAGTTAATACGAAAGCCAAGGGTAAGGAGTTGAAAGACATCCCTGTTGTGCGAGACTTTCCCGAGGTTTTTCCCGAGGATCTCAAAGGGTTACCTCCCGTGCGAGAAGTTGAGTTCAAGATTGACTTAATTCCTGGCGCAAACCCTGTGGCTAAATCACCTTATCGTCTTGCACCGTCTGAAATGCAAGAATTAGCTAGTCAATTGCAAGAGTTGACCGATAAGGGTTTCATTCGTCCTAGCTCATCACCGTGGGGTGCACCTGTACTGTTTGTGAAGAAGAAGGATGGATCATTTCGTATGTGTATCGACTACCGGGAACTCAACAAGCTTACTATCAAAAACCGATACCCTCTTCCTCGAATCGATGATCTCTTCGACCAACTTCAAGGAGCAACTCAATTTTCAAAGATCGATCTACGTTCTGGGTATCATCAACTACGTGTTCACGATGATGACATTCCAAAGACCGCTTTTCGTACTCGATATGGACACTACGAGTTCATGGTTATGCCTTTGGCCTTGACCAATGCGCCTGCCGTGTTCATGGATCTCATGAATCGAGTATGTAAACCGTATTTGGATAAGTTCGTGATCGTGTTTATTGATGACATTCTTATCTATTCCAAGACGAAAGTCGATCACGAGACACACTTGCGACAAGTTCTTGAACTTTTGAAGAAGGAGCAATTGTACGCTAAGTTTTCCAAGTGTGAATTTTGGTTGGAAGAAGTTCAATTCTTAGGGCATGTGGTGAATAGCCAAGGAATTCACGTTGATCCTGCAAAAATTGAAGCCGTGAAGAATTGGTGTGTTCCCACAACCCCAACCGAGGTTCGTTCTTTCCTGGGTTTAGCGGGATATTACCGTAGGTTCATAGCAAATTTCTTGAAGATTGCTAAACCATTAACGGCGCTAACTCAAAAGAATCGACTCTTTGAATGGGGACCCGAGCAAGAAGAGGCTTTCGAGACATTGAAACGCAAGTTGTGTAACGCTCCTATTCTCACACTTCCCGATGGAAACGACGACTTTACCGTATATTGCGATGCCTCTAATCAAGGTCTTGGTTGTGTTCTCATGCAACGAGGCAAAGTTATAGCATACGCGTCGAGGCAATTGAAGGTTCATGAGGTGAACTACACAACACATGATCTTGAACTTGGTGCTGTGGTTTTTGCATTGAAGATTTGGCGACACTATTTATATGGAACGCAATGCATAGTCTACACCGATCATAAGAGTCTCCAACACGTGTTTAACCAAAAGGACCTCAACATGAGACAAAGACGATGGATCGAGCTAATTAGCGACTACGACTGCGACATTCGCTACCATCCTGGCAAGGCGAATGTTGTAGCCGACGCGTTAAGTCGCAAGGTTCACAATAAGACTGTCTCGCTTCAAGAGATTCGAGATCGAAGGCAATGGTTTGATACGCTAGGAGAATTTGATACCGAGATCCATGTGGATGTCAACGAGGCTACTATCATGCTCCAAAACATAAGGATCGATAGTGACCTCGAGTTATGCATTCGCGAGGCTCAACAAGCGGCATTAACCGACGAAGGGAAGGATGAAGATTTGATGTCTAACGTTCGGTCACAACTGGAGACAAAACCGAATGGCATGTGGTACTTCTTGAATCGACTTTGGATCCCAAATCGTGATAATCTTCGACACTTCATTATGAACGAAGCTCATCAAACCCGATATTCCATCCATCCTGGTTCCGACAAGATGTACATGGACTTGCGTGGTCAATATTGGTGGCCTGGGATGAAGAAAGATATCGCGTCTTATGTTTCTAAGTGTCTCACGTGTGCAAGGGTCAAAGCCGAGCATCAACGACCAAGTGGTTTACTTGAGCAACCTGAAATCCCTATGTGAAAATGGGAGCATATATCCATGGATTTCATAACCAAGTTACCCCGTACACCTCGTGGTCATGATAGCATATGGGTCATTGTTGACCGTTTGACCAAGACAGCACATTTCATACCCATACGAGATACGTACAAGGTTTCAAAGCTGGCTCGAATCTATATTGACGAAATTGTGAGTCGTCATGGCGTGCCCTTACACATTATTTCCGATCGAGATGCTCGTTTCACTTCACACTTTTGGTCTTCGATGCAAAAACTTTTGGGTACTCAATTGGATTTAAGTACGGCTTACCATCCTCAAACCGATGGTCAAACCGAACGAACAATCCAAACCCTCGAGGATCTGCTACGTCTTTGTGTCCTTGATTTTGGTGGTGATTGGGATACGCATTTACCGCTCGCGGAATTTTCGTATAACAATAGTTATCACTCAAGTATTAAGATGGCACCATTTGAGGCTTTATATGGTCGTAAATGTCGTTCTCCGATCTGTTGGACTGACATTGGGGAAAATCTTATCACTGGTCCGGAACTTATTCAAGAAACGACTGACAAAGTTTCCAAGATCCGAAATAACCTCGAGGTGGCTAGAAGTCGCCAAAAGAGTTATGCCGATAAAAGACGCAAACCGTTGGAGTTTCAAGTTGACGATATGGTTCTTCTTAAGGTCTCTCCATGGAAGGGTGTTGTACGTTTTGGGAAGAAGGGTAAGTTAGCCCCACGTTTTGTAGGACCTTTCAAGATTCTGAAAAGAGTTGGAAAAGTGGCTTACAAACTGGAGTTACCTTCTGAACTTAGCGGAGTTCATCCTGTCTTTCATGTCTCGAACTTGAGGAAGTGTCTGGCTGATGAAAATTTGCATGTTCCACTAGAGGAAATTCAAATTGATGAGTCATTGCATTTCGTTGAGAAGCCTGTTGAGATTATGGATCGAACCCTAAAGAAGACCCGAACAACTACCACACCTATCGTCAAAGTCCGTTGGGAAAACAAACGTGGAGCTGAGTTCACTTGGGAGCGTGAGGATCATATGAAGGAGAGATACCCGCATTTGTTCTCGTAGCTTTATTTTAATTTCGGGACGAAATTCTTTTAAGTTGGGGAGACTGTAACATCTTGTATTTTTAGGTTAAATTAAAGTTAACCTTGTTAAATTTGTTTAAGGATCATATTTGTCATTCATGAAACTTATGGGTTGCTTATGCATATTACTTTAAATTGGGCTTTTAATTCTTTAATTTGTAAGTTATATTGATAATTATTATATAATAATAAAAGTTATATTAATAATAATAATAATAATAATAATAATACTAACTAAGAAAAGCAATAATAATATCATGTGAAACTTAATAAACTTAAAAAGGGTTTAAAGAAGTCCAGGGGGTTTTATTGTCAAATTTGAAACTTTAAAAGGATGTTTTAAACATGAAATGTTAAACAAATAAATCACAGGGGCTGGAAGTGGCAAAACCGAAATCTCAAATCTCAACATCTTTCTCTCTCCCCGTAAATCCGGTCGCCGGCCGGCCATGTCCGGCGCGGCGCCGGCGAGTCCCAACCACCGGTAATTAACAGCCTTTAACACCCGAAACTGTTTCAAATCGTTTCCTTCGCCTAATTCGAACTTAATGCATCAATTAAACCATCTTTAATCATCGGTTATGGTTGAAATCAAATGAGAAACCGAAACAATTAACCCATCGAACCGTTGGACCATTAAACCATACTAATCATTCGATTAAAAGAACCTAAACGACTACCTAACTACACCTAATCGATTACATCTCTCAATTTCACCTGAAACAAATCCAAAATACTGAATTTTATCGCCACCTCTTCCGCGAACCTGCAACTACTCGAACACCACTTTCGGGACCTCAAAACGTGAAATACTTAGAGGGCTTTTAATCCTCATCTCTGTACGAAGCTACCCACGAGTTTAATTTGACTTTCATCAACGTTTGCACATCAATTGGACATCGTTGAGGCCGCGACTTGTTCCCCTCATTGTTCATCTTTAATTTTCTATCAAAACGGGTAATGTGATGCATCATCTTGTTCGTATTTACAAGGGGAATCAAAGCCCCATGTTTGTTTCCATTAACATAAACGATTCGATACTCAATTTATGGTCAAACGAATTAGGGTTCTAAGAAATGGGGGAAACCTGTTTAGTTAGTGTTTAAAATTTTTTAAAACCAAAGTAAACCGCGGCTGAGAGCCTTGGTCTACTGGTTAGAACATTGCCCCACAAACATGAGGTCCCGGGTTCGAACCCGGGCACCCTCATGTTTTATTTTTAAGGCTTTTTAGCCTAAAAATCAATTTCTGAATATTTTTAATAAATATAAAAATTATTGCTATAAACTTTAAATATTTTTAAAGCTTACCAAATATTTTCTACAATTTTTCTAAGTGTAAATAAATGTATAAATTATTAATAAAACATTTTAACAAGGTTTGTTTTTAATAAATTCTTAAAAGAATTATGTAAAAAAGTTAATAATCGTTATTGGTTCCAAACGCTCTTTTTAATCACTTGAATCGAAATTATTTTAGTTATAAAAATTTATCCAAACTTTATATAAAGATTTTGCATATTATTATAAATGTTTTTTTACACCTTTGCATGAAATATAAATATATATATATTTTTTTGAGAAAATATATGTGAATTCCATTGTTAAATATAGTTGTTCGACAAACCCCAAATTCACTTAAAACCCTAACCCTCGTTTAACCATTAAAACTTATTAAACCTAAAACTTGTGAATATATATATAGGTGCATTGTGAAGGAATACGTTGGAACTACGCTTATTATTATTTCTTTTAAAACGTCATTTACATACATTTGATCATGTGAGTATTCCTTACCCCCTTTTTATTTTATTTCACACTTTGGGGTGAAACATGTTAACTTATACTTTGCACTTGTAAACTTATTTGAGACTTGTAAACTTTATGGCAATTCATCATGTTAAGTTGTGGTTAGTTGAACTTATGTGGTTACCATGTTATGGCGTTATATGTACAATCATTAACTATTGCTAGCCCAGCGAAGTCATAGATCTATGGGTAAGACAAGCCTGCTTGGTTGATCCAAGTACATTTAGCTGATCGTATATAGTTTTAACGTTTGAGACTTGTAAAACATTGTCAAGGTTTGATTGTTGCATTGTTCATAGCATCCCTAATCACTATATTCACTAACTTATGACTTGAATTGCCATCTTTTAAATATACTTATGTATTAAAAACTATGGAATGCTCACCAACTTTATTGTTGACCTTTTATTTTTAACATGTTTCAGGAAATGCCCAAGTTTGATTATCTACACTTTGAAGCTTGCACATCTAGGAATGGACCTAGATTAATAAATAAGATAGAATGATATATTGCGTTCTAGGTTATGTTTCTATTTCCTTTGGAACTTATGATTGTAATGTGACAATTTAAAACTTATGTTTAAACTTTATTTGGTTTATTAATAGCGTTATGTGGCTATGAACGATCTTAACTCTCACTCCTCGACGTTTCCGCCGTCAAGGTTGGGGTGTGACATTAGCTTCTTCTTTTCTTCCTCGAGGGAGTCAGAGTTAGTTGCAAAGAGTCTAAGAGCCTGGTCCAATGTTCCTCTTGGCAGATCAAGGAATTGTTCTCTTGTGAGGGAACATGAGGAGCCATCAATGAAGGACAGCTTGATGAACCCCTCCTCACAAGAGATGTCACTTAGAATAGTGCAATTAATGAGCCTCCTCTTGATCTCCTTAAAATCTTCTAAGGTCAGAGGTTTGGATGATTGAGAGGATGACTTAGATGGTTGATGAGTGGATGATGGTTGGGTTTTGGTGAGTGTTTTGGGTTCAAGGATAGTTAGTGGTAGTGGTTGTTATGATGCAATGGGTAAGGAAGAGGGTATGGCTGATAGTGAGGGTTCAGGAGTGTATGGCTCAATGGTTGGCTTGGTTTTGATGGGAAAAGGGAAAGGTATTGGTTCAGGTTGAGGTTGTGGTTGTGGTGTAGGTTTAGTCATCCTCTGTATACATTTGTATACCTCTTTTCTTCTTTCTGAGCGAATGCCAGCCTTGATATCGCTGCAGGGTCTTTTCAGACATAGGGTCCACTTGCCTGCCAGAGAAGCCATGAGTCCTGAGATAAGCCTTCATCTAGGCTTTGTCTCCCATCTTCTTCACAGCTGCAAGTTGAGCTTCTTCTTCTTTCTTCTTCTTCTCCTTGAGTTTCTCCCTGGATGTCCTCTTTCTCTCCTTGTCCATCTGATCTTGCTCTTTGTGGAAAAGACACAAGATCGTGTCATTATCATAGGGAGCTAGTTCTTTAAGGGAGTATCCCCTAGAACTCAAGAGAGCTATCCTTTCATTTCTCAGTTGTTGCTCAGCTTCCTCTTTCTTTCTCAGTTATTCTTCCTTTTAGGCCAACCTTGTTGCTTCCTTTTATTCTTTTTGCAGCAGGGTTGCCTTCTCTAACTTAACCAGTTCCTCAAGTGGTAAGAGGAGCACATCTTCACTAGCTGCTCCAAGATTGACAAGCCTGTCAATGATCTCCACCCTCGTTTGGTTGTTGATAGCCTCCTGATTGGCTACAGCTGCTTTGCTACTTGTAGCTAATAGCTTTTCATTGGGGAATCTACCTTTTCTTTTAAGCTTCTCCAACCTTTCCCCCTCTAATATTTCTTCCATTGTCAACTTCCTTTTGCATTTAATGTCTTCGGAAACTTGAGTCTTTGGAGGTTCTTGTGTAGAGGAGTCAGGTTGGTGGGTGGTGATGTGAGCTTGTTATGATAAAGGTGTTTAAGTGAGAGGGATTTTGAGAAAGTCCCCACTACTTATCTTAAAGGCCAGTTCAAGGATGGCCTCTGTGATAATTTGATCATCGAACAAAGAAGATATCCCTTCTGCAGCTTGGATCTCAGCTTCGAATGATTGGGATAATTCTTCCGCGGCTATGACTTCAACTTTGGAAGTTTGTGGGAGTACACTACCTGTCCCAACTGTTTCAATTGCTGCAGTCCCTCTATCCCCTTCGAAATTAATTTCAGGTTCAATGTGAACCTTAGGTTGACCAACTCCTTCCTCAATGGTAGGTGGTGCATTCAACCTCTGAAGCTCTTCAGCTCCAAAGTATGCCACAGCAACATCCAGACTTGGTTGCTCAAGTAAAGAGCCCATCAGAAACTTAGTTAGGAATCTATTCAGATTGATGAGCATCTTTAGGTCTATGTGAAGGATAATAGGAGGAGGCTCAGGGAAGACAGTTGCTTAATGAGCAGGGTATCTTGAAGATAGTGTAGAAGGAGCCAAGATTTGTTGCTCCATATGTGTTTCTCTCTACACATTCTCTCCCTTTTTGGTAGCATCGTCTTGAGAGCTTGATAAGCTAGAGGAAGAAGTCACAGAGACTTGGACTGGTACACGCCTAACAGATTTCTCAATCTGTGTCTCAGCTAGTTAAGCCTTGAGATTTTCAATCTCAAGCTGCTGAGTGGCAGACCTATCCTCTAAAGTCTTAACCCTGAATTCAAGGTTTGAGACTTTAGAAAGTAGGTCTCTTATTGTGAGTTGCATACTTCCCTCATCTTCTTTGGAAGAATATGGGGAGATGAGGTAACATACCTAGTATGTTCATTCCCACCACCAGATGTGGTTTCTTGGCACCCTGGTTTCCCTTGCTTAATGATGTCTCTTGCAGAGTCATCAAGAGGCAAGGTTGTCGTAGATTCAGTCTCAGAGATGTTACCACTTTCCTAAGGGCCTATTGAGGCACCACCAGTAATGGCAGCTGAATCTACATGAGTCCCCTCCACATCAGTGGGACTCACCTCAGTTTGAGTTCTCTAATGGGGGCTAGAAATCAAAGGTTTCTCTAAGCTCAATTGATCCTTAGATGGGTGTTTTGGATCAACATCATGGCCTTGAAGAGACATGATTTCTTCATCAGTACCTATTAAAAGGTCAGTGAAAGATATGGAAGTTATGCCTAATGACTCGGGACCTTGATCAATGTCTAAAGGCATTGAGCCTATGATTGGGATGTCTCTTTTTGGCTGCTCAGGAGAGTATAGTGACTCACCTTGAGGGCTTATACTTTGGGTTTAGGGCTCATGGGATTGAGACTGAGGAGACTCAATATCCATATTAAGGTCTATTGTGCAGGATGGGGAGACCTAAGACTGAGTAGGAGCCCATGTTTCCACTCTAGTCTTTTTGGATTGAATAGGGGGAACTTGTTCAACCAGAGCAGATTGAACAAGGGTTTTCTTGGAGCGTCTCTGATATGTATGTTTGATGGGATGGGAAGGAAGGGTTGGCTTTGAGGTGGTTATTACTATTGTGGGTTCATCACCTGTGGGGTCAACAGGGATGTCACCAGGAGCGATTGGCTCAATCATACCTCGAAGAAGTGCAGTATGTCTTCCAGTAAAGTTGGTGGACACCCTCTTCAGCACGTTGAAGATGGTCGGCCTCATTTTAGGGATAGGTAGAGTAGCTGCACAAACAAGCTTACCCTGATCCAGCTCACAGTTAATTATGTGTTGAATAAACCTGGGATACATGTAGAATGTGTCCCTTTGAAGGTTTCCTCTGAGATTGTTCAACATAAATCTTAAATAGTTGAACATAAGGCCTTTTATTAACCCATGAACCAGGCATCCTAAATCATAGGGAATTTGATCCCAACCCCCGGACTTGTTTGATAGATAGTGAAGGAAAATGTGGTGCAGGAACTTCTAGTTGTAGGAAAAGTTGAACTTGCAAACAGTTGACCTGCTCACGTCTCCACTATATCTCACTTAGGCATATGTGTCCTCTAAGTCTGATTTGGGGAATTCAGGAGGAGAACCCTCATCATGGAGCTCAAGGTTCTCCCTGATGTTTTGTTCAGATTGACCAATTCTTCGCTACAAACTCTTGACCTAATGACTCTAACTCCGTTCAGAGTGTCAATCTGACCATTTCCCCAGAATTCGGCCATGTGGTTTGAGTAAACAGTTTGGTTAACAGTTAGGGCTGTGTAGTAAGTGGACTGGTTTAGGAACTGGATGATTTCAGAGAAGTCAGCATCCTTGGAAGAGTCAAGGAGTGTGACTTGGTTGTGCTGAGGGTTTAATGTCATTGTTGGGAAGTTACAGAGGAAATTGAGGTAATTTGGGAGTAAAATTTTTGACGAAGGAAACTTAGGGCTGTGAAATTTGTAAAAAGAATAAAGTACTAGGTTGAAAGTATTTAAATGGGTGAAATGGCGGATGGATAAGGTGAAGTGACACATTGGGGTATGATGTGACAAAGGCGGTAAGGTTAAAACCATTTAAAATATTCCGACATCATTAATAAAATCTTTAACTTTTTACTGAGTGGGGCCAAAAGATTTCCGTTACACAGTAAAGCTTTCTTCCGAGAGTAAAGCTTTTCCGAAAGTAAAATCTTCCGAAGCCAAACTTACTTCCAAAGATAAATTTTATCCTAAGAGAAATTTACTTCCGAGAGTAAAAAGGTCTTCCGAATGAAGAAGTTTTCAATCTTCAAAAATGGATTTGATACGACATCAAAAGTTCTTGCGAAGCTAAATACTCTTCGGAAGATAAAACTAACTTAGAGGAATTTTCCTACGGAAGACACATAAGATATCTTTCGAGCGTTAATTTCTCTTCGGAAGAACTCATACTTAACAAATTTTGAAGAAATACTTTGTGTAACAGGGCTTAAATTTTATTGACAAAGACAATACATATTTTGAAAAGAATTTTCAAAGGAGATAAGGTAATCAATGTTTATCATCTCAATAGCTGTAATAAATACTTAAATCTTTGTTCATCATATGCTTTGGTGAACAAATCAAGTTTGTCCCCTTGTTCTCACACCTTTAGAAACATCTCCAATGATGTTCTCAGTTGGGTGAGTGTTATGAATCCTAAGCCTAAGGATCACATCCAGATGCATGGATAGATCCAA
Organism: Flaveria ramosissima; assembly: GCA_025215565.1. Classification (NCBI taxonomy): domain Eukaryota; kingdom Viridiplantae; phylum Streptophyta; class Magnoliopsida; order Asterales; family Asteraceae; genus Flaveria; species Flaveria ramosissima. The sequence continues at coordinate 75,460,265 of CM046045.1, read as the reverse complement.
ATTGGAAACGTTTTTCTCAGGGTTTTGAACATTTGGTTCAGCTGATGTCTCACATTCATTCAATGAGGACTGATTGAATGAGGGAGAGACAACATCAATATCATTTGGCTGTGGTGCAGCATTAACAATTGCATGTTCCTTCATAATGTTGCTTCTATCAGCTTGGTGTTGTGTATCGTCACTAGATAAGTTTTGAGGCTCACTTTATTGACAACTTGTTGAAGCTCTAGTAGTTCTTGAGATAGTGATACCATCATATCTTTCAATTATGGGAGCTTGAGTTTCAACAACTATTGGAGAACTAGGAAGAGGTCTAGGTAACTCAAATAGTTGGTCATCATCGGAATCACTTTGAGTACTTGTTCCAACTGAAACATTCTCACAAGAAGATTTAAAAAGTTTGGAAACAATTCTAAATTAAAGATATTATCAGGTCAATTCCCTCTAACACAAGGAGTGTGCTCATTTACAATAATATTGAAAGATTCCTCAATTTGTTGATTTTTGATGATGTAAACTCTATAGGCAATAGAGTTAGAGGAGTATCCAACAAAGATGGAATCATCTGACTTTTCAACAAATTTTGCCAAATTGTCCTTTGTGTTAAGTATGGTACACCTACTGCCAAAGGACCTAAAAAAACAATGAACGGTGGCCTCTTGTTCCATAGCTCAGAAGGCGTTTTTCCATGTGGCTTAATTACAAGAACTCTATTCTGCACATAGCATGCATCGGTGACTGTCTCTGCCCAGAATGTTAGAAGAAGCTTTGAATCAGCCAACATAGTTCTAGCAGCCTCAATAAGTGTCATATTTCTCCTCTTAGCAACATCGTTTTGCTGAGGAGTTCTAGGGGCACTATATTGTCCGGCAATCCCTTTTGAGTTATAGAATGAGTCAAGAACTCGATTCTTAAACTCAATCCCTTGATCACTCCTAATAATCTTAACCTTGTGATCAATTTGATTTTCTATTTTAAGAATAAAAACTTATAGAGTTTCAACAATTTTATCTTTAGTTCTTAAAAAGAATACTCATGTAAATCTAGTAAAATCATCAACAATCACAAGGTAGTATGATTTCTTTCAAATGCTCATTATACTTGTGGGACCAAATAGATCCATGTGCAATAAGTGTAATGGAGTGATGATAGAGTTAACATCTTTGGATTTATGGGAGGCTCTGTGTTGCTTTCCTTTCAGACATGCAACACAGTTATCCTTACAGAAAAATTCCTCTTTAGGCACACCATGTACCAAGTTATTTTTGACCAATTTATTCATGGTTTTAAAATTAACATGACACATTCGTTTATACCATAGAGTTGACTCATCACCATTAGCTTTTGAAAGAAAGGATGATACTTCACCTAGTGGGGAAGCATTGTTCATATCCAGCTTGTACATATCCCCTCTCCTGGGAGATCTGAGAAGCATCAATTCCTGAGGAATTGTCATCCCGGGTTAGAGGATAATGTACTCATGTTCTGCGAAAAGCATTTGATGCTTTTGGTCACATAATTAAGAAACACTTAAAAGATTGTGTTCAAGTTATTTGATAAAGTTTACTTTGTCGATCTTTAACTTGCCATTGGATACACTTCCTCTGCCAGAAATGTATCCTCCGGCCTCACCTCCAAATTGAACAGAACCTCCCTCAAAATGTTAAAATTGTTGAAGAAAATATTTGTTTCCAGTCATGTGCCTGGAGCATCCACTGTCTATAATCCACACATTGTCATTCTTCTCATGTGGATGTCCCTGCACATAAGGTGAAAAGGTTAGTTATTATTGGAAACCCAAGCCTTGTTGGTCTTTGGCTCTTCCAATGAGGATGACGTTATTGAACCAAAGTTTATGCATGAGTGTTCAATAGATGTTTGTGAAGAAGAGGTGTGGGCTATAGCATCTTTTCTGATCTTCCATTCCATCCCTTGGCTGATCCGTATAGATGAGCTTGATGAAGCTTGAGCAGCATGGCATACTTCCGAGGCTTCTTTCTTCTCGGAAGAAGCTTTCACGACCTTTTCTTCCGAAGCAGTCTTCTTTTAGGAAGGTTTCAAATGAACTCTTTTGTTTTTTTGAATTTTCTTTGACTTATCTTCCGAAGCTATTTTCCTTTCGGAAGAAGGAGTTTCTTCCGAAAGCAACTTTGCTTCGGAGACAAACTTTCCTTTCCTCATCACTTGGACCATGTGATAAGGTCCAAATGTGAAACCTTCTGTGACTCTTTCTTTTTTAACATTATTTGTATAATATGTGCTTGCAGGATTGTAGTAACAATCATTAGCCATGTGGTTGTGCAGTCCACACATTATAGATTCAATGTTAACTTTTATGGGATGTGAAGACTGTTGTTTCTTGTACCTATTATCATTATCAACAGTCTTCCTCTTCAACTTCTGATCCTTCAGTAGGACAGGAGTGCTGGTACTACACTCCTTTCCAAGATCACAGTTTCCAACCACCTGGAAACCGACTTAAAAGAATACACCATTTTGCTTTGGGTCTATCTTTAGCTTGGACTCAGCAATTTTCTTGGCAGGTTTTTTGGCTGCCTTAGTTCTGTTTCATCTGGCTTTGGTGGTTAGAGGTTGATCATCACTGGTGGGGATGGTTTGTTTTACCTGGTCCTTCCCTGTAATGATCTCCATAGATGCATCATTCTTCAACTCATGGGGTGGTGGGTCAACATTTGGAACCTCTTGCTCTTCATTCACACATCTTGGTTATCTTATAGAATCATAAGAATGTGGTGGAGCGATTTCGTTGGTTCCCAACCCACCTTTGCTTTAATAATAAATCTTTGAGTGGGAGGATGATGCAATAATGGCTTGGAAGTTTTGCTCTGAAATGGCATGCTTCCTGGCTTTAGCCTCATCTATTACTAGCTGGGCCTGAGCCTCAGTTAATTTGGAAATTAAATCTTTGATTTGAGTCCTATAGTTGGTGTGTTCATGTTTTAAAGAGGACACGGTTTTCTCTAACTCTTTAATTTTCATTTTATAGTCAGATTCTGCCCTTTTAAAATTAGATTTAAGAATATTCAAAGACTCAATATCAGATTTGATTATCGTATTGTAGTCCTGATATATTTTAACTTTAGAAATGCAAACTGGAGTACAGAGGTATTCAAACACCTTGCTATCATCAATTCCAGCCATCAATGCTTGAGCAGGAGTCACATCCTGCACTATAAAGCTCCAGTCAACCTCTTAAGCAATAGCAGTTGTGTGTTGTTCAGTTGACTTTCCAGCAGCTTTGGGTGTGATAGGATGTGTGGAGGCTTGGGTGGCTCCTGGATTGGATTTAGGAGCTTTGCATTCCCTGGCAAAGTGACCAAGATGGTTACAGTTGTAACACTTAGCTTTGGTCTTGTCAAACCCGAACTTGCTGTTAGTTGGATTTTTGGTGAATTGTCTTTTAGTTCTCTTAAAGAACTTCTTTGCTTTGTATGTTAGCAGGGCCATCTATTGGACAATGTCCATGTACTCAACATCATCTGGGCTAAAACATTCTAGATCATTAACGTAAAATTGAAATTCACTAGAATGTCCATTTCAAGGATTCCATATAGCTCAGTCATTGTGAGAGAGTATAAGTTCTCTGTCCTCTTGATAGAGACACAGTAGAAAAGTCCACTCATTTGGGAGTGCGCTCATGAAATTTCTTGAGATATCTCTCATCTCAAGAGTCACTCCCACAGATTGAATTGATGAAATAAGATCCATGTGCCTGAAGTATTGCTGGCTAAGGATGTCTCCAGTAATATAAGTGAAATTTTTAGATTATTGCTTTAGGGAATCTTTCTTAGAGTCATTAGATCTAGAGTACATCTGAGTCAAAGCATCAAAGAGTTCTTTGGCTGACTGGTAGTGCTCAAAGCCCACCATGATGGAGTTGGGAATGGCAGTAAGCAGCACAGTCATTGCTTTGCTATCAATATCCAGCCATTTTGTAGTCTTCATCAGAAAAATCTTCAACGACCTTCTCTATCATAGCACTATTTCCAGCCGGTGCTGCAACCTTTGGCTTGTAAGGGCCATTGGTGATAGACTTCCACATCTTGTTGTCTTGGTATTTAATGAAGCCTTCAATACGTCTGCTTCAAGATCTGAAGTTATCAGGGGTGATGATGGGTGCTTTGGTCATCGTTCCTATTTCACATTTAGATGATTTTTGGTTGCTGGAAATTTTTTAGTGAGGTAAGTGTATGAGTGATGAAAAGGTTGATTTGGATGGTAAGATCTCACAATCAAGAGCCTAAGAAGCTCTGATACCAATTGCAGGATCAAGTTTGGTCATAACACAATTTTATCTCTCACACTCACTAAGTCACACTCGGTTTGATGATGCAGAATCCCTTAAGAGTTAATAATATAATAAGTAAACAAAACACAAGAGAAAGGTTTTCAAGATACTTGTATATATTACTTCTCAACTCAAAATCTTACAAGACTCTTACAAGCATGTTTACTAATGATAACTATATATACTACTACCTACAGCCGGTTATACTTTGATACCAGCTGGAACTTACGACTAAATAAATACTATATTGCTAGAGGTAAGTTATCTAAAATAAAATACTATCTTAGATTTGTAGTCATGACATGTCTATGACTTACCTTTTGTCACCAACAAAAGTTGGTAAGTGTACTAACTGATAAGAGATTAATAGTGTGAAATAAAGTATAGTCAACTACAAGGGCGTGGGAAAGCACCATGCAGTATCTCAGAGGTTGCAGCGGTTTGTCAGAGGAACCATACTTATGTCCACTGGTTCATAATAGGTTCTTTCGAAGGTTAACTTGCTTCGGAAGAACTTGTTCTTCAGAAGCCACTTATACTTCGGAAGTGTCTACTTCTTTCGAGACATGTGCTGATCTTCAAGACTTCATACTTCGGAAGTCATTGTCTTGAAATCTTTAAGTATTAAACTTCAGAAGAAGGAAGACTTTATCTTCGGAAGTTAAAGTTCCTCTTCGGAAGTTCTCTCGGTCTTCTTCTTCGGAAGTGTAGCTTTTGCCTTCGGAAGCTCTTTCACAGTTGTACCAAAATTGTTTCTAAGTGTTTGTTTTGCTTGCACCTGCTTTACATGATCCAAGATCTTTATACCTAAAGTTAGGTAGAAACACTTCCTTAGTCTTGTAGTATTCCGAGCATTAGAAATTAACCATTCTCGTGTCAAGTTTACATACATCATTTGCGTATGTTAAGTGCGAAAATCTTTATCCATTGTTAAGAGATAAAAAACAAGGGAAAACACCAACATCACAAGCCTAATTACGCCGTCCGGAAAAGCTTCCATTATTATGTTAAATATAAAAGACGTAGAGAGTCTTTATGTCGCACCTCATGATAGCATTGGAATTCTTGAGTTGGAGACCCATTAATTAGGACTGTTGATCTTATAGAAGATAAAATTACCCCTTATTCAAAGTCGATAGTAATTTAGAAAATCCATTTGAAGCACATTCGCATCCTAAAAATCCTGGTTAATGTTTAAGAAGCTTTTTGAAAATCAATTTTGAATAGCATGGCTTGCGATTTATCTTTCCTATTCCAGGTGGTTATTAGGTTTAAATGAAGGGCCAATAATTGTATTTAGATCCGACAAGAAAGCAAATCGTGTTTGAGAAATGAATGTCCTAAGATTAGACAATTTGCAAACATTTTAAATACGGCCTTGCAAATCTTACCAAATAATTTATTTGGTGCTAATCGTGATGGTCTTTCTGATCATTGATCTTGGAGTATACGTAAGGTGAAGGCTTAGCTGCATCTCTTGTTAACTTTACCGTCCTCACATTATAAACAATTTTATCCAAATCACTCCATTATCCCTTGAAAAATGGAAATCAAGGCTTTCCTATCCTAGTGCACGATCATCTCAACAATCCCATACCTCCCTTTATAACCTCTTTCAAAGAAAAATGGCTGTTATCATGTCCACGTCCGAGGTTCGTTTTTTAGAAGATAGAAATACATGTTTGGTCTATGTCCTAATGGCTCCTTGAATTTCTATTTATAAAATCTGTGAACTTCTTTTATTGCTTTGGTTTTGATACACCAAGAACTGTTGATGAAGAGCACTAGTAATATACTTTTGGCTGTTTTTGTCTTAACGAATGAATGTTGTGTTCTCCTCCCCGTCGAAGCTCATTTGACTCTTAACGTTTGCTTTAGATCCTTAATCATATTTGCTCCCGACTCCAATAAACTTTTTTTTTTGCGTTCCAGCATAGCCTACTTATCTTCTTCTGTTAGAATTTGTGCTTCCATTGTATCTTATAACTATTCAAGCTCCAAAAGCATTATACTTGATAATTTCCTCCTACTTAGCATGAATATCCTCCAACCATTTCTTTGGTTCTTGTTGAATTGTTTGAGCTTCACCTTCAAGTATTTTTCACGAGGTCCAACAATAATAAAATAGTTATTAGCATTAGTTATCCTAAACAATGAGTTAGAATAATCATTTTATGTCATGTACCTTTTATATGACATGATTTAATATAGCTTTTAAATATAGTTCAAATAATAAATGCCTATTTTTTGTGTTTACATTTTTAAAGGTTAGCACTCGGGTAAATCTAAAGTGGACAAGATGAAATTCAACAACTAAAAAGACTATGGATGTAGAATGTGTTGATACTAATATTACATTCTTATGGTGATCATATATATTTTTTTGAACAAACAATCATATTACTAATAAAGCTACCAAGGTGCTAGAACTTGTTACGTATATTACACATAGATGTTACGAAGAAAAATTGAAGTCGGATCACATTCTCAATTCTAGCCATTAAAAAGCACCCTGATGTTTCATTTGAAGGATTTTTTTTTTGTAAAGTCTGATTATTTGTTAGTTGTTAGTATCATCAAGTTAGTAATAGTCACCCATGCTAAGGTTTGAACCTTGAACCTCCAAGAGAGGCAAAACCTCCCGCCTCCCCCTTGACCACAAGGCATTTTAAGGATTTTGTTTTTAATTTCTTCAGCCATCCGATCTTGATTAGTCGGTTTCCTTTTTTGATTTAATGAAGTTGTCAAAAACATTGAACTGCTAGAAATTTAGAATTAGATAAAATTGTTTCTTCGGTTTTCAATTTTTTGAAGTACGATTTTGGGATTGAGTTGCAGGTAATGAAGACATTGCAGGTTCTTTTAATGTCGTAATAAATGAGATGTATGATTTACATGAAACACGTGAATACGAAGGTTAATCAAAATTAAACGAGGTTGAAGCTAGTTTAAGAGTCACTTTTACATTAAGGGTCGGACCGAGTATATAAAACTCTATTGGCAATTTGGCATTAATGACCGCTTTAAGATCAGGGTTTTAATTCCTTCCTTTAATTCTTTTCCTACTAAAAGTGGGATGAAACCTCTAAAAGAAAAACAGTTTAAAACCTTCTATTTTTGGTCTAACCTTTCGGATTTCCATGTTATAAAAATTTATAGATTCAAACTTCTTTTCTTCATATGTGACTATCCTCTTAATTTTTTCTACATTAATAAGTCCCAAGACACTATGTTATGGCCCTTATCTTCATAAAAAGAATATTTTCCTAGTTATGCATGTCCATAATATATACAACTTCATACAATTTCACAAATGAACATCCGCTTTTCAATAATTCAATTAGATAGGAATATTAATAAAAAAGTAATAAGGATGAAAAGGAGATGTGTATTAGATGCATAGAACACAACCAAGGGTATGGGTGAAGCAAGTAGAGTTATCAAGCTTAAATGATACATTTAAAATGAAAATTCCCAATAATAGAGGTGTGTGTATTATTATAGTGTATGTGTTATAATTTTTAAGTTAGTTTGGTGCTTCTTTAAATCATGTAATCATTTTTAGATTAAAGTAATTTTGCTCTAACCGTTAAATCTTTAACTGGATAAGACAAAAAAACAAGTATGCAATATTGTTATGACAAATTGTAACAAGAATTCGCAATTGAATTGAAATATTAAACAGTTTTAATGATCAATCGATTTATAGGAGATGATCATAATGTTATAGTTTTCTTTTAACAATTGATTGAATGTAACTACTTGACAATTGTGTAGTTATATAAGTGCAAACCTTATTAGTGGTGCTTTACCACCAATTGATATGTTACAATTGAATAATTATTTCCACTAATGGGCGGATTACATTGAGCTACTTATTTTAGTTACTGGTGCTTGTCGTTCTTGTAAATACCTGGTTTTCATGGATCATTTGTGCTAAACAATTATAATTCGAGGGTTACTTGCCACTGATAATTAGTTGTAACTTAGTGCCAATAATTACCACCAATAACTAGTAACATTTGATGATCAGTTTTCTTGCAATACTCCATCGTTTGTGTAAAATCGAAGCAACTTTTAGTATTATTCCAACTTTCCTAGGACCTAGCCTCAGGAACTACTCATGAACCCACCATGGGGGTTTAACCCCTTTGGCACTGCCCTCTTGAACTCCTAGGTTTCTTGAGGCAATAAATAAAGATAATCAAACACATATATTCCACGTTTTCTAACTCATATCAAGCCATATTCTTTTGTCCATTTGATCTTAACTAAATCATAACTAACCAAAATGATTGTTAACATTTTATCATCAACAAGTTATAAATGATCATTAATATGGTTTTACTTTCAATATATAATATATACACATCTTAATTAGATTCTCAACGACATAAAATTAAGTTTGTGTATAATTGGGAAGCATCAAGCATAAACCATATGAGGTGATCAAAGAGAATATGATACCTCCTTAATTAATCAAATTGGTTATTCAATTCTCTGTCACCACACATACATCAAAAGTTCTATGCTTTAGTAATCATGAAACCTTGTGCCAACCCCATTTTAGGGATTATTTTATAGTTTTCAACTTACTAAAAAGTCCTTAAACTTATCTTCCTATTTATAATTAACAATGAAATAAAAATCAAACAATTATAATAGAAAAGAAATTATAAAAATAATACAAGGTTAAGTTATGATTTAATTACAACAAGTTTTATAGTTTAATTACTTTTACATGTTTATAAATAATCAAACTATCTTCCTCATGACTAAGAAACAAAATATAGTTACTATAGCCCGTTATATGAAGTGCTTGAATGCTTACCCTCAAAAGAGCTTCATAACATTAATTCAAATGACTTTACAAGTACACTCTGCCCCCACCTAATTAGTATGAGCATATGTTAGTTTTTAACATAAACTTTTGAAACCAAACCAACTTACGCATACCTATTATACTAGTAGAATATACAAGATGTAGTTTTAGACTTGCACAAAACCAATAAAAAACATTTAGGCTTATAAGGGTGCTAAGGGACAAAATACTTTAAACCAAAATTACTAACTCCAGTCAATGATATATGTCATCTTATTTGAGCTCAAAATAATAAAAAACTACTCTAAGACCAAATATAATGGTGCATTTAACCCATTGAATTTAACCCATTGAATAGTTCCGCAAACGCTCCCACACCTCGTTGTTATAGCGGCGTGGAAAGTGGGTGGCATTTCCCCTGTAAAGCCATACATTTATAATAATTCTCATAAATGGGTAAAGATTGAAGGGATATTAACAGTCATTACCTATTACCCACATTTGTACCTAAAGATTGTGGTGTTGATGTGGTAGAGGCATTAAGCGTTTAGCATTGTGGAGAGGATGGGCGGATGCATTGAGGAGGGGGGGGGTGTTAGGCACCCTAGGTATTAACCTATTTTTCAAGATAAATTTTTTTATTTTTATAAATTTTACCAATTTAAGCAACTTGAGGTGGCATGATATTGTCTTTGGGGTCACTATTTTGCGGTTCTAGGGGGCATAACTGTACATAATGTTCTTTTTCTCCATAAATAATGGTAACTTATATGCAAAATAGGTAAAGATTAGCTTTTTTAAAGACTTTTATATACATCTAGATTTTAAATTTAAATCTGTCAGTTAATATTCTTTCAAGTATTATTATCGAATTTGGGGTTCGGTCAAACGATGTTTAATATTTTATGACTTTCTAAGAAATTATAAATTTAAACACCTCTGTAATTTATCTAAAATATGGTATGACCAAAATTAAAGATTTAATTATTTAAGTGTACTAAAACATATGTTATTAATTCATTTATTTCCGTTGAACGTTCCATTTTTACCCAATCTTTATTTTGCTCTTATAACGGAAATTTTTGGATACATCACTAGGTAAAAGGGTTGTGACATCATCTTTCTTGTTTTCAACTACCCTAGCATTTTGACTTGGCTCGTGAAGATAAACATTCTACGGCTTCAAACTCGGGTTTGTGAACCTGATTTCCAACCCAAACTATACCCGAGGTGGAGGTGGCGGTTGTGGCAATGTTCTCGTCCAACCTCACTAAACCAGCATACGAACCCGGGGGACTCCCCATCCACGGTAATCAATTGGCGAAGTTTTAACATACCCGTAGGGGGGGGGGGGGGAAATTAATTTATTTTAGGGGACAAACTCAAGTTTTATATAAAAATTAACACTACCGACGAAAAAAAGAGGTGGGTCCGCCGGTGAATCAAAAGACTGATATATTTATTTTGTTGCAAATACACTACTTTCAAGGTATTGTGAAATAAATAAATATAAATGAACGAATACCAACTTGAAACTTAACCGAACATTAATTTCACTCGTGGCATCATCACCACTCCACCTCCTTTAAATGGGTAAATAATAATAAAATAAAAAGAGTATGTTGAAGAATGTGTTTATTGGTATGTGATAATTATCACCATCATTATATATCTAAAGAATTTATTCTGTTCCATCAAGGATGGACGAGAATTCTCCAAAAATCGATAGGTTCACATAAAAAGACAAGGCTATGTGTATGTAGTTGTACTATACTCGATACAGAATCATTTTGATTGGTCATAGTGGCCGAAATAAAATTTATTAAGAAATAAAGGGAAAATATATCAATTCTTATGCTTCTAAATAGAACGATCAAAAACATTTAAAAAATGCGACTAATAAAGTGAAATCGACATAACAAAATAATGACTTTCGTAAAATGGCTAGACTTTCTTTTTGATGTTGCAGTCAAAATGAAATGAAATTAATACAACTTAATTAAAATCAACAAGAAGTTCTGTATTTACAATAAAATACACAGCATTTATAAACATTTACACAAAATAATATATATTTTTGTTGATAGATTTTTGAAAAGATTTATGGTTAACAAAGATAGGTTTTTGAGTAAATTACAAATTTTATCATTTAAGTATGTTTAAAATTATCGATCTTGAACTTTGATAACTATACTAGCCGTCCTTTATTTGAAAAGTTGTCACGTTTTAAATCCTTTTCTACTAACAAAAGTTAACTTTTTTTATTAGTTTTGAAAATAGACCATTTCTCCCTTATCCATTAAAGAACAATGAAATATGCAATTTTCACTAATCTTTTATTTTTTTTATTTTTTAATTTAATTTACTTTATCTTTTTAATTAATTTTTATTTTATAAACTTATCTGAAATATTATACTTCATTATAAATCTTTTTTATAAAATATACTTTTATTTATAGGTTTTTAATTTATTATATTTTTTTTGTTTTAAAATTTAGCTATCTACCTTTCTAGTCGTATAAGAACAAATTAGAGATTTAAACTAGTAATCGGTTTTGTTTTAGCGTTGTTTTTACTACTTTTTTGTATAAAAAATTCAACTATGTTAAAATATTGTCTTACGGTTTATATTAGAAATCTATTAGAGACCGTATGAGTTTGGTATGTGACCTTTTGTATTTGACTTGGTTATAATTATTCTAAGTTGGGCTATACGTATATTGATTAATACATGAATTATTTAAATATTTTTACTGTAAAAGGTTCAATAAGCTTAATAATAAAACCATAACAAAGCAAAACCCTTAGTAATCATTTGGTTCAGTTTCGTTTTAACTTTGAGTGGTTTGTTTTTTATTTACATTGATAGAAACTCATTATAAATGGTTTAAATAAAATCCTGAATAAAAGTTCACTTACTTAAAGAAAATTTGAATTATTTGTTTATTTAAAAACATCGAATAGTTGTTTAGAAACCTTTTAGTATATTTTATTTAAAATTAATGTTATGATTTGTGACACTATATTTATATATAAAAACAAACTATTTGATTGAATATGAGAAAACTATAAATTAATATTATAAATAAAAATCTTACTTTCTCCGACCGGTTTCGAATATAAACCATAAACCAAATAATTTGAAACGACTATAAAATCTTGTACCAAAAAGTTTAAAAATCGAGTTGTCTTATTTCTATGATTTTATTAGAAAGGTAATGAACGAAGTGAACAAATGAAAATAAATCTGTAAAAAATTAAAAATCTATAAATAAAATTACATTTTATAAAAAATCAAAACTAAATTATTACGATATTTATGATGATATTTTAGACAAAAGGGGCTAAGATAAATAAAAGTAAAGAAAATAAAATAAAAAACATAAAAAAGACAATAAAATAATAATAATAACACATTTTGTCATTTTAAGGGTTAAGGGCAAAATAGTAATTTTAAAAAATAAGTTTATAAAAATAAAAATGATTAGAAAAGAGAAAAAAATAAAGAAAAGTAAAGTAAATAACATAAAAATCAAAATGAAAAAAATTAAATATTAGTGAAATTACAGATTTCGTCTTTTAAAAGGTAAGGACAAAATGGGTTTTTACAAAAAAACTAACTGAAAAATTTAACTTTCGTTAGTAGAAAGAACAAAAAGTGTTATAGTTTTTAAATTAAAGACACTTGTTATATTGAAAGTTTTATGCAAATCTATTGTCATGAAATGACAAATATACGTACTTTAAATATGTCTACCCTAATAGATGTTATCAGGTGACAAATACCAATATGCATAAAGTGTTTCTAACACAATACGAGGGTGGCCACGCAATGCAGCGAGCGTAATGTAATGGAGTGATATTTTATATTTGGCATACGTTTTTAATATTTTTGCTATTATTGTTGTATTTTTACAAAAGTCTACTATGTATTTTCTTAGTTTTTTAATTAATACCATCTTCGTGATGGTTATACATTACACATATCTAACAACTAATACATAAGCATTTAATTATCAAATAGTTCCAGAAACCATTGATGCAATCAAGCAATACACAAATAAATAAATATAACTCTTAAACATAGATGGACTAAAAGAAGATGTGGGTTGTTTTTAACAATCTAGAAACAATTTGGATCAGTTGAAATTTAAAACAATTAATAAATAGGTTGTTCATAACTATTTGTATATTTATTTATTAACTTATTGTATATCATAAAATATAGGTTAGTTCAGCAAAAAAGTTTACATCAAAATGTTTAAAAAAACATAAGTTATAGTTGTAGTCTCAAAAAGTTTTTAGACGTGAAATATTAAAAGATATAGCTAAGCGTTTGAAACAAATTCAATATTTTTTGGTGTATAAGTAGATAATATAAATGTTTATGTAAGTGTTAGTAGTGTATGGTTATTATGTATCTAAGTGTAAGGGGACAATTTATAAATAATGTTACAAGTACTATTTACACTAAAAAATGATTATATTTTATGCATTAAATAAAATAATTGTTCTTAATTTTGGGGTATTTTAAATTATCGCTCTCATATGCTTTAGAGCATTCATACTAGCTTCTCTATCCTCATTATCATATTTACACTAAACACTATTTTTTTCTCTTTATTTCTATTAAATAATATTTTTTATATATTTATTCTTAACTTTTCCCACTACTCCACTTACAGTTATTTTTAAAAATATTAAAAATTAACGAGGTTTGTACCGTATTTCTCCAAAAATTGGAAAACACGATACGACCCCATAATTTTTTTTTCACTTAGAACCATAATATGAGGCACACATTAATATTAATTAATATATTTATAAAGAACCTATGTGAATACTAAAAACGTTTTAGGTGTCAAGCACTATAAATAAAGTATGTACTGTTATATTTATAATTATGTATCGGGCAAAATAATATTACATTATCGTACAATACAAGATAATAGTGATGTTTGATGATAATACTAATATCAACTCTGACGCTTCAATGGACATTGCATGCCTTGTATGGTGTCTCATTTCATTTAGATCTTTTTGACTAATCAAATGATTGATGTACTTTAAAATCCAATAAATATAACACTCTGTTTATATATAAAATTATATATTATTATATGCATTGGATTCTCAAGAGTTGTATATATAGAGGGCGGAGGTAGTTAACATTTGTGAAACACATTAGTGTTGGGTTAGTCTTTGAATACGTTTATCTCTTGGACCCATCCTTGTGTTTCCCTCTAGACTTCAGAGTTAAATGAAGGTATGTGTTTAATATTAATATGATTTCCATTCAAGATATTGTTTTGGTATGCATTTACAAATGACGATTGATAAATTGATAAATGATTAATTAAATAGTTTTTAATCAGTTATTGATCGAATGTTAATAAGTATTTTATAGCTTCTTTATGCTAAAAAGTTATGACTTAAGGGTTAAAATTAATAGAAAAGTAATATAATTCTATAAATAGAGGTGAAAAAAAAACTAGCCGAGCCGGGTCAAGCCTAAGCTTCTCTACGCTTTAGCTCGGATCTTTTTCACTTAAAAGGCTTCAGCTCGACTTGGTTATTACTTCATTATTTCACTTATATATATATATATATATATATATATATATATATATATATAGATATATATATATATAATAATATATATATATAGATATAGATATATACATATATATATATATATATTATATATATATATATATATATATATATATATATATATATATATATATATATATAGGGGATGGTTTCTGAGAAAACCAATAGTTATGTGAAAACCAAAGAAAACCAAGGAAAACAGTTACATAATTCATAAATTTATGTTATTTTAATTGTTAAAAGGTTATTAAGCATTTTTTACATATATGTTGAACATAAATACGAGAATGAAGAGTTTTACGTATACGTAGCACTATGTCGAAGGGAAAATGGTTACGTATACGTAACCTATATGTGACGTATGTGTAAAACCATGCTACGGTTTTTCATTTGATTCATACCCTTGTTTATATATACACACACACAAATATAAGGGGTAGTGATAAAAAATTTACAAGTTATGTGACCGATTTCATTGGTTTTCTCTAGTTTTCACATAACTTTGTGATTTTCTTAGGATCCCTCCTCTATATATATATATATATATATATATATATATATATATATTATTCATAAAATAATATATATTAGCTAATTAATTTTATTATATAATATATAGAATAATTACTTATATAAATATTCATTAGCATAATATACAAAAGTACAAAAAAAAATCTTCGAGGATCGTGAGCTTGATATGTGAAGCTCGGGTTTCACTTCCTGTACCAAATGAGCCATAAAAAAAACTTGAGTTTGTGCTCGTTTAAAATGTCACTAATAATTTGATTAATTTCATAACTTATAAAGTTACATATTTTCTTCGAACATAAGTCTCAATGTATAACACTTTTCAAGCATGATTAAAAAATATTTCTAACATCTATTTAACTTTTAAAATTACTACTAATAAATTGTAGAGTATCGAAATCAATGACTATTTTATTAGAGAATATACAACTCCATTATGATGATATATATCTTCCAAGAAAATAATTAAATAATCACGCAAATAAATTTTGTGCTAACACAATAATACGGTGTAATTAATGCACTCGAGAATAGGCCTTTGTTGTCTAGTGAGAAACGAACATAGAGAATAAATGAATTTTTATTTGTATAATAATTTAAAATTAATATGTACAACCTATAATAAAATTTTTTTTGTTAAGGCACGTATCATTATTCTAGTATATCAAATAACACGTGTCATCATTTTATCATATTAAAAAAATAATTTTTACGTCTCTCTCTTATAACAAATGCATAAAAACAATTAATTTGACTTTCATTTTTATCTAAAATATGTTAAAATGAATATATTTATATTTATTTTCTTATCTCTCACATATTAAATGATAATTATTATAAATAACTAAATTAAACTATTAAACATATAAAATACAAATGTAGTTATTTTAATAATTTATTAATACATATAGAGTAATAATTTCTAATTAATTATGTGTAATAACATTTATAAATGTTTATTATATTTTTATTTCACCAATAGATAATAACATTTAGAAAATAAAATATTTTAAACTAATAATTTTAATATTATTTATTTATTTTACTCATATAATACATTAGCTCTAATCTAATAAAACAATAATATAAAAATAATATATTGTGCTAATACATCATGAACGGAAAGAACACAGGTCGGCGACTTTAGTCAAACTCTAAATTGTTTTTTTCTTTTGTTATTTAACTCCATTGTTGCATTATTTTGACACGTGATCTCCCACACCGCCCCCACCACCACAACAGTTTATATAAACCCATCCAGTGCACCTCTTATTTCACATCTCCTCTGCTTTCAATCATCAACCTCTAAGCAGAGTTCATATTCTATTTTTGACCCTTACATTCGTCTGATAAGATATTCATTCATATCAATATATCATCTCCCTTGGGAGTTGGGACTTGTGTTATCAAATCATCAGTTTTGAAGACCACCGACTTCATTTCTGACTGAATAAATTCATACAAACTTGAATTCTTTGAGCTTATTATAAAGTTCTTGATTTTTGAAATTTGTTTGAACAAAAAGATGGGTGAAGACGCTGCCGGAAAGCACCAACAAGGGTTCGAGCTCGCCGGAGGATTTGCTCCTCAGGCTCCGTCCAAGTGCTTCGATGACGACGGTCGTCTGAAAAGAACTGGTAAATTTTTGTCGTCTATTTTGACTTTGGAAGTCAAACTTACGTGAATCATGTTTGACCCTTTGCTGTTTGGGATGAATTAGGTACGGTGTGGACTGCAAGTGCACATATCATAACTGCAGTCATCGGCTCCGGCGTGTTGTCGCTGGCGTGGGCCACGGCTCAGCTCGGCTGGATCGCCGGACCCACCGTTCTGTTTCTTTTCTCGTTTGTCACTTATTATACTTCTTGTCTTCTCGCCGCTTGCTACCGCTCCGGCGACCCTGTCACCGGAAAACGAAACTATACTTACATGGAAGCCGTACAGAACAATCTTGGTACTTTTTTGTTGAATTTTAAGCATAATTATTAAAAAAAAATTGTTTAATAAGGGTTAATTTTTAACAATTTTGAGTTTTATCAGGTGGGTTTCAAGTAAAGATTTGTGGGCTCATTCAGTACTTCAATCTTGTTGGAGTAGCAATCGGATACACCATTGCAGCTTCTATCAGCATGATGTGAGTTATCAGCTCTGTTAAGTTTAATTTTTATGAGTTTTGTGGAATTGAAGTTGATTGTTTGGTGATTGATGAAAAACAGAGCAATAAAAAGATCAGATTGTTTCCACGAGAAAGGTCATCATAACCCATGTGCAGTAGCGGGCACACCGTACATGGTGTTGTTCGGTGTTCTTGAGATCATCTTCTCTCAAATTCCAGATTTTGATCAGATTTCATGGCTGTCGATGGTGGCTGCTGTCATGTCATTCACCTATTCATCCATTGGTCTTGCCCTTGGGATTTTTAAAGTTGCTGGTATGTCAAAACTGTTGAATTTTGAAGTCAAACTAGTAGTTACATAATTTCAAATTTGTACAAAAGGCATAGTGGATTGTTGGTTGTTGGAAATTATTTAATAAAAAAAGTTGAAATTTAAAGGGAAAAAAAAGATTATCTATGAACTTTATGAGTATATTCATGTTGCGTCTCAATTTCAATAGAATTTGGTTTGACTTTGAAAAGTCAAAGCTAAGGGAAATTAATTTATAATTTTCTTTTTTGATTACCAGAAAATGGAAAGATTAAGGGAAGTCTCACTGGTATTAGCATTGGGAAGGTGACTCAAACTCAGAAGATATGGAGGAGCTTTCAAGCTCTTGGAGCCATTGCTTTTGCTTATTCTTATTCCCTCATCCTCATTGAAATTCAGGTAATAAATTAATAATAATTTCAAAGATTATTATATGATGTAATCTATATTTAGTTCATTAATAACTTTAAGTTACATAAATTTTCTGCAGGATACAATCAAATCGCCACCAGCAGAGCACAAAACCATGAAGAAAGCAACTTTCATAAGTGTAGTGACAACAACCATCTTCTACATGTTTTGTGGATGCTTCGGGTACGCCGCCTTCGGGGACATGGCCCCTGGAAACCTCCTAACCGGCTTCGGCTTCTACAACCCTTTTTGGCTGCTGGACATCGCGAATGCAGCCATTGTAATCCACCTTGTCGGGGCCTACCAAGTATACTGCCAACCCTTATTCGCCTTTGTGGAAAACACAGCCGCCAAATACTTCCCCGAGAGCACGTTCATCAACCACAACATCGAGATCCCGATCCCATTTGGAGGATACAAACCCTACAAACTCAACTTGTTCAGATTGGTTTGGAGAACTCTATTCGTGTGCATGACCACAGTTGTTGCCATGTTGATGCCGTTTTTCAATGATGTTGTTGGGATCCTCGGGGCGTTCGGGTTCTGGCCCTTGACGGTTTATTTCCCCGTTGAGATGTACATTGTTCAAAAGAAAATACCCAAGTGGAGCACGCGATGGGTCTCGTTACAAATATTGAGTTTGGCTTGTCTAGTTATCTCGATTTGTGCTGCCGCGGGATCGTTTGCAGGGGTGGTTCTTGATCTAAAGGTCTACAAACCCTTCAAGACAATGAGTTGAATGTGGATTGATAACTGTTATTGGAAAGAAATGATTTTTAGGAGCCTCAAGAATTTTCAACAGATGTTGATTATCAAGATAAAGCAATCCTAAAGAGATGGATTGTCATTCTACCTTTGTATTTCTGTTTTTTTCTTGTTTATATATATGTATTTTATGTAATGGAATCAAGTTAATCACCACGATTAAAACTTTTGGTCCAAACTACTAATTTGACTTGGGAATATTTTTCGGAAAAACAAGAATACTTTTGAAGGATCACATTATTATTATCTCGTGTAGTTGATTACATAGCCGAAGAATCAGAATCAACGAATCAAAAATTCACATTTGGAAATATGCATGAGGGCTGTTGACCAGTTCATTTTGATGAAAAGACAACCGTATATTAGTTGGGGTATGTATAGGTCTCAAAAGTGTTTACAACAAGATAGGTATATTAATACATTTGTTTAAACACTATAAAAAACCTCAATCATGATCCATTAAAATAACTAAGTAGACTAAGAAACCATACGATTGTTTTCATGAAGAATCACATGTGTGCTCTCGATGGTTGATAAAATGGGTGACAAAATACAAGTAAGAGTAATTTTAATTAGAATTTATTGTAATTAGACAATAGTTGAGAATAGTTTATGTAAATCTACAACAATATAAAAACCCATGTAATATCATAATTTGTTAATATGATTACAATCATCAATATACTCTAGACCGATTACGTATACGAGCACCATCACCACCACCACATCAATTTTCTAATTGATATGAATACAAGATTTTACCACTACGTCTCTCTAGTACTGTTGCTAACAGTCACAACACACAAACTACCATTGTCATTGTTTATCATCACAACAAACAATTGAAGCTCATAACTGATGCCGCCGCCTGCAACCTGATCGGATAGTCGCGACTGTTAATCACACGAAAGTTACAACTTTCACTTTCTTCTCCCTCTTCTACAATCACAGCTTCATTACAATAGGTTTTTAACAATCTAGTTTCATTATGATCTTCATCAGAATCTCCTTTTTGCAATCTTTACCATCAACAATATCTTGTTTCTGATCTTGTTACAAGAAAGTTACAACTATCGTTCATTTGGTTAACATGAAAGTACAACACTTCCACCTGAAGTTTCGCACAAAATAATATGAAAGTTACAACTTTCGCACAAAAGTTCTAGAAACGTAAGTTACAACTTTCGGTTGCTAGCCACATGAAAGTTTACTCACACGAAGGCCACAACCTTTGTTTTTAGACACATGTAAGTAGCCCCATGAACGTTTCAATTTTCGTAACAAAGTTCCAACTTTGATATGAAAGTTGCTTGGTTTAATACGAAAGCTACAAAATCAACCTACAATTTTCACTTATGGCCCCTTTACCTCTTTCACTGCTTCAACCTAAAAAAGGTTGCAAACAACTCCAAAAGATTTATGTTTACCTTGTCACCTACCGATTATAGATATTGGAAAACTATGATTTACTAATTCTTAATAACCAATATCCTCTATAGGTATGTTGATAGACCATACCTTGCCCATACTAACTGTTACCTTCAGCTGGGTCTATTTAAGATGTTACGCCTTAACCTAATCCAAGTTATTCAACATGGATATCTAATGATGCACATGTTCACATGATTATTACTCTTAATAGTTTATGAGGCCTCATTCTCTCATATGATCAACTTACCATGGCTTTTGAGTTATTAGATTCTCTTGCATATGCTTATGCTCCACAAACTACTTCATGAGAATATACGTTTCACAACTTCTTAACCTTCAAAATAAAAGGGAAAGAAACACCCTACCTATCTACGTCGTGTATAGGAATCCGCTTTTGCACATGCCAATATTGATGAATCGGTTGAAGAGCTGGTTTTTTTTGTGATTTTAAGGTTGCGTGAAGAATACAATGGCTTAAAAACCCACCATCCTTGCACGTACATCTATGTTGACATTTAATGAGCTCTATGGTCTTGTTATGGTTCAGTCTTCTCTATCTCAATGACTTTGACACAATTGTGTATCTCATAATTTGTATGCTTTCTCAAATATTCTCTGAAGTACTTATTTTTTCATGTATTTAGCTACCAAAATTTTCCCCATCTTCGACCATAAATATTTGCTCCATGCAATGCATTTTTTCTACGACACATTCCTCATCATCATGGCAACAATTGTCTTGATGCATCTAGAAATCACATCTACATAGCAAGAAATGTTTGTTTCAATGAGGACCGTTTTCTTTATGCAACACCTATCCAACCTTTTATTCCTATTTAAACTTATTCTACCCGAATATGAATATTTTAAACATATCTAGAATGATATCCTAACAAGTAATAGTTAATTAGTAAAGATTATTACATACTTCTCATAAGCAATGTTATTAAGACCGGACCGGATCGGAGTTGGACCGGGAGAACCGGACCGGTTCGGGCCGGATGTCATTTTTTTTTTGGGTTTTTTTTTAATGGGTAAAAACGGGATGTTAAACCATAAATTAAGAGCAAAAAAAGCAAAAAACCGGCTTCACGCGGACCCGGTTTATTTCGAACGGCATTCGTGTCCGCATGTCGTGCGTGGGCGACCCAAATTTTCCAGCCAGAAACCCGTTTTTGCACCCCCCCTACGCGCGGGTAAGTCATGGTGTAAAAGGTATCATAAAGACATTCAATACCTTTCACCTTGTTATCACATATAAACACATAATGGTTTATTTGTCACACCAATGTGGGACAAGGGTGTAGAGAGACTCCCTTTCACACCCTTATTAGTTATTTCCAACAAATATTTAATTACATATATAAATATAATTAAAATATAGTTAAATCCGGTCCGACCGGTCCGACCACCAAACCAGTAAGGCGTCCGGTTCGACGTCCGATCCGGTTCTGAAAACATTGCTCATAAGGTGCACGCACACTTGGCTAAATATTTAAAGTCATAATCAAGATTAAGTATGACTAATACGCTCAATTGCCAAGTATGAATATGTGGGAAATCATATGCTTGATATTAAGGAATAACTGATGTGCTTTATATATTTTCTATGTATAATTTAGAGCACACTAATATGAATTGTGGTCATTGTATATTTCTTGAGGTACTTGTTGAGAAATGTGTGACTTTCCCGGTTAAGCACGAAAATGGTTTGCCAAATGTGTTCTTAAGAGAGTACATTTTACACCCTTGGCGTCACTCACCTCTCTTTCCCTTGCTTTCATTGACTTTGAGCCGGTGCCAAGCCAAGGCCAACAAGAATGGGAGAAGGGGCTTACCAACTCGAAGTATGGAGGAAGGATGTTAGTTAAATGAGCTTGAAAGTATGCAACATTTAAGGGATATAATGATAGTGA
This sequence comes from Flaveria ramosissima, assembly GCA_025215565.1. Lineage (NCBI taxonomy): Eukaryota > Viridiplantae > Streptophyta > Magnoliopsida > Asterales > Asteraceae > Flaveria > Flaveria ramosissima. The sequence goes on along the minus strand of CM046045.1, from coordinate 75,438,044 downwards.
TAAGCACAAAACATGTTTCGGGAAAAATTACAGAGAACGATTGGATTTTGAAGATGATAAATGAAAAAAATCTTTCATGGTGATTGTTTGCTGAGTGTCGGTGATTCGTGATGTATATTTGGATCCGATGGAGTGTCCAACCGATTTAGACAAATGATTAGTCATTGGTGATTCGTGATGTATATAAAGGGAGTGTCAACTCTGTTATGGTATATAAGGTTTAAAGAAAATACTTTAATTTTGAAAGGTTTTCGTTTGGCAAAAATGAGGTATAGTATCTCATGATACACTTCATTGATGTTAATAATTAGTGTTTTGAAAGTTAAGTAAAACTATACATCAAGGACCAGTTATTTTCAAGCAATAAAAAAAATAGAACAATTCGAGATATTATTTATTGATGTAAAGATTTCAACCAATCTAACTATATTAATAGCTCGGGTATTTCACGGGTTGAATAAATAAAATATTTATACTTTAAAATTTCAAGCAAAATAACAATAATATTATATTAAACTTTCATCTTATAAAAAATTATTTAATTTTAAAAGTTTCCTTTTTTTAAATTATCCTTATAAAACTTAAAAAAGGGTTTAAAACTACTCATATTATTTTTAAATGTTTATTTGTTTAATAAAATTATTGTATCTTTTTATTTTTTAAAGTGTGGTTTTTAATAAAAAGATATCTGGTTTTTTATTTTTACAATATCTATTTTTTAATATGAAAATGTTTTAAGTAATGTAATTACTATATACTATTATAACTTATTAGGTGAGGAAGACAGAAAAAATAAAATGAGAAAGTCTGATATCATGATACGTGTCACCTTAAAACCTTATTTTATTATGTATATTGGATTTAGAAACCCATGTATTCGGTGGGCTGAATAATTAAAAATTTTAAACCATAATTTTTTATATACTTGCCATTTTTGAAAACAATTGTTACATATTAAAGAATATAAAATGAAAATTACTTCTGAATATTAGAAACAATAGCTATACAATGAAATCTCACTTATACATTGATAATACTTATCATTCAACAGTTGTTCGGATATTCGGATCGGATGTCATCCGAATCCGAATTCCTTATTTGGATTTTGGATCGCATTTCGGATATCACAATTTTTTTATTCAGGTTATTCGGATTATTCGGATATCCGATTAATCTAAAGAATAATTCAACTATGTTTCTATCCCAATACTCATTACTCAACTATCTATTATGTTTTCAACTCAAGAATCTTAACACATTCGAGTCCTCTAATCCTAAACAATTATGCAATAATCGATTGTTGTTCTAAATTAGATATTATAATCTCCGGGTCCTATACAATTACCTACTGTTGTTTTAATTTTGAATTTGTGTTCTGTTAGGACCTGGTATTTGAATGAAATACCTAGTGATTAGCGTGTTAAACCAACTCAAATAGTGTGGAATCCTATTTGATTGGCGATCCAATCAGTGAGAACACACAAAGAATCAATCAAAAATTGAATCTAACGTTAGAAGTCGATTAGGAATCGATCTAATGTGTTCTGTGAACTTGGAGAACGATTTGGGAGGTCTCTGGACGGCTAGGGTACGTCTGGAATCGTAATGGGAAGAATGCTTACGTTTTTCTACGAATTGGGTCAATTTATAGGTTAGTATTGTTCAATCGTGCGACTGGGCCATAAGTATGGTTCAGTCGTGCGATTGAACCATGCGGTTGATTCATTTGCATGACTGAGTGTTCAGTCGTGCGATTGAGCCAATCTTATGTGTCAATCATACGACTGATCCAGTCTCCTGGTTCAGTCGTACGATTGAGTCAATCGTATGAAGTTATTCATACGTGTGGTCCATTCGCATGGGGCATTCGCATGAGAACTTCATTAAGTTAAGTTTGAATGTTTTAATTAATATAACATAATGTGTAACCATTCAAACAATCATAAACCCAATCAATTCAATCACGACTCATTAATGAAATATTAAACATCTCAAGTAACAAACAATTCATGTCATTTCATTAATCAATACAAATTACATCATAATCAGACAGACAAGATTCATTACATTACAAATCATGATCTAGGGACATACATGCATCAACAAACTCCCCCTTGGACCTAGATCTATCTAATCTCTTGTCTTCTGCATAACCTCCTTATACTTCTTGTACTTCTCCTCCTTAGTGACTCCTGCGTGAATCTCAAACGCAAAGCAAAGTCGTATAACGTTTTGGAACTGGAGGGCTTGTACAATATCTTGTGTGTCATAGAACAGTGGCCACTTGTATAATGTATAGACATCATTAGCAGACAAGTTTGTTAGCCACATCGGGTCGAATACCCTGATTGTATCCATTTGGCCCTCTTTATTTAGAACTATGACAGCTTCAGCAGTTCTCCAATCATAGTACCACCATTTGAAATGTGGAGTGAAGTCCTGTGGCATTTCCCTGAGAGGGATTCTCGACATAGTGCGCGGAGGACTCCACTTTAACACAATCTTGGGCTTGCCAGTAATGGCATCAACCTCAGACCTTCTTATGAACCTCGTAGGCTGTTGAGGTCTGAAGTTAACCCATCTGGTGTGGTACTCCTTCTTCAGGGCAGCCTCGAACCAGCCTGACATCTTTCTTGGGTCAGCATACAGCAGCTTTAGCTTAGCCAGCTGGTTGAGCTCAAAACCAGGTAGAGTCTTCAGATCATGTGGAAACCTGAAGTACTCTATGCCCTGTTCCCTCTTAACTGCATACGCATTAAGGTCATCAAAATAAGCCCATGCAATAATCCGGCCTGACACCTTGTGGTGTTTCTTGACTCTGTAGAGCTTGGTGTAGGCATCTTTCTTTGGTACATCACGTTGGGCTCTCACTTCTTCAAAACAGGCTGCCCATTCAGCCTTTCGAATGTCTACGTCATCATTTGAGGCTTGGGCTGTTCCTTTGGCCTTTTCGGTTTCCTGCTCCATCTTGTCTAGTACCTCAAACGTATCACTGACTAGGGACTCACCCAGATTGGGGACCACATTACCCTCGTTGTCAGCGTACTGAGGGTACTCTTCAGCAGTAATATCTTCGACCTCAACTTCATCAACGTCTTCATCGTCATCATCATCATCTCCATCATCCCCATCACCCTCCTTTATCTTCAAGGGCTCATCCTTTGACCCCTTTAACCTCAGCATAATGGTCTTGTTGGTAGTCTCCAACTCCTCTATACGTTTGGCTGATTGAGCTTGCTGGTCCTGGAGTTGGGACATCTCGACTCTCTGTGCCTCCATTAGCTGGGTCTGCTGCTCTATCACCCGAGCCTGCTCTGCCATCTGCTGAGACTGGGCAGCAGTCAGGTCGGTCAGCTGACGAATCTGAGCAGCTTTTTCTTCATCTGCAGCTAGCAGGCGCATCACCATACGGTTTAGCGCCGACAGCTGCTCCTCTACCCCGATTGGAGGTAGAGGAGATCCATATAGGTGTGATGGCTGGGCTGATGGTCCTGCATGATGTGAGGTGGTGGTGGTAGTAGCAGTGGTGAACATGGGTCGGTAAGCAGGTGCTGGTGATGTAGGTGTAAATGGTATGGTGGTGGATGGCAAGGGTACAGTGGTGGTAGGTGAGGTGGTGGCTGTAGTAGCAGTAGTGGATGTGGTGGCTGTGGTGATGGGTGGTATATCAGTGGAGGTGGTAGTGGTGGCTGTGGTGGTGGAAGTAGAGGCAGCAGTGGTAACGAGGCGACGCTTCTTCTTCTCCAGTCCATGGGGTTGAGCTATCCTCTTCCTCCTAGTCCTGGTGGAAGTGGATGCTCCCCCTGCAGCTCTGCCCACTGAACCCGGAGCATAGCTCGGGTCATCATGACGCCATTTGCGTCTGCCTGGCGCCACATACCTCTCGTTGGCCAGGTGGCCAATCAGTCTCTTCACTTGGGGCTTCACCTACTTCCCCCTGTAAACTCTCATCCGGCCTAGAGTAGTATCATCCATAATCTCTAAGGCCACTGCGTCATGACTCTCTTTGGGCAACTGTGGCAGCTTCTCGTTGAAGACGAGCTGTAAGAATCTGGGGTACATGCAAAACCCTTCCTTTCCCTTGGCCTCCAAGTTCTCCACCAAGTAGGAGAATATCATGCTGGAAAAACTGAAGGGGTGGTTCAGAACCAGTGCCACGTAGGCATTTTGGATCTGGTCTGAGAGGTCGTCGAACCCACCCCTCCTCGATGCAACACACTTGAGGATCACGTGTGCTAGGTACTTGTACTGGGGGCTCAGGTTGCTCTTGTTGAGCACACCTGAGTTGATGTCCCCAGCGTACTTTATCCTCAGAAAGCATCCTCGCACTGTGAGCGGATGTAATCTAGTAGGATGATCAGTGTCGTCCCCAAACTCTAGGACCCTCTGAATGTCGGCAGCAGTGATCTCAATATCATGGCCCAATATAGAGCTCCTAATGCAGTATGGCTCACGGGAGCGGTCCACCGAGGCATTCTCCCAGAATGCCCGATGCAATGATCTGTATGGCATGCAAGGGGTGGAGATAGCCTTATAAATCCTGGACCGTCTAAGAAAGGCTATAATGTCAGTAAACTCGGCCCCGTTCCTGGTGGTGTGATCCAAATGAGCACAGATGTTGTGCTTTGGATTTATGGACCATCTTTCTGCCATTTTCCTGAAACACACAAGACATAGAACCATTAGTACATAAGACATGAAAAATTCTGTTCTAAATGTAGTGTTGAAAATCATTCTGATTCATTCGTGCGAATGAATCATGCGACTGAAGTTAGTCATTTGTTCTCTCATGCGACTGGACTCATTCTGGTCCATGTGACATGCGATTGGGTTCAGTCTGTTGACTGAGTCTGCGAATGGTTCAGTCGGCCGACTGAGCTCAATCGTATGGTTCATTCGGCCGAATGACCCAATCGGGAGATTCAATCGTGCGATTGGAGTTCATCCGGACGACCAGTCGCCTGTCTCAATAGTTCAGTCGTCAATCGTTCGAAACTTCAACGAAATAAGTGTTTTACCCAAATAACCGGTTCAGTAGCCTCGCATTCTCATTCCTAATAACCTATTTTACTTAATTTTAACGTTTTGCTTAGTTTTAATAGGTTATTAGGGCTTTCTTGTCTCGGTTCTTGTTTCACAGTCGAATAATCAAAATTAGGGTTTGAATCTTTCTGATTTCGGTGAAATACGACTTCAATCTACCTGTATAATCTACCTGTATAATCAATAGCGAACGTCAGTGAATCAATCGGTCGAATGGGCCATTCTGACAAGCCAATCGTGTGAATGCCTCAATCTCATGTCCATTCGTGCGAGTGGAAGCCATTCGCATGGTTGGTCCATTCTCATGGTCCAGTCGTGCGAATGGGTCACACTTAGTTAATTTTCTGCCATTTTTTTACCAAGTTACATTTAAAACCATTTTAAATAATTGAAATTTAACGTTATGAGCCTTTGATCATCTCAGACATGATCATATTAACTTGAAAACTTTATGATCACCTCAGACGTGATCCTTTTAAACACTTTAGTCACCTCAGACGTGACCCTTTTAAACTTTCAAAGCACATGTGGTCATCTCAGACATGACCCTTTTAGTGAGTTGATTCCTTTCTGATTTTCCTGATGTAGTCCGATACACTAATAAAATTAAAATTAAAAACGACTAACTAATTTAGAAACTTTAAACTAATTACATAAACAAACTTGTTTTTGGCTTTTTGTGAGAGATAAATCCTGAGATAGATATCTACAGGATTTGGTTCGGGAGTAGACAGCTTCAACTTGGATTGATCATATCTGGACCAATTTCAATTTTGGAATCATACAGGCAAGTCAAAACATTTGGGACTTGTTATCAAAACTTTTGATGCTCTATTATCGGTGTTCATCCAGAGTCGTTAGCAATTTAAGGAAATCATACTGAAACTCTTAGATTTTCACGTTGATTTGAACTTTTGAGAATGTAGCCACAATGATTGTCAATATGTTTGTCCACTTAAATCCATACACAGACTTTTGACACTGACTGTTGACTGATTTAGGTTTAATTATTTCAACTGACATTTGTGGATCCCACACTTATATGGTAATCAACATTCCTCGGGAGCTTTTGAGCGGTCTACGGGTATTAGTACAAGAAGAGACTATTCTTAGAGCTTTCAAAGAGAAACCTGTCCTCAGGTCAGTGCCATCGCACAGCAGAGAGGCGGCAAACAACAATGAATTCTAGAATATCTAGGTTATGCTTATCCTCAGGTCAGTGCCATCGCATAGCAGAGAGGCACACAACCTATCTCCTTGTTAGAGCAGCTTATTTTATTTTACACAAAATGCACCAACAACATAAGTCATTAGCTTTATAGCATTTTTCTTTCATTTTTTCTTGCTTTGCTCTAATTATGGTCATCCGCACACATTTGTGGCGTTTAATTGCTCATTACCCCTTATTGGAATATATTTGATTGTGTTAACCAGTGATAAGATGGAAGCCCACAGTCAGTTGAACAACTTAGTTTGATCTTGAGATCACCAATCAGGTCTAATTATCTATTGTGTTGAATCTACCAACATATCATTTGTGGTCTAGCAGCCTCTAAGTCTACTTTCTTTGTGTCACCTTAGGAGTTGCCAGTTTTCTATCATCTTCCCTTTTTATATTGCTTAGACTACACAGACTTATACTTTGAATTTTTGCATCTTTTCAAAACTTAAATTTTTAAAGTCCCTCTTGATTTGTTCCTGTGTACTATCATTTTCCAAAGGTATTGAATCGGTATCACAGACACAATCTACCTTATATCAGCTTTTTACTCCTTCTCCCTCGTTTTTTTTTAATGTTAACTTGCTGACATATTCTCCCCCTAAAATACTAAAATCATTACTGGTTTAATTATTTTAGGATTTTAATAAACAGCAAAATAACATGAGTTTAAATATAACAGACGAAAATAAAACAAATAAAATAAAATAAAATAAAATACACTTTAACTAAACTACATCGGACTACACATTATCATCATCAGGAATTACCTCACTTTTCTTTTTAACGCCGTTGACCTCTAGCAAATATTGAAAACGTGGTTTATCAAAGGCTTTAGTATAGAGGTCAGCGCGTTGAAAATCAGTAATTAATTTTTACCACATCAATTAAGTTCTTTTCAAAGCAATCTCTTATGAAATGGTATTTAATACCGATGTGTTTGGTCTTAGGATGTTGAACCGGATTTTTAGTTACTGCAATTGCAGCAGAGTTATCAACAAAAATAGGAGTAGATGAGAATTTTAAACCGTAATCCCGCATTTGCTGTTGAATCCAGATGATTTGTGAACAGCAACTTGCAGCAGCAACATATTCGGCTTCACAGGTTGACAATACAACCGATGTCTGCTTCTTACACTGCCAGGTAACTAATCTTCTCCCAAAGAATTGACACCCCGCTGATGTAGACTTGTAGTTCATCTTGCAGCCCCCGTAATCCGAGTCACTATACGCGGTAAGCTCAAAGTCATCATCATGAGGATACCACAATCCAAGTGTGGGTGTACCCTTCAGATACCGAAAAATCCTCTTGACCCCGATCAGATGGTTGACCTTTGGTTTAGCCTGATATCTAGAACATAAACATGTAGCATACATAATATCAGGTCTTGAGGCAGTGAGATACATGAGGGATCCAATCATTCCTCGGTACATCGTGGCATCTACAAGATCTCCATTCTCATCAGGTGCTATATCGTGATTCGTAGCAAGTGGAGTCCCAGCAGCAGAAGCATTCTCCATGTCAAAGCGACTGAGAATGTCTCCTACATACTTGGTCTGATGTAGAAAGATCCCATTATGTGTCTGATCCACCTGTAACCCGAGAAAGAACTTCATCTCCCCCATAGCACTCATCTCAAACTCTTTCTTCATCACTGCTTCAAACTCTTTGCACAACTCTTCGTTCTTTGATCCGATGATTATGTCATCAACATAGATCTGTACAAGCAGTAGGTCGCCATCCTTTTCTTTAATAAACAGTGTGCAGTCAATGACTCCCCTGCGAAATCTGTGTTTCACAAGATGAGTCGAGAGTTTCTCATACCAAGCTCGTGGAGCTTGATGAAGCCCGTATAAAGCTTTGTCGAGCTTGTAAACTCTATCCCGATGATAAGGATCTTCAAATCCCTCGGGTTGACTTACATAGACTATTTCCCTGATTTCCCCATGAAGGAATGCACTCTTCACATCTAATTGGTAGACTTTAATCTTCATGTACGATGCATAGGCAAGGAAGATACGAACAGCTTCCATCCTTGCCACGGGTGCAAACACCTCATTGTAGTCAATTCCCTCGACTTGGCGAAAACCTTGAACCACCAGTCGAGCTTTGTTCCTGATAATGACTCCTTGGTCATTCTTCTTGCATTTTAGTACCCATTTGGTGCCGATGTCTTTAGCACCTTTAGGTCTATCAACCAGAGTCCATACACCTAACTTCTTGAACTGCAGAAGTTCTTCTTGCATGGCACTCACCCACGCCTCATCATTTAGTGCCTCACTGACATATTTTGGCTCATCCTGCGAGACAAAACATCGATAAGCACCATCATGAATGTAACCTTTCTCCATAACCGAGGCGTAATCAGCTGAGTATAGCTGATTTCGGGTTTGTACTCCTGATCTGACATCCCCAATAACATTGTCAAGGGGATGATAGACGTTTAGTCGTGATCCTGGAGTAGTAGGAACAGCCACCTCAGAACCGAGATTATAAACATTTGGTTCTGCATCTGAGGTAATTGGAGTTTGAGGTTCCGAAGTCGAAGGTGCATCAGTGGTAGATGCTTGTGGACTTTCAGGAACTGGAACCTGTTCCTCCTGACTGTTCTGGTCATCTGCTTCAGTTTCATCTTCAGAGGAGGAGTCACTGTCATCGACTACTCCCCCTGACTGAGTAGATGATTCTCCCTGTGTGCTAGATGGTGTATTCAGAATGTCATACATCATCCTAGTAGCTAACTCATCATCCGAGGGAGAGAGAGGGATGTTGAAGGACTTGAAGAATCCATCATAATCGAAGAAGTATGCGGGTCCTTTGCCTGTAGGTGGTGTGGTATATCTCTGAACGTCGACATTACACCACACTTCTACAAGACCCGTTGAGTTGTTGTAAACTCGCTTGTTCGGTATGTTGTATCCTAGAAAGATTCCTTCATCAGCCTTCTCGCTGAATTTGCCTTCTTATGTCTTCTTCAGAAGTGTGCACGGCGCTCCAAAAGGTTCAAGATACTCCAAATTCGGTTTGCGTCTTTGTAGTAGCTCGTAACATGTCTTTCCGTGGCGCTTGACTATTAGGACTCGATTCAGTGTATAACATGCATTCGCCACTGCCTCATTCCAGAATTGGATAGGCAGTTTCGAGTCCGCCAGCATAGTTCGTGTTGTCTCTATCAAGCTTCTGTTCTTCCTCTCAGCAACACCATTCATCTGAGGCGTGTAGGCAGAAGTGAATTGATGCACAATTCCCTTTTCCTTGCAGTATGCCTCCATCCATTGATTCTTGAATTCTGTCCCGTTGTCTGAGCGTACTTGTCTAACCTTTAGCTTGTAGAGAGACTCCAGTGTGGTTACTAATTCCTTGAATGACTCAAATGTTTCTGATTTGGATTTCAGAAACATTACCCAAGTGAACCTTGAGTAGTCATCAGTGACCACAAAACAGTACAAGTCGCCTGCAATGCTCTTTGTACTGACTGGACCAAACAGATCCATGTGAAGAAGTTCAAGAGGAAGTTCTATTGAATGAACTTTCTTTTCCTTATGAGACTTCTTTGTATGTTTGCCTTTCTTGCAAGCTACACAAAAGTCAGGAAGTTGGAAGTTCTTGACATTAACTCCTCTCACCAGATCCTTCTGAATCAAGTGATTCATCTTCCTTTGACTAATGTGTCCCATTCTCCTATGCCAGGAGATGGAATCCTTCTCAGTAGCTTTAGATAGAAAGCACTGAACCTCATGATCCGTTGTAGCAGCTGTTGACAGATCCAAGACATAAAGGTCTTTATATCTTGAAGCAGTCATCAGAACTTGGTCCTCTGGGATCATGTAGTCTTTCTTCAGCACGTAACACTTCTGGTTGTCGAAGATGACTTTAAATCCTTTATCACAGATTTGGGAAACAGAAAGTAAGTTATTTTGAAGTTGTTGAACGTAGTTCACCTTATCAAACTTAACTTTCTGATTTCCCACTTCTCCCTGAGCTGTGATATAGCCTCCCTTGTTTCCTGCAAAGGAAACATGCCCTCCTTTTATTTGTTTGACGTTTGATAAAAGGGCTCTATTTCCTGTCATGTGCCTGGATGCTCCGCTGTCTACAATCCACGTGTTAGTCTCAGCGCTGTATCGAACACCCTGCACATACAAAGTAAATGAATTAGTTTAGGTTAGGAACCCAAGCCTTTACTGTCTTGGGTTTCCCAGAGGCATCACACATCATAAACTCCACCCATTGACCCTTAGAGGGTGAGGGTAGCTCAGGTTCCTTCTTGTCATCAGTATCAGGCACGTAGGATGACTTTTCTTTCCACAAGCCAGATTTGTGCAAGGCCTGTTTATGATAAACAGTCGTCTGGCTTACAGGTTGGACTTTAGGTTCACTAGATCTTCTAGGTGGAGTCAAAGAAGTCCTCTTAGAAGATCTAGGTCTAGAGTCCTGAAGATCAATCTTCTTCCTAGGTGTCTGATAGAAAGGACAATAGGAAACAATGTGTCCACATTCTCCACAGTTGTAGCATGACCGGCTATCAACTTTATGAGTAGACTTTCTTTGTGGAGAAGTGCGTGACACTCTAGTAACCTCAATCACTTTAGGTTTTGACTCTTGTGCGTTTGATGTTTTCTCTGGTTTAACAAAATTAACTGTTTTAACATGTTTAAGATCTTTCTCTGTTTTAACATGTTTAAGATCTTTCTCTTTTGGTTAACTGGTTTTTGACTTGAAGCATGTGAAAAGGTAACATTTGAAGTCCTTTTAGGTTCTGATTTGACTCTATTTGACCCTGACTTTAAGTTAACTTTTTCAAATTCATTTTCCAGATTAACACAAGGCAATTTACCCTTGCCTTTGAAGTGGCCTCCTTTTGTTTCTGTCCAGATTCAGTAGATGAACATGAGATGTCTGGATCAGTAACAAGAGGAGTAGTCACCACATGATCCTTGATGGGGTTGTTATTTACTGGTCTAGACTTAGTTTTCATCAAGGTCTCAGGTGGTGGTGGAACTACTTTGTAACCTAATCCCTCCCCGTTATTCCTTTCTCTCACTAAGTGTTGAACTATGTGTGAAGAACTAGTCCAACTATGCAGTTTCTGTTTTAATGAATTTACTTCTACTTCTAGAACTGCCTTTTTCTTCTTAGTGTCTTCTAGGGAGTTTAGATAGTACCTAATGTCATTTGCTTGGTTAAAGGCAACTACTTCGGTTTCCTTAAGCTGTTTAGTCAATAGGTCTATCTTTTTTTATAACTATGCTCATTTTGTTTTAGTACTCTATTAGCCTCAGTGCACAGTTGTAAATCTTTTACTAAGTTATCATTATGATCTAATAACCTAGCAAATTTTCCATCTATGCTATTCCTAAAAGTATCACAATCAGAACAAGCATGATTATTAAACATTTGGTCAGTAGTACTTACCTGAGTTGGTTCAGACGAGTTAGCCATCAACGCAGCATCAGATGTCTCTGGTTCTGGTGATTCTGACTTTTCTGTCTCTGACGTGGAAGTCTCCTCCTTTGGCTTGTACCTGACCTCGACTGCAGTTGTTTCTTCACTATGTGACATTGCTATCTCAACTGCTAGATCACCTTCACTCGCAGAATCATCATCAATATCCTCTACACTGGCAATGTTAGGTTCCCCTGGTGAAACAAACCTAAAGCTCCAATCCTGTCCTTTATCATCATGAGCAGTCAAGGCTTTTGGATCCTTGTTTAATGAAGTAGAACTGGAGGCTTGCTTGTCTTGGCGAGTAAAGGACGAGAACGGGTTCCCATTACCCGTCTTCTTTGGCTTGACACATTCTCTCTTGAAGTGCCCCTTCTCTCCACAGTTGAAGCAGGTCACTTTGCTCTTGTCAAATCCAAATGTGGTATCCTTAGTAGCTACCAAATTCTGTCCAGTTTTTTTAACAAACTTCTTCGCCCTTCGGACAGCACTAGCTAAGGCCCACATTATATCCATCCTCTCAAGCTCCATTTCGTCCACCTGCTCGTAGTCCTCATCTGCCAGATGGCAGTTTCCAATCTTCCCGGCAACAAGTCCATCATATGAATGAACCACTGCAGATAAAAGATCCATATGCTCTCGAGCTACTTCTACGGTCACATTACCGAGGTTCTCGGTCTTCAGTTTGGTAGCACTTGCTTCTGATCCAATATAGTGGGTACATGACGACCCTGACGTGTCTGATCCAGAAGGAGAAGCATGTGAAGGACCTGATGAGCTAGACACAAAAGCAGACTGGAGAGGTGCTCCAGATGTCTTAGCTTGAGGCGTGGCGTTGTATAAAGCTGGATTTTGTATGTACGAGGACTTCTGAGCTCTGTACTTCATCCTTAGTGCTTCTTCTCGCAACTTAAGAATGAAGTCACTAATATCCAGCTTTATAAGCATTTCATTCTGTCTTAGGTTAGACACGAATGAAGCCCACTTATCAGGCAATCCGTCTGCGAAGTTGCTCACTTTCTCTTCCATGGTCGTTTCCACTCCATGTGTATGCAGTTCGCTCATCAAGTGGTAGAATCTGTCTATGACTTCGTCTAAACTCTCGTTACCAATCGATGAGAAGTTATCGAATTCCTTCTTTAACTCCTTTGCCTTGATTGCCTTCAATGAAGCATTCCCATCATACCTCTTCTCTAGCTCATCTCACAGTTTCTTGGACTGCTTATTCTCTGAATACTGGTGGAATATGTCTTTGGGGATAGACTGAGTGATCAATGCATAAACCCTTTTCTCTGCATTGTACTTGACTTTCTGTGCGTCTGTCATCCTATTAACATTAGCTTAACTCCATCAGCTCCCACCGGTGTACTATAACCAATCTCAATGGCTTCCCACAGATTAGGATCTACTCCATTGAGGTAGATCTCAAAACGTTGTTTCCAGTGGGGAAACTCATCTAAAGTCAAGAGCTTTGGTGGTTTATTGTGATTACCCACCTCACTCTCAAGCAACAGCAGGTTCTGTATCCTCGAGTCCTTCCCAGCAGTAAAGGCTGACATCTGATCTTCCATGGCGAATAACTTAGAATCTAATCAAACAAACTTTCACTGATGCGACTGAAGGATGCGAATGGTCTAATCGTGCGTATGAACTCTGCGACTGGTTCAATCGTGCGGCTGAACTGGGCGATTGGTTCAGTCGTGCGAATGAATCTGGTGCGTATGAGCTATGCGAACGAACGGTTCAGTCGGCCGAATGAGGGTGCGACTAGGTCCAATCGTGCGAATGAGCAATGCGAATGGAGTCCAGTCGTGCGAATGGGTCACTCGTGCGACTGAAGCTGCTGTTTTGTGAAAATTTCTAGGTTTGACGGGTTTCAGCCGTAAAAATTCGAAATTTCACAAGTCCTAATCGCCTAAGTCCGTAGAAACCAAACTTCGATGAGCAGGGAACGTCCAAGATCACTTTTGACACCAAAGATTGCGTTTTTAGTGCAAAAACACAAACTTTTATGCAATCTTGATTGAATCAACACGTAATCAAGAGCCAAAGCTCTGATACCACTTGTTAGGACCTGGTATTTGAACGAAATACCTAGTGATTAGCGTGTTAAATGTGACATCTCGTAATTTCGTTAACTTGGAAGTTAATTTTGTTAAATTCTAAAAGGGCCTTTTATGCCATTTTGAAACTTTGAGGTTTATTATACTTAATAGTTAAATTGGTGATTAACAAATTAATATAATAATGATAACATTATAAGTATTATAATGTTTATTTATTTTTAAGATGATGATAACCTTAAATAAAATAATTTATTTTCAATATTAATAATACCGATAACCATAATAATATTAATATTAATAATATTAATAACAATAATGTAAATGATAATAATATTGAAAATAATAAAGTTATATAACTTTAAACTTGTAATTAATATGTTTATTACATAAATAATAACACTTTAAACTTCAGGGGCCAAATTGTAAATTTGTTTAAACTAAAAACTAAACTCTGAAATCAACTTAACAAAACATAAACTACAGGGACCATTTCTGTAAATTCTTAAAACATAACCAAACCCCCCCTTTTTCCCCGTATTTCCGGCGGTACCTCCGGCCACCCTTCGGTCGGCTCCGGCGAGGGGTAAACCGCCGGAATTTCCTAGAATTACCCCTAAAAACCGTTTCCATTTGCTTTGTGAACGTATTTCGAACATAAATAGGATGTTTAATTACGTTTAAACATCGGTTTCTAACCTCAATCGCTCGGTAACCGATCACCATAAACTTTCTAGCCGTTCAAGCATTTATACTCCATAATAATCAAATTAACTTCGCATACACGATGACTTAATCATAACTAATCTCCCACACAACGTAATCTCATCTGAAACAAAACACACAACACATACGACTGTCAACTTCATCGTGACCTGCGTTTTAGTCGAATTCAACCTTCGGGGCAGTTATAATCGAAATTATTAGAGGGCTTTTGCTTATCTAGGCCTTTAGATGCTTTCTGCAAAAAGAATTCGATTATCGTACACAATCTCATCGTGAACCGACTTCGACCAAGCTGCAAGTGTTCTTCATTCGTTTCTATGGTGGCCAACTTCGAATCGGGTAATTAAACGTTGTTATATACTCATTTTCATACATAGAACAGGAGCCCTAACTTTAATTTCATTAACAATTTCGAATTGAGGTTCAATTTGATCGGATTTGGTGCTAGGGTTTATGTAATTTGGGGGTTTGTTTGAATGTGTGTACTTAATAATTAAAAACCCAAATGAACTGTGGCTGGAAGCCTTGGTTCATTGGTTAGCAGGTTGCATTCCATCCATGAGGTCCCGGGTTCGAACCCGGG
Organism: Flaveria ramosissima; assembly: GCA_025215565.1. NCBI lineage: Eukaryota > Viridiplantae > Streptophyta > Magnoliopsida > Asterales > Asteraceae > Flaveria > Flaveria ramosissima. Next base: position 75,422,964 of record CM046045.1, on the reverse strand, counting down.
CACCCTCATGCATTTTTTTTAAAGGCTTTTTAGCCTTAATTAAATTACATAAAAATTTTAAAATACATAAGAATTGATAATATAAACTTCAAATATTTTTAAAAGCCATCAAAGATTTTCTATAATTTTTCTAATTTTAAATATGGTTTAACTTATTTGCTAATTTGCTATAAAATGATATAACTAGTTCATTTTCTTATAAAATAGATTTTAAATATTGTTTAATTTAGTAAATCTTTACTCAAATAATAAATAATAAACCATTTGGTTCAAACGTTACTTTTAAAGACATAATTATCTCTAATGTTTATCTAACTTTTATATTTAAATTGTCTTGTTTTTTAAAATAATTGGGTAATTATTAGTCTTGAAACAATAAATCTTTGTAATATTATTAGGCATCATATTAATTAAAGTTTTATCATGAAAATTATAGAAATTATATATCTTATAATTTCACAAAATATTTACAAAAATTATTCTTCTTATAAAATATATTAACTAAAGGTTTAGATTAATAATTTGTTATTAATCAAAATATTATTCCAACTAATTTTAAAGCCTTATTTATATTGAACCTTATCAATATTCGTACTTAAATTCATTTCTAGAATACTTAAAGATATATATATATAGTTCTTTTAATTGAACCATAATATAAATAACTACTTTACAAACTTATTAAAAACCCCCATAGTTCTATCAAAACTCTAATCCTTGTTTGAACGTTAATCTTATTGTTAACCTTAAACTTGTAATATACATGTTAGGTGCCTTGTGATGGATACCTTGGGTTATCTTTTGGACTTTTTATATTATCTTGTAATGCATATATCCATGTGAGTAATTCCATACCCCTTTTGTTTATTTTCACACTTTGGGGTGAAACATGTTAACTTATACTTTGCACTTGTAAACATATTTGAGACTTGTAAACTTTATGCCAATTCATCATGTTAAGTTGTGGTTAGTTGAACTTTTGTGGTTACCATGTTATGGCGTTATATGTACAATCATTAACTATTGCTAGTCCAGCGAAGTCATAGATCTATGGGTAAGACAAGCCTGCTTGGTTGATCCAAGTACACTTAGCTGATCGTATATACTTTTAAACGTTTGAGACTTGTAAAACTATTGTCAAGGTTTGATTGTTGCATTGTTCATAACATCCCTAATCACTTTATTCACTAACTTATGACTTGAATTGCCATCTTTTATATACTTATGTATTGATAACTATGGAATGCTCACCAACATTTTTATGTTGACCTTTTATTTTTAACATGTTTCAGGAATACCTCAAGTGTGTGATCTACTCTTTGAAGCATGCACATCTAGGAATGGACCTAGATAAATAAATAAAATAAGAATGACTTGTTACATTTTATGTTATGCTTTATTCTTTTTGAGACTTATGTTTGTAATGTGACAATTGAAACTTATGATAAATTTATTTTGAGTTATTAATAGCGTTATGTGGCTGTGAACGATCTTAACTCTCACTCCTCGACGTTTCCGCCGTCAAGGTTAGGGTGTGACATTAAACCAACTCAAATAGTGCGGAATCCTATTTGATTGGCGATCCAATCAGTGAGAACACACGAAGAATCAATCAAAAATTGAATCTAACGTTAGAAGTCGATTAGGAATCGATCTAATGTGTTCTGTGAACTTGGAGAACGATTTAGGAGGTCTCTGGACGGCTAGGGTACGTCTGGAATCGTAATGGGAAGAATGCTTACGTTTTTCCACGAATTGGGTCTATTTGTAGGTTAGTATTATTCAATCGTGCGACTGGGCCATAAGTATGGTTCAGTCGTGCGATTGAACCATGCGGTTGATTCATTCGCACGACTGAGTGTTCAGTCGTGCGATTGAGCCAATCTTATGTGTCAATCATACGACTGATCCAGTCTCCTGGTTCAGTCGTGCGATTGAGTCAATCGTATGAAGTTATTCATACGTGTGGTCCATTCGCATGGGCCATTCGCATGAGAACTTCATTAAGTTAAGTTTGAATGTTTTAATTAATATAACATAATGTGTAACCATTCAAACAATCATAAATCCAATCAATTCAATCACGACTCATTAATGAGATATTAAACATCTCAAGTAACAAACAATTCATGTCATTTCATTAATCAATACAAATTACATCATAATCAGACAGACAAGATTCATTACATTACAAATCATGATCTAGGGACATACATGCATCAACATGTTCAAGTCAAATTTGTATTTTATGGTTCTATATATTTTATTATGATTTTAAACTTATAAAATGTTAAGAATAAAAAATTAGCAAAAAAATAAATAGAAACAAAAAAATTGTTAAGTGGTTTATTCGGATTGCACACATAAATTCGGATTATAAGGATATATCCGAATCCGATCCGAATTGAATTCGGATAGATATATCCTTATTCAGATCAGGTTTCGGATAGGGTCCTGAAATTTTCAAATCTAAATAATCCGATTCGAATAATCCGAATAATTCGTTATCCGATCCGATGAACACCCCTCAAGCAATGTCAATAATCCATTAACTTAGTCAATATATTATTCATATAAAAGGTAACCTATTAATTAAAAAAGCTTACAGAGGACAAAATATATGATTTTCGTAGCATAATTGAAATTAGATTTTATGTTTGATAATATTATCGTGTTTATGATTCGTAACGTGTTTTATAAAAACTAAAATCAAAGGAAGTATGAAGTTTTTAGAAAACAAATAAGCATTTTGCTCTCTATCAATATCTTATAACATTAAGTTAACATAATCAATGTTGTAGTGTTTAGCATGTGAGAAACTAAGGGGCTGTTTGATTACACTGACTGAGTAAGATTTGACTAAGTCAGAAGCTGACCCATTTAGAAGTTCTGACTGAAACTTGGTTGTTTGATTCAGTATCTGACTGACTCTGCTGATTGATAAAAATATATAATTTAATTTATATATTTCTAAAATTCATACATAGTTAAAAATAAAAAAAAAGCCAAATAAAAATAAGTGGTTTGTTTAACCCGCCCTAAAAGATAATTTCTTGAAGCGGTTAAAAAATAATAGCCTCAAAAAAACCATAAATTAAAACTTCCTCCCAACCCTTTCTATACTATCTTCAAATTTTTGCATTCTACCAGCACCCAAAACACCACCGCCACTGCCCCAGATCTGATGAACGAACTACCACCGCCCCTTTCTACCGACGAACGAAAACACCACCACCATCGTACCAGATCTACCGACGAACGAAAACACCACCACCACTGCCCCTTTCTGCCGAGGAGTCGAGGAGATGGGATGCGACGGGCGGAGGGGAGACGGCCGAATAGGAGTCTGTTAGGACCGTGTTCGTACGGAGTACTAACTGATTCTGCATTTAAACCGGATCAAATAGTGTGGAATCCTATTTGATTGGCGATCCCATCAGTGAGAACGATAACCCAATCGATATAAGATTGAACTAAACGTTAAGAATGAGTAGGAATCGATCAGGAACGAACTATGAACTTGGACAGGCTGTTTGGGACGCTCTGGACGGCTAGGGTTTATGTGTATTCGAAATATCTCTTCCCGTGTTCTGTTTTTCCACGAATTAGGTGGTATTTATAAGTTAGTGGTTTTCATTCGTACGACTGAACCCTTAGCATGGTTCAGTCGTGCGACTAAATCATGCGATTGAGTCATACGCACGACTGAAGGTTCAGTCGTGCGACTGAGTCAATAATATGTCTCAATCATACGACTGATCCAGTGGTAAGGCCCCGTTCCCGGGACGCCTACAGTTGGTCATTTATCGCACATAAAACATATAATTACTTTTATCTATCATAAAAGATCGCAGCGGAATTATCAAAATAGACATCTCATTACTTTATAAAAGCTTTTGCCAAATAATACATCGTGACTCAGTTACAAAATATATTGTTGCATTACATCACAAAAGCCCTATTATAAATGGATGCCATCAAAAAGAGCTGAGTAGCCTCGCATCGCCATCCTTAGCAACATTACCTGCCAACTGGAAAACGCATAAAAAGTCAGCGTTGCTGAGTGAGTTCTAGTTTTATAATAAAACATACTTTACTTTCATTTAAAACCGTTTGTTACTTTTGCATGATCACACATTATACGTACACATAGATAATATCTTTATTATCTTCTTCATTCATCCATTCATTCATTCATTATATCTTTACTTGCGCATCGGATATCCTCCGTACCAATACCATATGCTACACCCCGAACTATTTAGCTACTGGGCCGAAGTCATTAATTGAACAGCTGAGCGTATGCCGCAGTACGAGCGGCAGATGTTCTATATAAATGGTCGATCACAAAGAAGGACCCCGATATCCAATACTTGCAAGACTTTTCATTTCCTTCCACTTTACTTTACATAATACTTCATTTCATTCATAATCATAACACGTAAAACCACAGGAAAGATAAACATACATCATAATAAGGAACATTAACATGCACCGTCATCACGCCATGCAGGGCAACATCATACATACATAACATGCATCATGCATAAACATGCAACATCATCATCATTATGCCCTACCTGCTCACTAAGGCCATAACAGTTATCTTACATGCTCTTACGGGAACCTTTACGTCAAAACTTACATATGTACTTTCTTCCGAAAGTCAGAAGTCGAACTACACTTTCCTTCGGGTGCAACAGCCCTATTCGTGCGTATGGACACCCTTCAGTCGCATGGCCTTCATGCGACTGAACATCATGCGATTGGACTCATGCGGATGAACATCTATGCGAATGGATATCCAGTTATGCGTATGGACCTCATGCGGACGGAACTAATGCGAATGAGCACCTATGCGACTGACCTCTTGCGAATGGACTCATGCGACTAAGCATCTATGCGACTGGACCTTCAGTCGTATGACTCCCCATGCGACTGGACTCCCAATCGTGCGAATGAAACCTTAGTCGTGCGATTGAAAACCTCAATCGTGCGAATGAATCCCAATCGTGCGAATGAACCTCAATCGCCTCTCAATCGGCCGTATGGCCTCCATTCGGTCGCCTAACCCTAGCTGATGCAGAATGGAGTTCATCCCGAACCCAATCTGCCATTTTCGGCCTCCAAGCTCATTCAAACCCATTCTAAGCCTAAATCAACCATCTTAGACCTTAGGAATGCATACCACAACACCACACAAGCACACACAAGCCCGGAAACAAACTCTAAACATATCACACGCAACACACCCAAATGGGTCATAAACACACACATATAAAAACGAGTTTTTGATGCTTTCCAGCCCCAAAATCGGTTGAAAACAAGTAAAAGTGGGGTCCTAGAACTCACACAAATGTGCACAATGACAAGGGCTTCGATTTGGCTTGCTACACGACGATTTTGGCGACCCGAACTAACCCGAACCAACACTTTTCCTCTTTTCTTCTTCTTTCTCTCTTCTTGGTTGATTTGTGAGTGTGGGGGAGAGGGTAAGGGCTGCCCTCTCCCTTATATACTCCCAGTCACCCGAATTTCTTTCGTTGGCAAGTTCGGTCCCTCGACTTTGGGCTTTATTTCTTTTTCTTCCTTCGTCGGCTTCAAAATAATAAATAACCGGGTGTTACAAGTCCACCCCCCTTAAATAGGTTTCATCCTCGAAACCTGTTATTCTTCGAACAAACATGGATAATACTGTCTCATTTCTTCCTCAGTCTCCCGTTGACTCGGATCCCTTCCTGTGCTTCCACTGTACGCGCACAAGAGGAACCACTTTATTTCTCAGTCTTTTCTCTTTTCTATCGATGATCGCCACTGGTTGCTCCACGTAATTGAGCCTTTCACCTACTTCGATATCCTCTAGTGGAACAATCATGTCTTCATCAGCTAAGCACTTCCTTAGATTAGATACATGGAATGTCGGGTGAATTCCACTTAACTCATCCGGTAACCCAGTCTATAGGCCACCTCTCCTACTCAAGCGATGATTCGAAAAGAACCTATATACCTTGGGCTCAACTTACCCCGCTTTTGAAAACGAATGATACCCTTCCAAGGTGAGACCTTCAACATAACTCCGTCACCCACCTGGAACTCAATCGGCCTGTGTCGTTTATCAGCATACGACTTCTGTCTGTCTTTGGCTGCTTTCATGAAGGCTTAAATCTTCTCAAGCTTCTCAGTCATAGCCTCGATTACCTCGACGCTCCCCAATTCCTTCTGACCAATATCACCCCAACAAACGGGTGTTCTGCATCTCCTACCGTATAGCATCTCATATGGTGGCATACCAATGCTGGCATGATAGCTGTTGTTGTATGAGAATTCGGCTAATGGTAGGTGGTCATCCCAACTTCCACCAAAATCAATCACACATGCCCGAAGCATGTCTTCCAGTGTCTGAATGGTCCTTTCTGACTGACCATCCGTCTGGGGATGATAAGCCGTGCATATATGTAACCTCGTCCCCATAGCGTCGTGGAATTTCTTCCAGAATTTAGATGTAAACCGAGTGTCGCGATCCGACATAATAGACACCGCCACACCATGACGATTTACAATTTCCTTGATGAACAGATCAGCCAACCTCTCAGATGAATATGTCTCGCGGATCGGTAGAAAGTGAGCACTCTTCGTCAGACGATCAACTATCACCCATATGGCATCATACCCCTTCGGGGTACGCGGCAGCTTTGTAATGAAATTCATGGTGATGTGCTCCCACTTCCATTCCAGTATATCCAAAGGTTGGATCTTCCAATACGGCTTCTGATGGTCGGCCTTCACCTGTAAGCAAGTAAGGCACTTACTCACATACTCCACCACGTCGCGCTTCATACCCGGCCACCAATAATCTTTCTTCATATCATGGTACATTTTCGTGGCACCAGGATGAATGGAGTATCGAGTCTTGTGAGCTTCATCCATTATCTTCACCCGTAGATCCCCAAAACGAGGAATCCACACACGACCGAATCGGGTTCTAACACCGAGTGTGTTCTCACCCAATTCCCCAACCAGACCTCTCATTCTTTCAGAGTTAAGATGATCTTCTTTCAGTGCCTCATCTTGAAACTCTTTGACTTGCTTCATTACATCAGAGGTCATGATCAGTTGATATGCTTTCACCCGAATCGGCTCGGGCCTCTCTTTCCGACTAAGGGCATCAGCCACCACATTGGCCTTGCCCGGATGGTAGTGGATCTCACAATCATAATCCTTTATAAGTTCCAACCACCGTCTCTGCCTCATGTTCAGATCCTTCTGCTCGAAGAAGTATTTCAAGCTCTTGTGGTCCGTGAATATGGTGCACTTCGTCCCGTAAAGATAGTGCCTCCAAATCTTTAACGCAAAGACCACGACTGCCAGCTCCAAATCATGAGTGGGGTAATTGACCTCATGGACCTTCAACTGTCGGGATGCATAGGCTATGACCTTTCCTCTTTGCATTAACACACATCCCAACCCCGAGTAGGAAGCATCAGAATAGACCACCAGGTCTTCACTTCCATCGGGTAATGACAGAACATGAGCTTGAGTCAATCTCGTCTTCAATTCCTCGAATGCCTTCTCTTGAGCTTGACCCCATATAAACTTTACATCTTTTCGGGTCAACTTAGTCAGTGGAGAAGCAATCTTAGAGAAGTCAATCTTCTATAGTAGCCCACCAAACCCAAGAAACTACGAATCTCAGATGGCGTCTTTGGTGACTTCCATTGCATAACCGCCTCCACTTTCGCCGAGTACACCATAATCCCATCGGGATTCACCACATGACCCAAGAACTGAACTTCGCGCAACCAGAACGCACACTTGGAGAATTTAGCATACAACTTCTCCCTCCTCAGCGTCTCTAGAACCTCCCGAATGTGACCGGCATGCTCAATCTCGCTCCTCGAATAAATCAGGATATCATCAATAAACACAATCACTGATTTATCCAGCATCGGCCGACACACACGGTTCATCAAATCCATAAAAGCAGCTGGCGCGTTGGTCAAACCAAAGGACATGACGAGAAACTCGTAGTGACTATAGCGCGTACGGAAAGCTATTTTAGGGATATCCTGTTCTTTCACCTTCAGCTGATGGTAACCAGATCGAAGATCTATCCTTGAAAACCAACTGGCACCTTGGAGCTGATCGAACAGATCATCTATTCTCGGTAAGGGGTATCGGTTTTTCACCGTCAACTTGTTCAGCTCGCGGTAGTCAATGCACATCCTCATACTACCGTCCTTTTTCTTTACAAACAGGACCGGAGCACCCCAAGGAGAGATACTCGGTCTAATGGACCCCTTATCAAGCAGCTCTTGCAACTGCTCCATCAATTCCCTCATCTCCGTCGGAGCTAACCGGTACGGTGCCTTGGCAATAGGTTGGGCACTCGGTATCAGATCAATCTGAAACTCGATCTCTCTGTCAGGTGGCACTCCTGATAAGTGTTCTGGGAACACGTCTGGAAAGTCACACACAACCGGTACATCGGCTAGTTGTGGTGTTGGCGTATCCACATCCTTTACATAGGCCAAGTAAGCGCTACATCCACGCCTCATACACTTTCCCGCCACTGCCATCGAGATCACTTTCAGAATCGTAGTAACCCGATCACCATAAACCGTCACTGAACTACCGTCAGGCGCTGTCAAACGAATCATCTTCTTGCGACACACAATGTTCGCCTCGAATTCCGCCAACCAATCCATCCCAAGAACCAAATCGAAACCACCTAAGGTCATGACGAACGGTCTAACAGGAAACTTATGACCCTCAAGTTCCACATCACAGCCCTCTATCATTTCAGAGATCCGGGTAGACTTACCTATGGCAGTTTCTACATCAAAGGGCGCATCAACACGTCTACTACTAACAGGCAGCTTAGCACAGAAAGCACCAGAAATAAAACTTTTACTAGCACCAGAATCAAATAACACAGAAGCTAAAGTTTGGTTCACTAGAAACGTACCGGACACAACATCAGGGTCCGTCCTAGCTTCCTCCTATGTCATAGTGCATGCCTTGGCGCTCGCCCTCGGTCCTTCACTTCCTGTCTTTTTCACCCCAGAACCCTCAGCCCTCGGCTTCTTACAGTCTTTGCTCATATGTCCGCTTTCCCCACAGTTGAAACATTTGCCCGCAAGGCAATCCCTTGCCATATGCCCTACCTTCCCACACTTGAAGCAGACGTTCAAACCCAGCCTACATTCTCCCGCATGCTCCTTCCCACACTTGCCACACCTCCTCGATCCCGCTCCCGGTGTGGCCACGCGGCGGTCATCCACCCACGCCTTTTGTTACCCGTCGAGGCATCACCCCGACCAAACCTTTTCCCGTTTCAGTTCCGATCACCACCACCCTTCTTATTCGCTTCTGTCACCACCACCTCCCGCTCATCATATAGCCTCCCGGCCAAATCGACTGCCGACCTAAACGTGCTTGGCCGGGCGGCGATCATATGCCTACGAACATCCACCGGTAAGCCCTGAATGTACCTCTTGATCTTCCGAGACAGAGACGTCACCTGATCCGGCACCAACCGTGCCATTTCATTGAATTTTGTAGTGTACTGCTGGTGTGTCATGGTTCCCGCCTCCAGCTGCAGGAACTCCCTCTCTATCTTATCCATCTCCCTGTAAGGACAGAACTCCTCAATCACCATCTTCTTCAGTTCGGGCCATCTCATTCTCCCGATTGCCCGGTTACCCTCAGCTTGGACAATGTTATCCCACCAGCATAGAGCCGAGTCCACAAATGAATGAGTGGCAAACTTCACCTTCTGATCTTCCCGGCACTCGCTGATGTCGAGAACAGCCTCCATTTCCCTCACCCAACGGTGAGCAGCAGCAGCAGTGCCGTTTCCATCGAAAGTAGGGGGCTTGCATCTCATAAACGCCCCGTAGTTACAGCCTCGTGCCACCTCTTGCACAGGCTCATCTTCCTCTTCCTCATCTTCATTATCAGAGAAAATTGTTTCAGGCTCCGGTTGCTCCCGCTCCCCCGAGGCCCTGTTTCTCTCCTTTCTTTCTCCTTCCTTCACAGCCTTGATGACTTCGGTCACCACAGACGGTAAGATTTTCTGCATGACCTGATGTACTTATTCAACAACAGCCTCCTTTACCGAGGCCCTCAAGTTTGCACTCTCATCCCCAGCCTCCGGATGAGGGGTCTCAGGTTCTTCAGGAACCACCTTCTCAACTCTAGGCCTTCCTCTTTTAGGTCGCAGATCAGCATCAGGCCCACCACGACCTCCACCCCTAGAAGCTTTAGAGGATCTACCACCAGCCATTCTCTATATCACACTGAAAGATTCAAACACCAACACGGTCATTCAAGGAAACAGCTCAGTTTATGTCAAGTATAGTAAGTCCCTAATTACAGTGGCCAGTTGTGATTAGCCACTTACTTTACTCTTCATACCCCAAGCATTACCTGTCCTGACTACATCAATATTTAAATCTACATACATACATAACCACATACCATGCGCACATAAAACCGGTTAACTTTACGAAAATACTTGATGGCATGCAACTACTCAGATTGACATCCCATTCCCTTCCATCCCAATTTCAGTTTAAGTTAATGTTTATTTTGAAAATTTACCCATTTCACTTAAACTTTGGCTTGATACCAACTTGTAAGGCCCCGTTCCCGGGACGCCTACAGTTGGTCATTTATCGCACATAAAACATATAATTACTTTTATCTATCATAAAAGATCACAGCGGAATTATCAAAATAGACATTTCATTACTTTATAAAAGCTTTTGTCATATAATACATCATGACTCAGTTACAAAATATATTATTGCATTACATCACAAAAGCCCTATATAAATGGATGCCATCAAAAAGAGCTGAGTAGCCTCGTAGCGCCATCCTTAGCAACATTGCCTGCCAACTGGAAAACACATAAAAAGTCAGCGTTGCTCAGTGAGTTCTAGTTTTATAATAAAACATACTTTACTTTCATTTAAAACCGTTCGTTACTTTTGCATGATCACACATCATACGTACACATAGATAATATCTTTATTATCTTCTTCATTCATCCATTCATTCATTCATTATATCTTTACTTGCGCATCGGATATCCTCCGTACCAATACCATATGCTACACCCCGAACTATTTAGCTACTGGGCCGAAGTCATTAATTGAACAGCTGAGCGTATGCCGTAGTACTAAAGGTAAGCGGTAGAGGTTCTATATAAATGGTCAATCACAAAAAAGGACCCCGATATCCAATACTTGCAAGACTTTTCATTTCCTTCCATTTTACTTTACATAATACTTCATTTCATTCATTATCATAACACGTAAAGCCACAGGAAAGATAAACATACATCATAATAAGGAACATTAACATGCACCGTCATCACGCCATGCAGGGCAACATCATACATACATAACATGCATCATGCATAAACATGCAACATCATCATCATTATGCCCTACCTGCTCACTAAGGCCATAACAGTTATCTTACATACTCTTACGAGAACCTTTACGTCAAAACTTACATATGTACTTTCTTCCGAAAGTCAGAAGTCGAACTACACTTTCCTTCGGGTGCAACAGCCCTATTCGTGCGTATGGACACCCTTCAGTCGCATGGCCTCCATGTGACTGAACATCATGCGATTGGACTCATGCGGATGAACATCTATGCGAATGGACATCCAGTCGTGCGTATGGACCTCATGCGGACGGAACTAATGCGAATGAGCACCTATGCGACTGACCTCTTGCGAATGGACTCATGTGACTAAGCACCTATGCGACTGGACCCTCAGTCGTATGACTCCCCATGCGACTGGACTCCCAATCGTGTGAATGAAACCTTAGTCGTGCGATTGAAAACCTCAATCGCGCGAATGAATCCCAATCGTGCGAATGAACCTCAATCGCCTCTCAATCGGCCGTCTGGCCTCCATTCGGTCGCCTAGCCCTAGCTGATGTAGAATGGAGTTCATCCCGAACCCAATCTGCCATTTTCGGCCTCCAAGCTCATCCAAACCCATTCTAAGCCTAAATCAACCATCTTAGACCTTAGGAATGCATACCACAACACCATACAAGAACACACAAGCCCGAAAACAAACTCTAAACACATCACACGCAACACACCCAAATGGGTCATAAACACACACATATAAAAACGGGTTTTGATGCTTTCAGCCCCAAAATCGGTTGAAAACAAGTAAAATTGGGGTCCTAGAACTCACACAAACGAGCACAACAACAAGGGCTTCGATTTGGCTTGCTACACGACGATTTTGGCGACCCGAACTAACCCGAACTGACACTTTTCCTCTTTTCTTCTTCTTTCTCTCTTCTTTCTCTCTTCTTGGCTGATTTGTGAGTGTGGGGGAGAGGGTAAGGGCTGCCCTCTCCCTTATATACTCCCACTCACCCGACTTTCTTTCGTTGGCGAGTTTGGTCCCTCGACTTTGGGCTTTATTTCTTTTTCTTTCTTCGTCGGCTTCAAAATAATAAATAACCGGGTGTTACACCAGTCTCCTGGTTCAATCATGCGGTTGGTTCATAAGCATGATGTATTCATGCGTATGGTCCATAAGTATGGTCCATTAGCATGAATAATCACTCGACTAGGTTGAACATAATACTCAATCATTATTGACTTAGAATTGTCTACAACAACCTCAAACCTATATACGAAGTTCATACATATGAATCAAAGATAAATAAACATCAAATCATATATCATATTTCATTACTTTGTCAAATTACACATATGTAAGACATGAAAGACTTTTACATTTAAGCATATAAACTAGGAACACATGTATCTACAAACTCCCCCTTGGACCTAGTTTACTCTATTATCTAACATTCTTCACATGTTCTTGGAACTTCTTGTACTTCTCTTCTCTTGTGACTCCTGCATGTATCTCAAATGCAAAACAGAGCCGTATAACGTGTTGGAATTGAAGAGCTTGTACAATGTCTTGCGTGTCATAGAACAGTGGCCACTTGTATAAAGTATAGACATCTTCAGCAGACAAGTTAGTGAGTCACATTGGGTCAAGTACCCTGATAGTCTCTATCTTCCCATCTCTGTTCAAAACTATGACCGCTTCCCCTGTCCTCCAGTCATAATACCACCATTTGAAGTGTGGAGTGAAGTCCTGAGGCATTTCCCGTTAGGGAATCTTGGACATTGTGCGTGGGGGACTCCACTTCAACACAACTTTAGGCTTTCCATATATAGGATCAACTTCAGACTTATGAATGAACCTCTTAGGTTGTTGAGGTCTAAAGTTTACCCACCTGGTGTGGTATTCTTTCTTCAATGCAGCCTCAAACCATCCTGACATCTTTCTTGGGTTAGCATATAACAGATCTAAGCATGCCAGTCGGTTGAGCTCAAAACCAGGAAGAGTCTTCAGATCATGTGGATATCTGAAGTACTCAATCCCTTTCTCCCTTTTTACAGCATAGACTTCCAAGTCTTCAAAATACGCCCACGCTATAATCTTGCCTGACACTTTCTGATATCTTTTGACTCTATAAAGCTTGGTGTAGGCATTTTGCTTTGGGGTCGCGCGTTGGGCTTTCTCTCAGCAAAACAAGCTGCCATTTTTGCTTTCTTAATATCAACATTAGCATCCGAAGCTTGGACTATACTTTCATCTTTCTCTTTCTCTTTCTCCATCTCCTCTAACTTATCAAAAATACCACTGCCAAATGTTTCACCCAAGTTGGGGATAACATGTTCTTCCGGGTCAGTGTACTCTGGATAATAATCTGCAGTGACATCCTCTATCTCTATCTCATCCACATCTTCCAGCTCATCATCACTCACAACAACAACTTCTAGAGCATCTTTGACAAGCTCATCAGGATTTAGTCTGAACGTACATTTCAGCGAGCTGCTCGTCTGTTAGATCATGGATGATCTCTCCTTCCTCCGGAGTGTAGCTCATAGATCTTCTGACGATCTTGCAAGTCAAGAATCATAATAAGTTGAGTCTTAACTTGCTGAAGGGGGGCGACATCGTGGCGCAGGGGAGTTCGGCCGAGGGGCAACGCCCCTTTTCTGGGTCAGCAAGTTTTGATTTTGGGTCTGGGTCAGCACCCACGGACCCGGTCAGAACATAATACAGGCAAATCAAACACGCTGACCGCCTGACCGAGTCAGCCAGTCAGCCGGGTCAGCCCAAATCAAACAACCCCTAAAACACATTATGAAGACTTGTATAAAAAAACATAAAAAATAAATACTATACTTATAGGGTAAAGGTGCAAGTTAAGAGAAGACAATGAAATCTCATTTTCGTTAAATTTTATAAATATATTTAAAGTTGTTCATTCAAGCTTTCATCTAAATTTCATTAAAAAGACACGTATCAAAACGAAAATCACATACATGTTCATATAATCAATACACGATCAGGCATCGTAGAAGGTATGATTGATACTAAATGAAAGATACTTTATATTACACTTTGAAGATGATAGATGATAATGAAGCAGGACCCAATTAGTATATACACATAAAGAGTGTGAAGTGAACAAAACATTTTAAGGTTGGTTATAAAAGGTTTTAATCAAATTTAGGAATTGATATGAATGCATGTTTAATTTAATTTATTACATGTATTATATCTACACTACTATATAATACATTTTAGGAGAATAAAATAGTAATTTTACTCAAATTGTAAAATGCCTAATACGATAGTTTAAACATAGAGCACAAGTGCTCTATGCAATAGTTCTATTTTTACCCCTATTAAATAAACTCTTTTAATTAATATAATATTTAATAAATATTATATACATTCTTTAATAATATGGTATTATTTAATTCAATACATTTAATATTATATTATTTTTAATACTTGAAAATAACATTTGAATTTATTAAATAATATTTATATAATTAAGTATACAACTAATACTTATAATAACTAATAGTTATATTTTCTATGGGTATTTTGGGTAGTCTGTAAATTTAGTATTTATGACTAAATTTGTTAGTAAATGACATATTATTTAATATTTTTAAAAAGTATAATAATATTAATAGTAATGATTATTTCTATTAAAAGGTTAACAACAACAACAATAACAACAATATTATTAAAATTTAATACTGTGTTTTTGTTATTTTATTGTATCTGTAACAATTTAAAAATAATATATCATTAATCATGATACAATATTCTATATTTTATGATATTTTTATTAAAATACTTTTAGCGTATTTGTTTTACTAGATAACCACGAGTTATTAAATATCATATGTTCAATAATAGTATTATCACGATGTAATAATGAATCATTAAAGCATGTGTAGATATCTATGAGAATCCAAGTGCTTATATTATTGAACTCAATAAAAGGATGATAATCCCAAACTATCACTATGACGTTCACATATACATTTAAAATCAAAACACGGTGAAACATAGATGTCCACTATACTACTATATAAAGCAAACCCTTAGGATACAAATGTAATTTTATAAAAAAACTAAGACACATAATACAATTTTTTAAGCATTAGGTATAAGTGTTCAATGCAATCATTTTTATTTTACCTCTTATTAATAAACTTCTTATAATTAATACATTGTTTAATACATTATTTATATTGTAAGATTACTTAATTTACTACATTAAATATTATATAATTTTTAATATTTTACATTTAACATATAATAAAAACGTATTACCTTATTTGAATACTTAACCAAATACTTTCATAATAATAATAATAATAATAATGATATAATAAAATTTATAAATTTATATTATTCTATTTGAATACTTAACTATATAAATCATTTATAATAATAATGATAATAATAATCTATATCTATACCCTCTATTATTTATTACTATATATAAAACATCTCTTTAAGACAAGATTGTAATTTTACAATAATTTCAAGATAACATATAAATGATTGCAAACTTTAATATTTAATAATATAAGAAATCTTGCTATTAGACTCTCATTATGCTTCAAAAACATGTACCACATGGTTTTCTATTAACATATCTATATTTTATATTTAATGTTATAACAAATTTTTTCTTTGTTGTATCAAAACAACAAAACTTATACTATATCGAATGTGAATTTTCTTGAAAATATCTGTTAACTTTAATCATGTTCAACACTTATGTTTACTTAAAAGTTGAGTTATTCAATTATTCTTGTTAATACTAATTAATTTTGTAATAATGTGTTAGCTCTAACATATTATCATAACCATAAGTCGTATATGAGATTTAAACCATAAAACAAAACAATTGATAAAATAAGTGAAATATAACAAGTATAGACTTGTAAATTGTTCGCCTCGTTGCAACGTGCGAGTTAACCACTAGTTTAATAAGAAAAGAAAAAAATCTACATTTTTACAATGAACGAGTTATATTTCATGGGTGTATTTCAAGGTTGGTACTTTAAAATTATAATTACATTAAAAACCAAATTATAAGTATAATTATAATTATAGTCTAATTTATTAATCTTCTATATAACAAAGAACTATTTAGAATGTTTTAAAACAAAAAGTTTTTATAGAGTTAAGATATTTTTGTTTCTAAAAGATATAGTTTTACGAAAAAATAACATCTATTTAATATGTTTTCATTATTAAAATTTTAAATATGTTTTGTATTTTGGATTTCAACAATATGTATATATGGAAAGTTTAAATTTTTGGAAATATATAAAAAACATTAAATGGTCCAAAACAAAGGATCCTTTGAGCGGCAAAAAAGTTGTTCCTTGTGCTTTAGTTAATTGAAATATGTCTCTTAGAAATTATGTCAAACAGGCTAGAACGGATCGCTAGCTATTAGCGGCGACATGTTGACGCTATTAGTGTCGCCTCTAATAGTGTTGTCGCCGCTAATATTGTCGGCACAAATGGTCACATTACTTGTAGTGGTAGAAAGCTCTATATATAGATATTTTAATAATTATCTTAATAAATAGTTAACCATAAGAAATACATATATAATAGTTCTTTATCAGTTAAGAAAATACTGACTAAATCTTCTTAGTAATTCTTTTTATAATCGTTTGCTTGTGGTGTTAGTGACTTGCACTTCCCTGATATAAAAATTAAAACCTACATTGAACAAAATGATACCAAGGGTCAATATATTTTACTAGAAAAATGCGGAGTCACCTTCAGACAATGTCATGAGGCGGTCTTAATATGAATGCTACATTTAGATAAGTGTATGAACGCCAACAAGATATTTCATTTATTTGTAAGAACATTTTCAATTCTTTTTGTTGGGTGATTCCTTTTAAAAACTAGATATGATGATAATACTTAACATCAGGATATAGTCATATAAGTCACTGTTATGACCATCACTAGTTGAGTAGAACTGAGAAGACGATTATCTTTGACATGTGCATGTGGAATAGACTTTATAGATCGAGAGATAGAGATATAGAGAGAGAAAAAAAGTCAACCAGTATTCACAAGATTTGATTTATATTAGGTATTCAAATCTTAAAAAGAAGCCTTTTCGAATTTTTGTGCTCCATCTTCATTATTAAGATTCGATTGTTTGGTTGTAAGTAGGACATTCATACCATACCATCGAAAGTGCCCTTAAATTTGACAACCACCAATATTTAAGATAACACTTGGGACCATGAAATGACATGGAATCTTGTGGGCCATATGCATGTAGTTTAAAGCCGATCCGCAATAAGAGAACCGATAATCAAGGGTGACTCGACCTTTACATGGTACAAAGCGAATTTTAGAATTGGAGCTTTTATTATTGTTATATTTTTTACGACACTAATATTAATAATAGAACATCGAGGCGTTAATATATGAAATTATTAAAAAGGTTAATAAAATACATACGATGCCATCAACAACTCTGGTCATGTTGTCATTTTACGTTTCTAGTGTACATAGTAATCAAAACCGTATAATTTAGTTTGACTAAACGAAGAATATAAACTTGTTCAATAAGATTGAACTTGGATGGATATAAGTTAAAATACAAGATGTGAATGTATAAAATGGAAACATCTAAAGTCCGTCTTATTTTCTTCTTCGAGTCATCTGTGATTGTTATCAAGCAATTGACAATTATATGAACAATGTAATCAAAACAAACAAATATCAGAAAAATTCATAGAGTTTTCATTGATATTAGAAGGATTAAAAAGTTTAATTGAGAGAATATGAAAAATCTTCAAAAGTCTTTTCCTGCACTAAACAATCAATCCTATTTATACTAATAACAAGAAAACAATAAGGAACATATAATTACATAATAAGTCCCTACACTATGAAAAAACTAATCTAAAGACTAAAATGCTAATCTTTCTAGGGTTCCAACAATACTCCCCCAAAGATTTGCATTTGTCTTTAGCAAAAGAAATCTTCTGGTTCTTCCTTTATCTTGAACATCGGCTTCTCTTTGCATAACTCTAGTTCTCGAAGAGCTTTCTTTATGGAAGACTTGAACTTCTCAGCTAGAATTCCTTGCTCCGACTTAGAGTCATTGTTTTTATCTCCATTGCTTCCATTATCAACAATGTTTCTTTAGTTAAACCTGCAATGTTAACATTTGCATACATCTCTATTGGCTTTGGATTTTCTTTGGTGTATATTTTTAATACTCCCTTGCTTGAAATTCTCATGAATTCTATATCTTTGATGTCTTTCTTCACAATATTAGCATACGCCATCGCCTTCCTCAAAGAAATTCTCTCCATCGCTGCATTCATCACTTTGATTATTGTCATAAAATACTTTCTGTCATTTTCTGCTTCAACAGAAGATACTTGATCAAATTTCTGATTTGACAAAAATGATATGTAACTTGGATGAAGTAATTTTAGCTCAAAAACTCCAAACAAGCTTATCATGTCGTTCTCCCAATCATCTTCATCTCTTACAAGCTTTAAATGAAAAGTATCAGAATCATAAAACCATCTTTTGATTGGTTTTGATGTCTGAGTACCATCTATCACTTTTAGACCTGGATTAGTTACTTTCTCGATCTCCAAATGCTTCTAGATATTTATCTGCCATTTCAGATCTAGACTCACCTTTCTTCTCATCTCTTCTCAGTGTATCAAAATATGCCTTATCCTCTTGATCACTTCTTGTTTTCAGAAAAGATGGCATTCTGGAGATTCCTCTATCAAGTAACTTCATAAAATTTTCTCCTCTGGCAGCCTTAGATGGATTAATGAGAGGCAACTTATGCAATTCTTTTAGATCTTGCACTGGAAGAGTAACTATGCTTGAATAAAAATGATACACATCACATATTGCATTTACTCTCTTTATCAGAAAAGCATCAAACACCTCATCATACTTCCATGCCACTATCTTCACATCTTTTGTTTTATCAGGCACAATCATAGCATTCAACAGCTCTTAAATAGATTGTCCTGTTTGTAACACATTTCTTACTAAGTCTCCAGCAGATCTTGCCTTGTTCTATAGTTGCTTTTGATTCAATTCAACTTTGTAAGCTTGCTGCTCTGTGTTGGGAAACATTTTCATCAATTCTTTTCTTCTTTCGTGAGTTCTTCGAACTAACTCCATAGATTTTATCTCTTGAGGCTTCAAAATCTTTGTTCTCTTTGTGATTTCCAGATATTGAGGATTATCCATGTCAAGTACAATCATCTTATTATACATCATCTCTGTCTGTTGAAAGCTTCTCACTAACTTACCTCAATGATTCTCCTTGTAATCTCCGTGGTCTTTTCCACGGATTGTTCCTTGATTGCAACCACATCCTCAAAGCAGGTATACTCATATCATCAGGATCAGGATGTGCAATTCCTTCTCAGGAATATCATTAATATTAATGGTTTCACTCATAGGTGCCCATTCTCCATGTTCTAGACTTATCTCATTTTGATAAACAGGTGCTGTTAATTCTGCTATCATGCACTTCTCATATTCTTCATTGATTTGAGATTGTAAGGATTCCTATATGTCTGATGCAACCAAAACATCCAAAGTCTCTCTGCAAGCATGCACTAAAGAACTGAAGTAGAAATGCTTCGGAAGTTTTACACCATGCACTAGAAATATTCTAAGTGTAAAATCTTCCGAAGCCAAGACCAATATCTTTCGAAGCCAAAAGTGAAGTCTTCCGAAGCTTCAAAGACAAAGTCTTCCGAAGCCAAAGAGTGAAGACAGATTTCTTCCAAAGACTTTTAGAGATATGCCTTTATCTGATGTACTTTACCATAAAGCTGGACCACCTTTCCGCTGCAACTCTGTAAAGTCACCAACTTACATGAGTTGGTGAAATGTCCATGCTTTTGGTAACTGTACATTGAGGTCTTGAGTCCATGCTTTCTACTTTATGTACTTTTATACTTTTTGTAATATATTAGGATGTGAGCTATGGCATGTCATAGTCATAAGTCAAAAGGCAGATATGCCTTTTGACTCTACATTTGATTTTGTAGTTGTCTAGTCAATTGTATCCAGCTGGCCTTCAAAGTATGGCTGGCTGTAGGATGTAGTATAAAGTATCTCAAGTACTTGTAACTTTCTATTGATGCTTTGTAACTTGTATTAGAACTTGAGAAGCAATATACAACATTCTTGAAAACCAAATACTTGTGTTGTTTGCAATCTTGTTCTGTCTCACTTTTACTTGTGTTCTTAGCATCTTTCATTAAATAGTTAACCAGTTTCCTATTTGATCTGTTAAGTATTCTAAGCAACTCTTCTCATTGTGTTGTTGTGTTGTAAGTGTACACCCTTCAGCGGTCCTGCATTTGGTATTAGAGCATTTCAGGCTCTTGATATAAGATCTCACCATCTTAGGATCCCTCACACACACAAAATACTTAACAACTCAAATGGCAGCTATAACCAAAGCTGATATGGAAACTGGAACTATGACAAAGTCTCCACTGATCACTCCTAAAGACTTTGATACTTGGTGTCAAAGAATGGAAGGCTTCATCAAGTCTCAAGACTCCAGGATGTGGGACTCTGTTTTTGAAGGACCTTACATACCAAGCATCACTTCTGCTACTGGTGGTGGTATGATTCCTAAGGCTGTGGCTGATTACTCTGAAGCAGATAGAAAGAGAATAGAGATTGATAAAAAAGCCATGACAGCCCTTCAAACTGCTCTTCCAAACTCCATCTACAGAGGCTTCAAGAAGTGCAAAACTACGAAGCAACTATGGGAGGCACTGAAGCTAATGTATGAGGGGTCTATTGAAGCAAAGAAGAACAAGAAGGATCTCCTAAAGCAGCAGTTTGAAAACTTCACCTTCAAGACAGGTGAAACCATGACTCAACAATACTTCAGGTATGTTGAGATTGTGGATACTCTAATGGATGTTGGAGTAACTCTTAAGAACAGGGACATTGTAAGGAAGTTTATGCCCTCTCTTCCTAGACAATGGATATATTATTGTGTTGCTATCAAGAGGACTGAGAACCTTAAGACTCTTACTCTCACAGAGTTGTATGGTATTCTTAGTGGCTACTAGATGGAGATAAACATGCAAAACTCATCTGGCAACTCCAGGAATCAACTGAGTTCAGCCCTCCATGTAGTTGAAAGGGAAAGCGTTGAACCACAGCATCATCTTATATGCTTCCCTGACAACTCACAAAAGGGCCCTTTCATCACCTTCCCAGAGACTCCAAGGGAAAGCTACACTCAAGGAAGTCCTTTCCAAGACACAAGTTCTTCTCATGCCTTTGTCTCTGCTGATGAAACTTCAGGCAACTCTCTCTTCACTCTTGAAGATTTGGATTGTATCTATCCAGATGATCTGGAGTACATGGAGATAGTCTAGGAGATGACTCTTCTCACTCACAGAGCCAAGAAGTTTTACAAGAGGACAGGGAGAAAGTTTCCAAGCAATGCAGCCAGTGGAAAGTTTGGGCTGGACAAAAGCAAAGTAAAGTGTTACAACTGTAATCAGATGGGACACTTTGCAAGAGAGTGTAAGGCACCAAGGACAAATGGTGGCCAAGCACAAACCAGACCAAACTACACTGAGAAAGCCCCCCAAAATGAGAAGCCAAAGCAGCAAGCTGCAGTTGCTGTTGAAGAAGGAGGCTTTGACTAGAGCTTTCAAATAGAAGATGCATCTCCAAACCAAGCACTCATGGCAGACCACGATGAAGCCAAGGTATTGGAATATCTTTGTACTCCTGAATGCATTGCTAAAGTTAATAGATACAGGTCCTATAATTTAGAAATAAGATCTGACCTTGAGTCCTTAAATATTTTAAAAGTTGATTTTAAAAGAGCTGAAAATGATTATAAACTAAAGATAGAGGACTAAGAGAAAACCATTTCAACTCTTAAACATGAGCATACAAACTACAGGACTCAGATCAAAGATCTCATTACTAAATTAATTGAATGCCAGGCTGAGCTTGTGATCAGCAAAGCCAACGCAAAAAATGTGTTCTTGAAGAAGAGACCTTCAAGAACATAATATCCTCATCCTTGCATGCAAAAGTTTGTTATCAAAATAAGCAGGGACTAGGATCTTGTGAGATAGCTCCTCCACACACAATCTTGTCTGTAAGATCTCCTAGGTGTGGAACTTGTGAAGATGAGCTTACCCTCATAGATCCTGTGACTGAAGAGGATGAAGAGGAGATGGTGGAGAATGACTCTGAGAAGAGTGAAGAAGAGCATTCTAAGA
Source organism: Flaveria ramosissima (assembly GCA_025215565.1). Classification (NCBI taxonomy): domain Eukaryota; kingdom Viridiplantae; phylum Streptophyta; class Magnoliopsida; order Asterales; family Asteraceae; genus Flaveria; species Flaveria ramosissima. The sequence continues at coordinate 75,400,281 of CM046045.1, read as the reverse complement.
AGGGTCACCATCCCTTTGAGGAGAGCAAAGCTGTTGGGATGACCAAGTCAAGAAGAAAGAACTTGATCAGGAAGGCCAAAAGAAAGTCCAAAAAGGCTCAAGAGATCAAGGCTACCTTCAATTCTGCACAGAAACAAGTTTTCATCTCTGCAGGATTTGAAGTAGTAAAGGCTGAAGACACAAACTTGAACTCAATCAACAAGAGTTCTAGTTCATGTCCAAATCATCCCATCATCAAGAAGAAGGCTGATAAGTTGTGCATTGCTGCTATACAACCTGAACCATCCTGCTCCAAAGGTAGTTCTAACCCCACAAGAACTGCCACAACATCTGCAAAGGTAAAGATGGAGAAGGAAAGTGATCAAGTTCAGCCTTGTTCACAAAGAAGAACTCCTAGAAGGAAGAAAATGGACTGTGTTATGTGTGGGAGTACCTCTCATCTTGCTAAAGATTGTGTTTCCAAACCAATGAGTACTCTCCACATGACCAAGAAAGAAACTTCTAAGAGTTTGGAGAAGAAGAAGCAAGTTTCAGAAGGAACATCTGTTTCCTTCGGAAGCTCCAAAATGAAGAAGAAGACAAGTGGAAACTTGCCTTCGGAAGAGAATTTGGTCTCGGAAGAAAGGAATACTTCCGAAACGCTGAAGCCTGCTGCAGTGAAAGCAAGATCTTCCGAAGGGCCAGTCATCAAAACTTTTGAAGTCATCAAAACTTCTGAGGCATTGAAGGTCAAGTCTAAGCTTCCAAAGGTGGTATGGAAGTCAAAGAAAGACAAGCGGCTGAAAGTTCTTCATCAACATCAGCAAATGATCCCTCTATCATGACTATAGGATCAATTACTATTGCATTGTATTCAAATTCTTTTAATAAGCCCAAGACCAATGAGGCTTGGGTTTCCAAATGTAACTAATCATCTCTTTTGTGCAGGGACAACTCAAGACAAATAAAAATGTATGGATTATTGATAGTGGCTGTTCCAGGCACATGACAGGCAATAGGTCACTACTCCAAAAGTTTGAAAGAATTGATGGAGGACCCGTTGTTTTTGGAGGAGATGCAGGAGGTTACATTACTGGAAGGGGCAAGGTCACAAATGGTAAGCTCAGCATTGAGAGGGTAAAATTTGTCAAGGAGCTTGGGTACAATCTTCTGAGTGTATCCCAATTTTGTGATCAGAGTCATAACATGCTCTTTAGTGAGCATGAGTGCATTGTTCTCAGGCCTGGGGTGGTCATTCGTCATGAGCACATTTTGCTCAGAGCCCCCAGGAAAGGGAACATGTACAAGATGGACTTTCAAGAAACATCTCCCTCAGGAGAAATTTCCTGCTTTCTATCTAAAGCAAATAATGATGAATCTTTCCTCTGGCATAAAAGAATATGCCATGTAAACTTTAAAAACATGAATAAATTAATTAAGAATGATTTGGTAACTGGAATACCAAAGAAAGAGTTTACAAGTGATGACCACTGTGTTGCATGCCTAAAAGAGAAGCAACACAAGGTATCTCACAAGCCAAAGGAAAGAAACTCCATCATTAATCCCCAACACTTATTACATATGGATCTCTTTGGCCCTACCAGTCTAATGAGTCTAGGAAGGACCTCTTATTGTTTGGTGATCACAGATGATTTTACAAGATTCACTTGGCTCTTCTTTCTTAGAACTAAGGATGAGACTCCTGAGATTCTGAAGAATTTCATCTTAAAGATTGAGAATCAATGTGATCACAAGGTCAAAACCATAAGATGTGATCAAGGAACTGAATTCAAGAATCAAATCCTTGATACATTTTGTGATGAAAAAGGTATTACAAGACAATATAGTGCTCCCAGGACTCCTCAGCAAAATGGTGTTGCTGAGAGGAGAAACAGGACACTAATTGAAGCTGCAAGAACTATTTGTCTGACTCTAAACTGCCCATCACCTTCTGGGCAGAGGCAGTAAACACTGCTTGCTATGTGCAAAATAGAGTTTTAGTGGTTAAGACACATGGTAAGACTCCTTATGAACTTTGGCACAAGAGAAAACACTTCATTGGTTTTCTCAGGTCATTTGGATGTCCTTTCACCATCTTGAATACCAAGGATCAAATTGCCAAGTTTGCTGAGAAATCAGATGATGGACACTTTATTGGACACTCTTCTCAAGCTAAGGCTTATAGAGTATACAATCTCAGAACTAGAGTAGTTGAGAGTCAACCAATGTGACTTTCAATGAGCACACTCCCAATGTGAAAGGTTCTGGTCCGGATTGGCTATTTGATCTTGATTTAGTTACTAACTGTTTTAACAAATCTTGTGAGAATGTTTCGGGATCTATAAATATATTACCAACAGGTGATCCTGACCCAAGATTTGAGCTAAGAAGACCCTCAGGTTCCACACCTTCAGCTCCAGTGGCAACTATTCCTGCAAATGAAGCTTCTACCAACACATCAATGACAAATCCTGCTGATGCTTCTAGGGTGCCTTCAAATTCCAGCTTAGAGGCACGAAACTCAGAAGAAGGAGCTTCAAATGCTAGAGAAAATGGTGGTGGTAAAAGTGATCAAGAAGTTCTTGATGCTGATAACCACTGCATTGAAGACAACATCAATGATGTCACACACTCATTGGATCAAGTCAATCTTGATAAGTGTGGTGATGTGGAGGGTGAATCTTCTTTGCCATATCAAAATTTTTCAAATCTAGATCTGTCTAAGCAACTTGCAGTGATCCCTCAGCTAAGGATCCACAAGTCTCATCCTACCACAAACATCATTAGAGATGTTGATTCAGGGCTGAGAACAAGAGGACAAACCCATGAAGCAAATGTTTATCTTCACTCTTGTTTCTTGTCCTAGATAGAGCCAAAGAAAATTGATGAGGCTCTAAAGGATGGAAGTTGGGTTGAAGCTATGCAAGAGGAGCTGCTTCAATTCAAAAGGCAAAAGGTTTGGAACCTATGTTCTTTTCCTCAAGGGAAGACTACCATAGGAACCAAATGGGTTTTAAGGAACAAGAAGGATGATAGAGGACTTGTCATCAAAAACAAGGCAAGACTAGTTATTCAAGAATATACTCAAGAAGAAGGAATTGACTATACAGATGTTTTTGCTCCTGTGGCAAGACTTGAAGCTGTTAGAATATTCTTAGCTTTTGCTGCATCCAAGAATTTCAAGGTCTACCAACTTGATGTCAAGTGTGCTTTTCTTTATGGGGTGATTGATGAAGAGGTGTATGTCAGACAACCACCTGGGTTTCCAGATCCTGATCATCCTGATTATGTCTGCAGGCTTGATAAAGCTCTATATGGGCTGCACCAAGCACCAAGCACCAAGAAAGTGGTATGAGACTCTATCTCAGTATCTTTGTCATCATGGCTACAAAAGAGGTACTATAGATGGAACTCTCTTCATCAAAGGAACAAGAAATGACATAATGCTAGTTCAAGTATATGTAGATGACATTATCTTTGGTTCAACTAATCCAAAGCTCTGCAAAGACTTTGAGAAGCTAATGAAGGACAGGTTTGAAATGAGTGCCATGGGGGAACTCAATTTCTTTCTAGGAATTCAAGTGAAGCAAGTTGACAATGGCATCTTCATAAGTCAGTTAAAGTATGTACAAGACATACTTAAAAGGTTTAACATGGCTGATTGTAAGGTTGCTAAGACATTCATAGCCAGAAATCACTCCCTTGGACCTGATCTTGAGAGGGAGTGTGTTGATGAATACCTTTATAGCGCAATGATTGGGTCTCTTATGTACCTCACAGCTAGCAGGCCAGATATCATGTTTGCTACATGCATTTGTGCAAGATATCAAGCCAACCCCAAGATGTCACATCTGGTCACTGTCAAAAGAATTTTAAGATATCTCAAAGGTTCTCCATCACTTGGCCTTTGGTATCCTAAGAATTCTGACTTTAATCTGTATGCTTATACAGATAGTGACTATGGTGGTTGCAACATGACTGCAAATTCTACATCAAGAGGATGTCAATTTCTTGGTGAAAGAGTAGTCTCTTGGCAATACAAGAAACAATCCTGTGTGTTTGCATCAACTGCTAAGGCTGAATACATTGCTGCTGCAAGTTGCTGTGCTTAAGTGCTTTGGATTCAAAATCAGATGCTGGACTATGGATTTAACTTTAAAGAGGCTCCTATCCACATAGACAACAATAGTGCTATCTCCATCACAGAGAATCCTGTGCAGCACTCAAGGACAAAGCACATTAATATCATGTATCATTTAATTAGAGATAACTTTAAAAAGGGATTAATCAAACTGGTCAAAGTTAACACAAATGAACAATATGCTGATCTGTTCACCAAAGCATTTGATGAGCAGAGATTTAAATATCTTGTATCAGCTATTGGGATGATTAACTTTGAATAGCTTTTCTTAAAACTTAATCATATTTATTTCTAAAACCTGTGTGTTCTATGTTGTCTATTATATCACCTTCATAAGCCCTTGTTTTCTTTGGAAGAAAAATATTTTCAAAAGACTTTTATTAGATTTTTGAAAATCTTAATCTCTTCAGAAGATTCAAAATTACCTTCGGAAGTGGTTTATGTCTTAGTAAACAAATAATTGTTTCAGTGATTTTACTTTCAGAAGAAATTTCTGAAATATCTTCCGAAGCTTAAAATCAACTTAAGTATCTTGTATGTTTTGAAAGAACAAGTTTCTTCCGAAAACAAATTTACCTTCGGAAGTATTTATTCTTCTTAGAATAAATATCTCTGAGTGTAAAACTCACTTCCAAAGCAAAATTCTCAAAAACCTTTGAAATCTCTTCCGTAGCCAATTTGCCTTCGGAAGCTTTTTCTTCAGAACTTCTGAAGCAAATAACCTTCGGAAGATGTCTCGACTTCCAAGAAAACTACTTTTTGGGCAAAAGTAAACTATTTTTCAGATGTGGGACCGACATCCGGATTTCAAAATTTATCCTATTTCATTAACTTTGTCTCAAATCCTTTTCACGTAAATACCCAACGGTTCTCCCCTCTTTCACTATCTTCATCAATTACACTTTTCCTTAAACCTAAATTCTCCCAAACCATCTTTTGTTCTTCATCTTTCTTCATCCTTAAGGTTCTAAAATGGCCAACCTAAACATCAGAAACAACCCAGATTTATCCATGCAACTTCACAGGCAACATAACCAAGTTGCTCTGTTAAGCTCTAAGAAAGATGAAAGTTTCTCAGAGATTTGCCGTTTCTTAGCTCTATCAAATTACTCTACATCTCTAACCATTGATCCTACTCTCTATGAGGATCATCTGCTTGAATTTTGGAAGACTTGCCAAGAGGTCATTATGGATGGGGAGAAGGCACTGTTTGCCACAGTGCAAGGGAGGACAATCTTCATTACTCCGGCCATCATAAACACTCATTTTGTAAGGCCCCGTTTCCGGGACGCCTACAGTTGGTCATTCATCGCACATAAAACATATAATTACATTTGTCTCATAAAAACCTTGCAGCGGAAGCATTCAAAAACAACATCTCATTTCATTATAAACACTTTTGCCCAATAATACATCATTAGCCGATTACAAAATACATGTTTGCATTATAACACAAAAGCTTTATAAATGGATGCCATCCCAAAAGAGCTGAGTAGCCACCTCGTGCCATCCTCAGCAACCATTACATGCCAACTGGAAAACATATAAAAAGTCAGCGTTGCTGAGTGAGTTCTAGTTTTATTATAAAACATACTTTACTTTCGCATAAAACTATTCATTACTTTTACATGATCACGCATCATACGTACGCATAGATAATATCATTATTATCTTCTTCATTCATTCATTCGTTCTTTCGTTCCATTTAACTTTACTTGCGCATCGGACATCATCCGTACCAATACCATATGCTACACCCCGATCAGTCTTAGCTACCGGGCCGAAGTTAATAAATGAACAGCTAAACGTATGCCACGGTACTAGGAGTGACCATCAGTCATAGCTACTAGGCCGAAGTCAATAAATGAACAGCTAACGTATGCCACAGTACTAGGGGTAAGCGGTAGAGGTTCTACATTAATGGTCAATCACGAAGAAGGACCTGTTATCCGATGCATGCAAGACGTTTCATTTCTTTCCACTTCACGTTACATAATACTTCATTTCATTCATCATAATACGTAAAGCCATAGGAAAGATAATATACACCATACAAAGGAACATTAACATGCATCAACATCACTTCATACAGGGCAACATCATACATACATAACATGCATAAACATGCAACATCATCATCATGCTGCCCTACATGCTTTCTAAGGCCATAACAGTTATCTTACATGCTCTTACGAGAACCTTTACGTCAAAACTTACATCTGCACTTTCCCCAAAGCCAGAAGTCTAACTACACTTTCTCTCGAGTGCAACAGCTCTATTCGTACGTATGGACACCCTTCAGTCGCATGGCCTTCATGCGACTGAACATCATGCGATTAGACTCATGCGGATGAACATCTATGCGAATGAACATCCAGTCGTGCGTATGGACCTTATGCGGATGGGACTAATGTGAATGAGCACCTATGCGACTGGTCTAATGCGAATGAACTCATGCGACTAAGCATCTATGCGACTGAACCCTCAGTCGTGCGATCCCCCATGCGACTGGACTCCCAGTCGTGTGACTGAAGCTTTAGTCGTGCGATTGAACTCTCAATCGTGCGAATGAATCCCAATCGTACGAATTACCCTCAATCGCCTCTCATTCGGCCGTATGGCCTCCATTCGGTCGCCTAGCCCTAGCTGATGCAGAATGGAGTTCATCCCGAACCCAATCTGCCATTTTCGGCCTCCAAGCTCATCCAAATCCATTCTAAGCCTAAATTAACCCTCCTGGACCTTAGGAATGCATACCATAACACCATACAAGCACACACAAGCCCGGAAACATACATGAAACACATCACACACATCACACCCAAATGGGTCAAACACACACACATCCAAAAACGGGTTTCCTATGCTTTCCAGCCCCAAAATCGGTTGAAAACAAGTAAAAGTGGGGTCCTAGAACTCACACAAACGAGCACAACGTCAAGGGCTTCGATTTGGCTTGCCACACGACGAGTTTGGACACCCGAATCACCCGAAACACCCCTTTTTCTCTTTTTCTCCTCTTTTCTCTCTTCTCCTCTCTTGAGAGCTGAAATTTGTGTATGGGGGAGAGGGTAAAGGCTGCCCTCTCCCTTATATACTCCGCTCACCCGACTTTCTTTCGTTGGCGAGTTTGGTCCCTCGACTTTGGACTTTATTTTCTCTTCTTTCTTCGCCGGCTTCAAAACAATAAATATCCGGGTGTTACAAGTCCACCCCCCTTAAATAGGTTTCGTCCCCGAAACCTGTTATTCTTCGAACAAACGTGGATAATGCTGTCTCATTTCTTCCTCAGTCTCCCACGTTGACTCGGATCCCTTCCTGTGCTTCCACTGTACACGCACAAGAGGAACCACTTTATTCCTTAGCCTTTTCTCCTTTCGGTCGATGATTGCCACTGGTTGCTCCACATAATTGAGCCGTTCGTCTACCTTGATATCCTCCAGTGGAACAATCATATCTTCATCAGCTAAGCACTTTCATAGATGAGATACATGGAATGTCGGATGGATTCCACTTAACTCATCTGGTAACTCCAGTCTATAGGCCACCTCTCCTACCCGAGCAATGATTCGGAAAGGGCCTATATACCGTGTAAGGCCCCGTTCTCGGGACGCTTACAGTTGGTCATTCATCGCACATAAAACATATAATTACATTACATTAAGAAATCATTGCAGCGGAAACATTCAAAAATGACATCACGTTTCATTATAATTACTTTTGCCAAATAATACATCATTATCCAGTTACAAAATTCATGTTTGCATTACATCACAAAAGCTATATAATTGGATGCCATCCCAAAAGAGCCGAGTAGCCTTGCCGTGCCATCCTCAGCAATCAATTACCTGCCAACTTTAACGTGATCACACATCGTACGTACGCATAGATAATATCATTATTATCTTCTTCATTCATTCATTCGTTCATTCGTTCCTTTTAACTTACTTGCGCATCGGACATCATCCATACCAATACCATATGCTACACCCCAACTAGTCTCAGCTACCGGGCCGAAGTCAATAAATGAACAGCTAAACGTATGCCACGGTACTAGGGGTAACCGATCAGTCTTAGCTACTGGGCCGAAGTCAATAAATGAACAGCTAAACGTATGCCACAGCACTAATGATAACTGACCAGTCATAGCCACTGGGCCGAAGTCAATAAATGAACAGCTAAACGTATGCCACAGTACTAAGGGTAAGCGGTAGAGGTTTCACATAATGGTCAATCACAAAGAAGGACCCGTTATCCGATGCATGCAAGACGTGTCATCTCTTTCCACTTTATGTTACATAATACTTCATTTCATTCGTCATAATACGTAAAGCCATAGGAAAGATAATCATACATCATAATAAGGAACAGATCATACACATTCATCATCATCATACAGGGCAACATCATACATTCATAATATGCATAAACATGCAACATCATCATCATCATGCCCTACATGCACTCTAAAAGCCATAACCATCCTCTTACGTGCTCTTACGGGTTACTTTACGTCAAAACTTATATCTGCACCTTTCCCCGAAGGCCAGAAGTCAAACTACACATTCCTTCGAGTACAACAGCCCTATTCGGGCGTATGAATACCCTTCAGTCGCATGGCCTCCATGCGACTGAACATCATGCGACTGGACTCATGCGGATGGTCATCTATGCGAATGAACATCAAATCGTGCGTATGGACCTTGTGCGAATGGGATTACTGCGAATGGGCACCTATGCGACTAACCTCATGCGAATGGACTCATGCGACTAAGCATCTATGCGACTGAACCCTCAGTCGTACAACCCTCATGCGACTGGACTCCCAGACGTGCGACTGAAATCCTAGTCGTGCGAATGAATCCCAATCGTGCGAATGACCCTCAATCGCCCTCATTCGGCCGTATGGCCTTCATTCGGTCGCCTAGCCCTAGCTGATGCAGAATGGAGTTCATCCCGAACCCAATCTGCCATTTTCGGCCTCCAAGCTCATCCAAACCCATTCTAAGCCTAAATTAACCCTCCTGGACCTTAGGAATGCATACCATAACACCATACAAGCACACACAAGCCCGAAATCATACTCTAAACACATCATACACATCACACCCAAATGGGTCAAACACACACACTTGTAAAAACGGGTTTTGAACATCTTCCAGCCCCAAAATCAGTTGAAAACAAGTAAAAGTGGGGTCCTAGAACTCACACAATCGAGCACAAAGACAAGGGCTTCGACTTGGCTTGCCACTCGACGGATTTGGACACTCGAATCACCCGAAACACCACTTTTCTCCCTTTTCCCCTCTTTCTCTCTTCTCTCTTCTTTGTGAGCTGAAATATGAGAAGTGTGGGGAGAGTGGGCTGCCCTCTCCCTACACATATCACCACATTACCCAACTTTTCTTCGTTGGCGAGTTTGGTCCCTCGACTTTGGACTTTATTTCCTTTCTTTCTTCGCCGGCTTCAAAATAATAAATTTCCGGGTGTTACAAGTCCACCCCCCTTAAATAGGTTTCTTCCCCGAAACCTGTTATTCCTCGAACAAACGTGGATAATGCTGTCTCATTTCTTCCTCAGTCTCCCACGTTGATTCGGATCCCTTCCTGTGCTTCCACTGTACACGCACAAGAGGAACCACTTTATTCCTCAGCCTTTTCTCCTTTCGGTCAATGATTGCCACTGGTTGCTCCACATAATTGAGCCGTTCATCTACTTCGATATCTTCCAATGGGACAATCATATCTTCATCTGCTAAGCACTTCCTTAGATGAGATACATGGAATGTCGGGTGAATTCCACTTAACTCATCTGGCAACTCCAGTCTATAGGCCACCTCTCCTACTCGAGCAATAATTCGGAAAGGGCCTATATATCTTGGGCTCAACTTGCCTCGCTTTCGGAAGCGAATGATACCCTTCCAAGGTGAGACCTTCAACATAACCCGGTCACCCACCTGGAACTCAATCGGCCTGCGCCGTTTGTCAGCATACGACTTCTGTCTATCTTTGGCCGCCTTCATGAAGGCTTTGATCTTCTCAAGCTTCTCAGTCGTAGCCTCGATTACCTCGACGCTTCCCAATTCCTTCTGACCAATATCACCCCAACAAACAGGCGTTCTGCATCTCCTACCGTATAGCATCTCATATGGAGGCATACCAATGCTGGCATGATAACTGTTGTTGTATGAGAATTCAGCTAACGGTAGATGGTCATCCCAACTTCCACCAAAATTAATCACACATGCTCGAAGCATGTCTTCCAGCGTCTGGATGGTCCTTTCTGACTGACCATCAGTCTGGGGATGATAAGCCGTGCTGATATGTAACCTCGTCCCCATAGCGTCGTGGAACTTCTTCCAAAATTTAGATGTAAACCGAGTGTCGCGATCCGACACGATAGACACCGGCACACCATGACGAGTCACAATCTCCTTGATGAACAGATCAGCCAACCTCTCAGATGAATATGTCTCGCGGATCGGTAGGAAGTGAGCACTCTTCGTCAAACGATCAACTATCACCCATATGGCATCATACCCTTTCGGGGTACGCGGCAGCTTTGTAATGAAATCCATGGTGATGTGCTCCCACTTCTATTCCGGTATATCCAAAGGTTGTATCTTCCCATACGGCTTTTGGTGCTCGGCCTTCACCTGTAGGCAAGTAAGACACTTACTCACATACTTTACCACATCGCGCTTCATACCCGGCCACCAATAATCTTTCCTCATGTCGTGGTACATCTTCGTGGCACCAGGATGAATGGAGTACCGAGTCTTGTGAGCTTCATCCATTATCTTCCCCCGTAGATCCCCAAAGCGAGGAATCCACACACGATCGAATCGGGTTCTAACACCGAGCGTGTTTTCACCCAATTCCCCGACCAGACCTCTCATTCTTTCAGAGTTAAGATGATCTTCTTTCAGTGCCTCATCTTGAAGCTCTTTACCCTGCTTCATCACATCGGAGGTCATGATCATCTGATACGCTTTCACTCGAATCGGCTCGGGCCTCTCCTTCCTGCTAAGGGCATCAGCCACCACGTTGGCCTTGCCCGGATGGTAGTGGATCTCACAATCATAATCCTTTATAAGTTCCAACCACCGCCTCTGCCTCATGTTCAAATCCTTCTGCTCAAAGAAGTACTTCAGACTCTTGTGATCAGTGAATATGGTGCACTTTGTCCCGTACAGATAGTGCCTCCAAATCTTTAATGCAAAGACCACAGCTGCTAGCTCCAAGTCAAGAGTAGGATAATTGACCTCATGAACCTTCAACTGTCGGGATGCATAAGCTATAACCTTTCCTCTCTGCATTAACACACACCCCAACCCCGAGTAGGAAGCATCAGAATAAACCACCAGATCTTCACTTCCATCGGGTAATGACAGAACAGGAGCTTGAGTCAACCTCGCCTTCAATTCTTCAAACGCCTTCTCTTGAGCTTGACCCCATACGAACTTCACCTCTTTTCGGGTCAACTTAGTTAGTGGAGAAGCAATCTTGGAGAAGTCTTGGATGAATCTTCTATAGTAGCCCGCCAAACCCAAGAAACTGCGAATCTCGGATGGCGTCTTTGGTGACTTCCATTGCATAACCGCCTCCACTTTCGCCGGGTCCACCATAATCCCGTCAGGATTCACCACGTGACCCAAGAACTGAACTTCGCGCAACCAGAACGCGCACTTGGAGAATTTTGCATACAACTTCTCCCTTCTCAGCGTCTCTAGAACCTCCCGAATGTGACCGGCATGCTCTGCTTCGCTCCTCGAATAAATCAGGATATCATCAATAAACACAATCACTGATTTATCCAACATAGGCCGACACACACGGTTCATCAAATCCATAAAAGCAGCTGGCGCGTTGGTCAAGCCAAAAGACATGACAAGAAACTCGTAATGACCATAGCGCGTACGGAAAGCTGTTTTAGGAATATCCTGCTCCTTCACCTTCAACTGATGGTAACCAGATCGAAGATCTATTCTCGAAAACCAACTGGCACCCTGAAGCTGATCGAACAAATCATCAATCCTCGGTAAGGGGTATCGGTTCTTCACTGTCAACTTGTTCAGCTCGCGGTAGTCGATGCACATCCTCATACTACCGTCCTTCTTCTTTACAAACAGGACCGGAGCACCCCAAGGAGAGATACTCGGTCGAATGAACCCCTTATCAAGCAACTCTTGCAACTGCTCCATCAATTCTTTCATCTCGGTCGGAGCCAACCGATACGGTGCCTTGGCGACAGGTTGGGCACCCGGTATCAGATCAATCTGAAACTCAATCTCTCTGTCGGGTGGCACTCCTGATAAGTCTTCTGGGAATACATCTGGAAAGTCACACACAACCGGTACATCAGCTAGTTGTGGTGTTGGCGTATCCACATCCTTTACGTAGGCCAAGTAGGCACTACATCCACGCCTCATACACTTTCCCGCCACTGCCATCGAGATCACCTTCGGAATCGTAGTAACCCGATCACCATATACCGTCACTGAACTACCATCAGGCGCCGACAACCGAATCATCTTCTTGCGACACACAATGTTCGCCTCGAAGTCCGCCAACCAATCCATCCCAAGAACCAAATCAAAACCACCTAAGGCCATCACGAACGGTCTAACCGGAAACTTATGACCCTCGAGTTCCACATCACAATTCTCTATCATCTCAGAAATCCTGGTAGACTTACCTATGGCAGTTTCTACATCAAAGGGCGCCTCAACACGTCTACTACTAACGGGCAGCTTAGCACAGAAAGCAGCAGAAATAAAACTCCTACTAGCACCAGAATCAAATAACACAGAAGCTAAAGTTTGGTTCACTAGAAACGTACCGGACACAACATCAGGGTCCGTCCTAGCTTCCTCCTGTGTCATGGTGAATGCCCTGGCGCTCGCCCTCGGTCCATCACCTCCCGTCATCTTCGCCTTGGAACCCTCAGCCCTCGGCTTTTTACAATCCCTGCTCATATGACCAATCTCCCCACAGTTAAAACATTTGCCCGACAGGCAATCCTTCGCCATATGCCCTGTCTTCCCACACTTGAAGCACACGTTCAAACCCAGCCTGCATTCTCCCGCATGCTATTTCCACACTTACCACACCTCCTTGATCCCGCTCCCGATGCGACCACGCGACGGTCATCCACCCGTGCCTTTTTGTTACCCGTCGAGGCATCACCCCGACCAAACCTCTTCCCATTCCAGTTTCGATCACCACCACCCTTCTTACCCGCTTCGACCACCACCACTTCTCTCTCATCATAAAGTCTTCCGGCCAAATCAACCGCCGACCTAACGTACTTGGCCGGGCGGCGATCATATGCCGGCGAACATCCACCTGTAAACCCTGAATGTACCTCTTGATCTTCCGAGAAAGAGGCGTCACCTGATCCGGCACCAACCGTGCCATCTCGTTGAACTTGGTAGTGTATTGCTGACGAATATCACCCCAACAAACGGGTGTCCTGCATCTCCTACCGTATAGCATCTCGTATGGAGGCATACCAATGCTGGCATATAACTGTTGTTGTATGAGAATTCGGCTAACGGTAAGTGATCATCCCAACTTCCACCAAAATCAATCACACATGCTCGAAGCATGTCTTCCAGCGTCTGAATGGTCCTTTCTGACTGACCATCAGTCTGGGGATGATAAGCCGTGCTGATATGTAACCTCGTCCCCATAGCGTCGTGGAATTTCTTCCAAAATTTAGATGTAAACCGGGTGTCGCGATCCGACACAATAGACACCGGCACACCATGACGAGTTACAAGTTCCCTGATGAACAGGTCAGCTAACCTCTCTGATGAATATGTCTCGCGAATTGATAGGAAGTGAGCACTCTTCGTCAAGCGATCAACTATCAACCATATGGCATCATACCCTTTCGGGGTACGCGGCAGCTTTGTAATGAAATCCATGGTGATGTGCTCCCACTTCGATTCCGGTATATCCAGAGGTTGTATCTTCCCATACGGCTTTTGATGCTCGGCCTTCACCTGTAAGCAAGTAAGGCACTTACTCACATACTCCACCACATCACACTTCATACCCGGCCACCAATAATCTTTCTTCATATCATGGTACATCTTCGTGGCACCAGGATGAATGGAGTACCGAGTCTTGTGAGCTTCATCCATGATCTTCACCCGTAGATCCCCAAAACGAGGAATCCACACACGACCGAATCGGGTTCTAACACCGAGCGTGTTTTCACCCAATTCCCCAACCAGACCTCTCATTCTTTCAGAGTTAAGATGGTCTTCCTTCAATGCCTCATCTTGGAACTCTTTAACCTGCTTCATCACATCGGAGGTCATGATCAACTGATAGGCTTTCACCCGAATTGGCTCGGGCCTCTCTTTCCGGCTAAGGGCATCAGCCACCATGTTGGCCTTGCCCGGATGGTAGTGGATTTCGTAGTCATAATCCTTTATCAGTTCCAACCACCGTCTCTGCCTTATGTTAAGATCCTTCTGCTTAAAGAACTACTTCAGACTTTTGTGGTCGGTGAATATGGTGCACTTCGTCCCGTAAAGGTAGTGCCTCCAAATCTTTAATGCAAAGACCACGGCTGCCAGCTCCAAGTCATGAGTAGGATAATTGACCTCATGAACCTTCAACTGTCGGGATGCATAGGCTATAACCTTTCCTCTCTGCATTAACACGCACCCCAACCCCAAGTAGGAAGCATCAGAGTAAACCACCAGATCTTCACTTCCATCGGGTAAGGACAGAACAGGAGCTTGAGTCAACCTCGCCTTCAATTCTTCAAACGCCTTCTCTTGAGCTTGACCCCATACGAACTTCACCTCTTTTCGGGTCAATTTAGTTAGTGGAGAAGCAATCTTGGAGAAGTCTTGGATGAATCTTCTATAATAGCCCGCCAAACCCAAGAAACTACGAATCTCGGACGGCGTCTTTGGTGACTTCTATTGCATAACCGCCTCCACTTTCGCCGGGTCCACCATAATCCCGTCGGGATTCACCACGTGACCCAAGAACTGAACCTCGCGCAACCAAAACGCGCACTTGGAGAATTTAGCATACAACTTCTCCCTTCTCAACGTCTCTAGAACCTCCCGAATGTGACCGGCGTGCTCTGCTTCGCTCCTCGAGTAAATCAGGATGTCATCAATAAACACAATCACTGATTTATCCAATATAGGCCGACACACATGGTTCATCAAATCCATAAAAGCAGCTGGCGCATTGGTCAAACCAAAAGACATGACGAGGAACTCGTAGTGACCATAGCGCGTACGGAAAGCTGTTTTGGGAATATCTTGCTCCTTCACCTTCAACTGATGATAACCAGATTGAAGGTCTATTCTCGAAAACCAACTGGCACCCTGAAGCTGATCGAACAAATCATCTATCCTCGGTAAGGGGTATCGGTTCTTCACTGTCAACTTGTTCAGCTCACGGTAGTCGATGCACATCCTCATACTACCATCCTTCTTCTTTACATACAGGACCGGAGCACCCCAAGGAGAGATACTCGGTCTAATGAACCCCTTATCAAGCAGCTCTTGCAACTGATCCATCAATTCTTTCATCTCGGTTGGAGCCAACCGATACGGTGCTTTGGCGACAGGTTGGGCACCCGGTATCAGATCAATCTGAAATTCAATCTCTCTGTCAGGTGGCACTCCTGATAAGTCTTCTGGGAACAAATCTGGAAAGTCACACACAACCGGTACATCGGCTAGTTGTGGTGTTGGCGTATCCACATCCTTTACATAGGCCAAGTAAGCACTACATCCACGCCTCATACACTTTCCCGCCACCGCCATCGAGATCACCTTCGGAATCGTGGTAACCCGATCACCATAAACCGTCATTAAACTACCGTCAGGCGCCGACAACCGAATCATCTTCTTGCGACACACAATGTTCGGCTCGTAATCCGCTAACCAATCCATCCCAAGAACCAAATCAAAACCACCTAAGGCCATCACAAACGACCTATAAGGAAATTTATGACCCTCAAGTTCCACATCACAGTTCTCTATCTTCTCAGAAATCCTGGTAGACTTACCTATGGCAGTTTCTACATCAAAGGGCGCATCAACACGTCTACTACTAACGGGCAGCTTAGCACAAAAAGCAGCATAAATAAAACTCTTACTAGCACCAGAATCAAATAACACAGAAGCTAAAGTTTGGTTCACTAGAAACGTACCGGACACAACATCAGGGTCCATCCTAGCTTCCTCCTGTGTCATGGTGAATGCCCTGGCGCTCGCCCTCGGTCCATCACCTCCCGTCATCTTCGCCTTGGAACCCTCAGCCCTCGGCTTCTTACAATCCCTGCTCATATGACCAATCTCCCCACAGTTAAAACATTTGCCCGACAGGCAATCCTTCGCCATATGCCCTGTCTTCCCACACTTGAAGCACACTTTCAAACCCAGCCTACATTCTCCCGTATGCTCCTTTCCACACTTACCACACCTCCTTGATCCCGCTCCCGATGCGACCACGCGACGGTCATCCACCCGTGCCTTTTTGTTACCCGTCGAGGCATCACCCCGACCAAACCTCTTCCCATTCCAGTTTCGATCACCACCACCCTTCTTACCCGCTTCGACCACCACCACTTCCCTCTCATCATAAAGTCTTCCGGCCAAATCAACCGCCGACCTAAACGTACTTGGCCGGGCGGCGATCATATGCCGGCGAACATCCACCTGTAAACCCTGAATGTACCTCTTGATCTTCCGAGAAAGAGGCGTCACCTGATCCGGCACCAACCGTGCCATCTCGTTGAACTTGGTAGTGTATTGCTGATGTGTCATGGATCGAAGCAGGAACTCCCTCTCAATTTTATCCATTTCCCTGTGAGGACAAAACTCCTCAATTACCATCTTCTTCAGTTCGGGCCACCTCATTCTCCCGATCGCCGATTACCCTCTGCTTGGACAATGTTGTCCCACCAGCATAATGCCGAGTCCACGAAGGAGTGGGTGGCAAACTTGACTTTCGGATCCTCTCGGCACTCGCTGATGTCGAGAACAGCCTCCATTCTCTCACCCATCGGTGAGCAGCAGCCGCATTACCATTACCGTCAAAAGTAGGGGGCTTGCATCTCATAAACACCCCGTAGTTGCAGCCTCGTGCCACCTCCCGCACGGGCTCCTCTTCCTCAACCTCCTCATTATCGATGAAAATAGTTTCAGGCTCCGGTTGCTCCCCCGAGGCCCGGTTTCTCTCCTTCCTTTCCCCTTCCTTCACAGCCTTGATGACTTCGGTCACCACAGACGGTAAGATTGTCTGCATGACCTGATGCACTTCCTCGACAACAGCCTCCTTTACCGAGGCCCTTAAGTTCGCGCTCTCATCCCCAGCTTCTGGATGAGGAGTCTCAGGTTCTGCAGGAACCTCTTTCTCAGCTCTAGGCCTTCCTCTCTTAGGGCGTGGTTCAGCAACAGGGCCATCAAGGCCTCCACCCCTAGAAGCTCTAGAAGATCTACCACCAGCCATTCTCTAACACACTGAAAGATTCAAACACCAACACGGTCATTCAAGGAAACAACTCAGTTTATGTCAAGTATAGTAAGTCCCTAATTACAGTGGCCAGTTGTGATTAGCCACTTACTTTACTCTTCATACCCCAAGTATTACATGTCCTGACTACATCAGTATTCAAATCTACATACAACACATAACCACATACCATGCGCACATAAACCGGTTAACTTAAGAAAATACCTGATGGCACGCAGCTACTCAGTTTGGCATCCCATTCCCCTTTCGTCCCATTTTCAGTTTAAGTTAAGGTTTATTTAAATTTTACCCATTTCACTTAAACTTTGGCTCTGATACCAACTTGTAAGGCCCCGTTTCCGGGACGCCTACAGTTGGTCATTCATCGCACATAAAACATATAATTACATTTGTCTCATAAAAACCTTGCAGCGGAAGCATTCAAAAACGACATCTCATTTCATTATAAACACTTTTGCCCAATAATACATCATTATCAGATTACAAAATACATGTTTGCATTATAACACAAAAGCTTTATAAATGGATGCCATCCCAAAAGAGCTGAGTAGCCACCTCGTGCCATCCTCAGCAACCATTACCTGCCAACTGGAAAACATATAAAAAGTCAGCGTTGCTGAGTGAGTTCTAGTTTTATTATAAAACATACTTTACTTTCGCATAAAACTATTCATTACTTTTACATGATCACGCATCATACGTACGCATAGATAATATCATTATTATCTTCTTCATTCATTCATTCGTTCTTTGGTTCCATTTAACTTTACTTGCGCATCGGACATCATCCGTACCAATACCATATGCTACACCCCGATCAGTCTTAGCTACCGGGCCGAAGTCAATAAATGAACAGCTAAACGTATGCCACGGTACTAGGAGTGACCATCAGTCATAGCTACTGGGCCGAAGTCAATAAATGAACAGCTAAACGTATGCCACAGTACTAGAGGTAAGCGGTAGAGGTTCTACATTAATGGTCAATCACAAAGAAGGACCCGTTATCCGATGCATGCAAGACGTTTCATTTCTTTCCACTTCACGTTACATAATACTTCATTTCATTCATCATAATACGTAAAGCCATAGGAAAGATAATATACACCATACAAAGGAACATTAACATGCATCAACATCACTTCATACAGGGCAACATCATACATACATAACATGCATAAACATGCAACATCATCATCATGCCCTACATGCTTTCTAAGGCCATAACAGTTATCTTACATGCTCTTACGAGAACCTTTACGTCAAAACTTACATTTGCACTTTCCCCAAAGCCAGAAGTCTAACTACACTTTCCCTCGGGTGCAACAGCTCTATTCGTGCGTATGGACACCCTTCAGTTGCATGGCCTTCATGCGACTGAACATCATGCGATTGGACTCATGCGGATGAACATCTATGCGAATGAACATCCAGTCGTGCGTATGGACCTTATGCGGATGGGACTAATGCGAATGAGCACCTATGCGACTGGTCTAATGCGAATGAACTCATGCGACTAAGCATCTATGCGACTGAACCCTCAGTCGTGCGATCCCCTATGCGACTGGACTCCCAGTCGTGCGACTGAAGCTTTAGTCGTGCGATTGAACTCTCAATCGTGCGAATGAATCCCAATCGTGCGAATGACCCTCAATCGCCTCTCATTCGGCCGTATGGCCTCCATTCGGTCGCCTAGCCCTAGCTGATGCAGAATGGAGTTCATCCCGAACCCAATCTGCCATTTTCGGCCTCCAAGCTCATCCAAATCCATTCTAAGCCTAAATTAACCCTCCTGGACCTTAGGAATGCATACCATAACACCATACAAGCACACACAAGCCCGGAAACATACATGAAACACATCACACACATCACACCCAAATGGGTCAAACACACACACATCCAAAAACGGGTTTCCTATGCTTTCCAGCCCCAAAATCGGTTGAAAACAAGTAAAAGTGGGGTCCTAGAACTCACACAAACAAGCACAATGTCAAGGGCTTCGATTTGGCTTGCCACACGACGAGTTTGGACACCCGAATCACCCGAAACACCCCTTTTTCTCTTTTTCTCCTCTTTTCTCTCTTCTCCTCTCTTGAGAGCTGAAATTTGTGTATGGGGGAGAGGGTAAGGGCTGCCCTCTCCCTTATATACTCCGCTCACCCAACTTTCTTTCATTGGCGAGTTTGGTCCCTCGACTTTGAACTTTATTTTCTCTTCTTTCTTCGCCGGCTTCAAAACAATAAATATCCGGGTGTTACACATTTGCAGCTGGATGATGAAGAAGGTGAGTTGTCCTTCCCAAAGGAAGCTGTAAATCATTCCTTTGAGCAGATGGGCTATGAGGGAGATTTCTCTGTAAAGACCTTCAGGAAAGGTAAGGTCTCATCCCAGTGGAAATACCTGCTTCATGTGGTTATCCACAGCTTGTCATACAAGCATGGAGGGTGGGACCAGATTCCTGAGGATCTCTCCTTTATAGTACATGGAATGGTTCAAGGGGTCAAGTTCAGGTACTCTCAATTTGTTTATACAAATTTGCTTGCTAACTTGGACTCCTTAGAGTATTATATATTTCCTAGATATGTTCAACACATTCTCAACTGTGAACTGGGCTCACAGTTGAGGGAAACAGATAATATTCTTAAATTGGGACAGATGAAGCCCGACATCTTTAAAATTATGAAGAAGCCAACTGTAGGCTTCTCAGGGGTAGAAACAGCCCTAGTCCCAAAAATGTTAGAGCTCATTGCTCAAGGTGACAACCTAGCAACACAAGCTAGTGTTGAACCCACACCTTCTACCTCTCAACCACCAAAAAGGCCCCAAGTCACCCTCACCTACCAAAGAAAATCCAAACGAACCCCTGTTCAAGCTATTGAGTCTGTGCAGGCCCCCATATACTCACCCATACAGGAGGAAGTGGACACTAGAGCTCCCACTTCCCCTGAGGAGCAAACCACTCCCATCTCTTCAACAATCAGGGCTGAGGTTCCTCATGCTCACCCTGATGAGCTCACAAGCCCAACTGCCTTAAGCCTTCACTCTGAGTCTCAACACTCAAGTGAACAACCTTCAGGGGACAGTTACCATCCCCAACCATTAGACTTAAATCAACCCATTCCCAACCTCTCATTCTATACTGAAGAAGACTTAGGTTTCAGTGGGTACCATGAGTCTCTCTACTCCTCTCCTACTCAAAGAGAGATGAGTACTATTGAGTCTCCTTTGTCTAGCCCACATCAGTCACCTATAACTGAGGTGGATACTTCTGAACCAGTTCAGGATATCCATATGGAAGAGGCTCTCACTTCTGCAAGTGATTACATCATTAAGACCTCAACCATGGCAACTCAGCCCTTTGACACCTCAACTGAGAATGTCAATGTGTAGAGGAAATCCAACAGCCAAGAACCTGAGGCTGGTGGTGAGAGAGAGGACTTTGGTCCAATCATCTCATCCCCCAATGATTCTTCTGATGAAGAAGAGGGGAATCTGAGACTAAAGGTGCAAAAACTGTCAAAAACATGCTCCTATTTAGTCTCTAAGGTTAGTCACCTTGAATCTCAGGTGACTACCTTGCATAATAGGGTCAATGATCAGCAATTTGAGATATCTTATCTCAGGGAAAAACTAGCTGGGAGACCTCTATAAAGAGCTCAACCAGGAACACAAGAACCTGTAAATGTGGTTGACCTAACCTCTAGCTCACCTATGCATGAGGGTGATGCTACCAAAAAGGAGGAGAAAGTCATTACAGTCACAGAACCTGGGAGTTCTTCAGGGAGTATGGACATTGAGGATTCACCATCCTCACTTGCAACTGTGCATACTCAGCAATTTCCTCAAGTTCACATCAATGTGGACATAATTGACTCTGTCATTAGGAGTCTCTTTGAGGAAGGCATTCTAAGGGCTGTGTCATCTCCACCTCAAGGAACTTCAAACTACATTATTGGGTGGATGTATGATGCTGATAGAAGAGCCCTCATTCTTCACAGAGTTCAAGGGCAGCAAGAAGTGTTCAATTTTCAGACTTTGGACTACTATGAAGGTCTTGACCTGATCAACATGCCACTTGTCAACCCAAGCAAATCAAGACTAGCTGACAGGTTAGCACTCAGGATTCAAGACGAAATTACTGAAGAGTATAGCCTTAGAAGGAGACGAAGGCAATCAGGTAATGTCATTGGTCAACTGGATGCTGAGGCAGACCCTGAGATTAGCTTCAAAGGGAAAACCTTGGCTGAAGGCCCAGTGATAGAGCCTGAGAGCCCTGTCACACCAACAACTGCTTCAGAAATTCATTCCCTTAGTGAAACACCTGCTGGTGAAGGTGTCTCACAACCTCTCTCTGGCCAGAGCTTGGATGCTACACCAAGCAATGAAGGCCAAACCTCTATCCACCCTGAGTCACAAAGGTCTGTGGGTGACAAAGGGAAAAGGATTTTGACTCATAAGGAGATTGTGGAGGCATGAGAGAGAGAGATAGAGGAAGAGGAAGCTGCAATCAGGATTTATGCAAGCTGTAATCACGGCTGCCCCCAGACCAAACACTTAAGAAGATAAGTTGAGAGTAGTCAGGATTACTTACCTGCAGACCAGGAACTATGACATAGATGAGATTATATCTCTCCCCTTAGAGCAATTAAATGAACTGGCTGATATGGAAGTGTCAAGAGAGATGAAGGAAAAAGAGGATGCAAGATTTTTCTCCAATTCAAAGAAGAGAAGAGACAGAAAAGATTATACAAGCATGCTCCAATTCTCTCCCCAGTTCTAGAAAGTCCTGTGCAAGAGGATGTGGCTGCTACACAAGAACCTCAAGTAGACAAGGAAACAGATAGGCAAAACATGATCAACTACCTGAGTGCCACAGGTCTCTACCAGGCATCTGCACTTCTTCCCTTGTCCTTTGGGTATGTTGAGTTTGAGTATCTTAAACAGCTTGAACTTCAAGTGCTCAAAGAACAAAAGGCAACAAAGAGAAAGATGAGGGAAGATGCTGCAAAGTCAAGAGCTATCATCCAAAAGAGTATGAAAAAGTCTGCTGACAGAAAAAGGATGATGAGTTTCTTAAAGCTGTATGGATTCTCCGGAAGGAGACTTGGCCCTATGTCTCTATCCACAATGGATGAGCATATCAGGGTAATCAAGCAGAAGATCAAGAGTGGAGAGCTGATTGACTTATACTCTCCTCCAAGTCAAATCCCACCTGAAGTGGAGGTTAAGGTTGAACAACCTGAGACAACACAACCTGGACCTCCTGCTGAGCCTCAGCAATCTTCATCTTCTGATCCACAGCAGGTTCAAACTCCCTCTCCTTCTGAACATGTGAGGGAAGAACACCCAACTGAGAAAGACAAGGATGATCAATAAGGTGCTACAGACCAGTCTTCTCAGTTAAAGTCTTTTAAAAGGAAGAAGAGGATGGCTTCTATACCAAAGTCTAAGAAGAAAAAGCCCGAATCATCCACCTCTACACCTCAGGTTGAGTCAGATCAATCTGAGAAAGTGCATGAAGAGGCAGCCCAATCAACTCCAATTCAAGTGGCTCCTCTTGTAGCTGAGACACCCATCTTATCCTGGACATTCACTACTAATCCAGAGAGATGGCATGTGATCAGAGATCAAGGTGTTGAGAATGTCTATACATGGTAAGACATAATCAACTTACCTTTGCATGATCTCTTTGAGATGAGAAGATATTATGAGAGTCTGAATGATCCTTACCATCTAATGAAGAAGGGTATGGTCATCATTATGCTGAAGACTACAAACATCTGAGGATCTTATAAATGTTTTGGTAGCATCAGCCTAGGGGGAGTTTGTAAGGATTCCTATAAGTCTGATGCAGCCAAAACATCCAAAGTCTCTCTGGAAGCATACACTAAAGAACTGAAGTAGAAATGCTTCGGAAGTTTTACACCATGCACTAGAAATATTCTAAGTGTAAAATCTTCCGAAGCCAAGACCAATATCTTTCGAAGCCAAAAGTGAAGTCTTCCGAAGCCAAAGAGTGAAGACAAATTTCTTCCGAATACTTTTAGAGATATGCCTTTATCTGATGTACTTTACCATAAAGCTGGACCACCTTTCCGCTGCAACTCTGTAAAGTCACCAATTTACATGACTTGGTGAAAGGTCCATGCTTTTGGTAACTGTACATTGAGGTTTGAGTCCATGCTTTCTACTTTATGTACTTTTATCCTTTTTGTAATATATTAGGATGTGAGTTATGGCATGTCATAGTCACAAGTCAAAAGGCAGATATGCCTTTTGACTCTACATTTGATTTTGTAGTTGTCTAGTCAATTGTATCCAGCTGGCCTTCAAAGTATGGCAGGCTGTAGGATGTAGTATAAAGTATCTCAAGTACTTGTAACTTTCTATCGATGCTTTGTAACTTGTATTAGAACTTGAGAAGTAATATACAACATTCTTGAAAACCAAATACTTGTGTTGTTTGCAATCTTGTTCTGTCTCACTTTTACTTGTGTTCTTAGCATCTTTCATTAACTAGTTAACAAGTTCCCTATTTGATCTGTTAAGTATTCTAAGCAACTCTCCTCATTGTGTTGTTGTGTTGTAAGTGCACACCCTTCACCGGTCCTGCAGAGACACAATCAGTCCATCCAAGAATACTCTGTTGTACTTCTGTCTTACTAGATAATTATATTTGTCTTCAAAATCAATAGGAATATCATCTTGTACAACAGAAGATTCAACAAAATCACATATATCTTCATCTTCTAGTACCTCGTCATACCATCGTTTGGTGAATCAGAATCTAAATCCTCAAGAGCTTCTATTCTTTGTTGCATTTCAGTTTCTTCTAAATCCTCAGCTATATCAGCAATCTTTTGAACTTTAGAAGGAACCGAGTTCAACTTCATCTATCTTTCTCTTTCCTTTTTCAGCTTCAGTGCACTTTCTAGTTTGAATCTCTTGGTTTTCTTGTATAGTCTCTTTCTCACTAACCTTTCTTTCATTTTCTTTCTCTGACTCTTTCAAACTTTCTTTTAACTTTTCTATCTCTTCACACATCCTTTTCACCTTTTCTTTAAGATCAATCATCATGATGTTTTTCTTCTCATCATTTGCTTTTAACAATGCATTCTCTTTTTTTAATCTCTCAATTACTTCATTTTGATCTGCAATCTTAGCTTTCAACTCATCAATTACATCTGAGTTCTCATCAAATTCTGTTTGCACACAAACATCATTTGTTTGTTTCAATTCCTTTTCTTTCTCTTTCTCAATCATAACTTCTACACTTGGTGATTGCACAGGAGAAATAACATTCTCTGTGATAGGCTCAGACCATATAGTGTCAAAATCAAAAGCTTGATTAAAATCAACATTATCAATAGCTTCATTTTCAACATGATCATCATCTCTTTGATCATTCACTGCAGTATCAATAACATCATCAACATTCCTTTCCTCTTCATTATCATCTCTATGATCAGAGAATGTTTGCTCACTATCCATTTCTTGAGTGGTTTCTTCATCATTAACTTCTATTTCACCTTCTTGATTATCACCTTGATTGTCATCATCATCATCATCTTCTTCATCATCATCAACATTAGAAGAAACTTTCATCATCATCATCTTCTTCATCATCATCATCAGATTCTTCAACAACTTCTTCCTAACATCTTCAATAAGATCATTAGGATTCACAGGCTCATCCTAACTCAAATGAAAGTGTTGTTGATTAACATCAACAATATCATCAGCTACATTCCTTATCTACTCAAACAGAGGTACATTATCAGCTCCTGTAATCACAGCAAGTCTCTTATACACCACCTCAGACATATGCTCTAACTCAAGTCTATCACCTTGTATACCATAAGCATGAATGTCTGGATATTCTTCATTTATGATCAATTGGAGAAATCTAGGATACATCAAGTACTTGTTCCTCTTTCCTTTCTCCAAATTGAATATGAACCCACTCATAATCCACTTAGCCATGTTGAATCTTCTATTAGTGGCTATTGCTACTATTGGAGATGCTATGTCAACTGGAAATGAGTTCCATCCTGCACTTCTCTTTGACATACAGTGCTGAAAAATGTAGCAAAGAAGCTTCCAGTGATTGTAGACTCTTGCCCTAAAGAATTGCTTCTTTGGAAAGTTATCTGGGTGACCCATCTGCATGAATGTCTCTCTACATTCATTAAAAGTGTATTCAGATAAATCTTGATCATCATTTTCACCCAGTCTTAAAGCATCCCTTATAGAATCTTCAGAGACTTCAATCATTTTATCATTTGAAATGAATCCTCTCAAAACTTTTCTTCTATTATCATCAAGCTCAATCTCTGCTGTTCTCCAGAACTTCTTGATCAATCTTGCATATATTGCTGGTCTTGCACACATAGCATACACATACTTTGTTCTTAGAAGAAATCTGATCATCTCTTCATAACCAGCAGATTCTCTAACTTCTTCATTTAGAAAAGCAACAACATTATGCTTAGCTCAAACTTTAAAGTATTCATCTGTCAATCAAAAAGAAACATGAATTAGTTTGAAAGATTATACTTAATTAAGTTTTTATAAACCTTGTAAAAATGTATAATTCCTTCAATAGATTTATATTTACTTAATAAATTTTATATTTTAAAATTTGATCATTTTAAAAGAAAATTCAAAAGTATTAACTTACTGTTTTGTTGAGTTAATCAAATTTTAAGATATAGAATCAATTAAGTGATTTGTTTCTAGATGATTTGAATATACAAGTTGAGTTTTAATGAAAAAACAGATAAGATTTGTTTGAAAAATTCAAATGTCGATTCATTTCAAGATTATTATTTTATTATTATTTTTACTTTGATGATCCTTGAATTGTCAAAAATTTTTGTGATGTAAATTTTGTTTTGATGATGTCAATCAGTTCGCAATTCATTGTTATTAATAATATCATGTTTCATTTTTAACAATCAATCACAAGAAATCAACAATTTCAGATTTATTCAAGGTTTTAGGGTTCGAACGCCTAATAGGGTTCAAACGTCTGATTGATTTTGATGATAATATACACTGATTTGATGATATAATCTTACTGAGTTGATCGTATTCACTGTTATTACCTTAGAGTATCAATCAATCTTAGAAATAACAAGTGATCAGGGAGTATTTAAGTGAGTCAGAACTGAGAGTATGAACAGAGTGAATGTGAGTGTGAAAAGTTTGAATGAAATAAAATCTGTGCAAGTGTTGCATTTATATAAGTGAAAAAATCATTGTACGCATTACAACTATTTAGGCGTATGACCACTTTTGAGACGCATGAGGTTCAGGTAAACCTTAGACGCATGAGTTGTACTTGGTTAATTTTTTATTTTGAATATAGGCGCATGAGCACTGTTCAGGCGCATGACCTAGAATAAAAGGCCTAACACTTGTTTTATTTTGAATATGAGATGTCTGGTACTGTTTAGGCGCATGAGCTTGTTCAAAACGCCCAACACCTAAACCAAAATTTCAGACTTATGACCACTGTTTAAGCGCATGAGGATGACTCAAAACGTCCAACACTTATCATAAAACTGAAATTTTATCATTCTTCTAAACTTAGACTTATGGTCACTGTTTAGACGCATGACACATCCATACGTCTAACACTTGTTTTATTTTCACAAATTTCATTCAAATCATAATTTTGATCAATTTCACTGTTCTTCATAAAAATTTTCAACCATTGGTCAAACTTTGAATAAATCCTTAGACTTTGACTATTTGATCAAAACTTTGACTTTTTGACCCAAAACTTTGAATTTTTGACCAAATTTTGACTTTTTGACCAAAATTTGACTTTTTGACCAAATTTATTATTAATTAATTTCCCGTCATTTTAGTCTCAAAAATTTCATAAAATAACAAACACTCTTAATTCTTTGCAAGAAGCTTTTTCAAATGATAGACAATTTGAAATTATTGTTTTAGGTTCATTTGTAGACATATCAAACACATACTACTTGAAAAACTTTTGCATCATCCTTTTCAACTTTTATTTTGATTTTCTCTTTTTCAAATTTTACTCCCCCTAAACTTTTAAGTTTACAAACTTAGAAGTTTATATGTGTTGAAAATGAGAAAAACAATCATTATTGACATGCCTGCACACATAGAAACATGCAAAAATTAAAAATAAAGCAGAATAATAAAAATACTACTAGATGTACACAGAATCATATGTCTGCAGTGAGCTCATACCAGAGAATAATCAGCACATTAAAATAAAAAAAATGATGAATAGTCATGAACACTGATTAAATCCTGATCATGTGTGTTCAAGGTCAGAAATATTGCAGCAAAGAAGACACAAGATCTAAGGACAGACAATGAGTACTTTTGGTAAAAGTATCAGCACACTTACTTTTTCAATTCTTTGATTATTAAGGTTCTATTAAATATGACATTATGGAACCCACACTTAGACTTAGAGAGTCCAACCCTCTTCAAGATATGCAAGCAAACACTTTTTCTCACCTTAATTACCTGACATATATGAATAACCAGATCTCATGTTTAGGTCAATGAGAGAATCATTATGGTAAAACCATTTGATAATCTCTGAGAAAACCACCATGGACAAGCCATAGGTAATTCCCGAATCCGTTTCATAAAGAATTAGATATAGATGATTCATAAGAATCAGAGGACATCCATTTTGGACTTTTGAAAGGAGTGTGCATATTGGCATCTTTTGCATCAAGTGAGAATATCCAGGTCTGTAATGACTTACAACAGAGGATACCTCATCACTTCAGGTCTATGATGACTCATAACAGAGAAGTGAACATATGCATTAAACAGATCTCATGGTTATTTATATCACCATCAGGTGTGAGTTCATGACTTGATAAGCAACCAATCAGAAAAGTTAATACCACTCAAAGAACTAAGATGAATACCCACAATGCATAATGATTTAGTTAAATCACAAGAATCTACTTTTTCAATATAATAGAATGACTATACCAGCACATTATATCTGATCATGTCAGACATTATTATTGAGTGAAGTATGCAACTGATTAAATCTGATGTACTATCATTGCTCACATGTTGCAAAGGCAGATGCAAACCTAAAATAAAAAATATATATATTTGTATTTTCTTTTTATAATATTCTAATTTTGTATTTGCTTTTTCATTTAGCACATACACACATATTATATACAATCAGGCAGTCAATTTTGATGATTTTCCTTTTTAAGTTGAGAATAGGAGGGAGGGTTATTATCATTTTGATGAAGCAAAATCATTTTTCAACATGATTAATAAGGCCAATAGACTTAACCAGATACTCAAACCTTCCTGGTAAAAAGGCTTTAGTAAACAGGTCAGCTAATTGTTTGTCAGTTGAAATTTGAATCAAAATGATTAAACCTTTTTCAGAGTTATCTCTGAGAAAATGATATCGAATTTCGATATGCTTTGTTTTTGAATGTTGAACAGAATTAGTTATTATAAACATAGCAGCAGTTTTATCAATGTAAATAGAAGTTTTAAGAAAATTAAACCCGTAATCTAGTAGTTGATTTTGCAACCAAAGGATTTGAGAACACCCTGCTGAGGCAGCAATGTACTCAGCTTCTGCAGTTGAGACTGAGACGTTTTTCTGTTTCTTACATTGCCATGAGACTAATCTGGGACCCAAAAACTGACAACCACTCGTAGTAGATTTTCTATCTTGACTACATCCCCCATAATCACTGTCAGTATATCCATGTAACTCGAAGTTTCCTTCATAAGGATACCATACCCTAGAACTGGTTTTCCTTTGAGATATCTGAATATGCGTTTGACAACAATTAGGTGAGATTCCTTCGGGTCTGATTGATACCTGGCACAAACACAAACAGCATACATTATGTCAGGTCTAGATGCAGTTAGATACATCAAAGAACCAATCATAGATCTGTATAATGTTTGGTCTATTGATTTTCCTTTTGCTTCAGGATCAATATTGGTGTTTATGTCAATTGGAGTTCTGATGGATTGACAATCTTGCAGCTTGAATTTTTTCAATAGTTTATCAACAAACTTCTCTTGATTGATGAAGATACCATCTGCAGATTGTGTAACTTGCAATCCAAGAAAGAAATTGATTTCTCTCAGAGAACTCATCTGGAAACGCGATTTCATGATATCTTCAAATTCTGAGCATAGTTTTTGACTGGTTGATCCAAAAATAATATCATCAACATACACTTGTACACAAAGAAGATCAGAGGCATTCCTCTTGATGAATAAAGTAGGATCAATCTTTCCTCGTTTATATCCATGTTGGATCAAGTGCTATGACAATGTTTCATACCAGATTCTTGGAGCTTGATGTAAACCATATAGAGCTTTGCTGAGCTTGTACATACGATGAGGAAATTCAGCATCTTCAAAACCTTGAGGTTGCTTAACATACACATCATCGGTGATTGGACCATACAAAAATGCGCCCTTAACATCCATTTGATACACTTTGAATTTCATATAAGAAGCATATGCTAGAAAGACCCGAATTGCTTCTAGTCTTGCAACTGGAGCAAATACTTGTTCATAATCTATTCCTTCCTCCTGAGTGTATCCTTGAGCTACTAATAGAGCTTTGTTGCGAATGATTATTCCTCTGTTATCTGATTTGTTTCTGAATAACCATTTTGTGCCAATGGCATTCTCTCTTTCAGGTAAATCCACCAAATTCCACACTTCTTGTTTACGGAATTGAAGTAACTCTTCTTGCATAGCTTCTATCCAACTATTGTCCTGTAAAGCTTCAGTGATGTTTTTAGGGACAATTTGAGAAAGAAAACATGAGTATAAGCAAATGTTTGCTCGCTTTGTATGATTTCTCGTAGTTCTCTCATTCAAAGGACCAATAATCTGTGAGATAGGATGTCTTTTGTGAATACGAGTAGTTGGGATCTCGTCTTGTTGAACATTCACCTCTAGATTGGTTTGGTTCAAGTCGGAGAGCTGATGCAACAAGTTTGAAGAATGTGGAATGAAATTTGGAACTTGAGTTGGAGAATTGACAAAGTAATCAAACTTGTCATTCACATCTATATCGCCGGATACAGATGAAGTTCCAGACACATGATGATGAATTTCTGGTCCATCATTAGAAATAGGTTGAGAAACATCAAAATCGTCAGACACTTGTTGATGCTCATGATTTGCTGTAGAGAATAAAGGGTCTCTTGCAAAAGAGAAAAATGGATAATCTGGACTTGTATCATCCATATCATCAGAATCAGAATCGTCACTAAAGGTTCCAAGATCTCCTGCTTGTTTTCTGTTGACACATGAAGATTCAAACAGATTAGAATTAAATGAATTTGTTAATGAATCTAAATCAAATAACCATTTTGGATCATTTGCAACTGATGGAAAAGAGTTTTCAAGGAATTTAACATTAAACGTTGCAATGATAACATTCGTATTAGAGTAACTCTATACGCTTTCGAAGCGGACGAATATCCAAGAAAGATTCCATCATCAGACTTTGAATCAAATTTGCCTAGATGATCATTTGAATTTAAAATTAAAACAGGACATCCAAAAGATTTAAGAAAATCAATATTGGGTTTCCTGCAAAACATTAACTCATAAGGAGTTTTCTATTTGTCCTTAACCAACAGAGTACGATTTTGAATAAAACAGGCAGTTGATATTGCTTCATCCCAGAATGTGATAGAAATTATTGCATCAGCTAACATTGCACGTGCTGCTTCAATAAAAGTTCTCTTCTTCCTTTCTGCAACTCCGTTTTGTTGTGGAGTTCGAGGAGCACTGAACTGATGAGCTATTCCTTTTCCTGCACAAAAACTGTCAATATTAGCATTTTTGAATTCGGTTCCATTATCACTTCTGATTATTTTAAATTTTTGATCTAATTGATTTTCTACTTTAATGATGAACTCTTTTAAAAGATCAGCTGTTTCAGATTTGGCATGAAGAAAGAAAACCCGATACTCTGTATGTTTACAGGACCAAATAGATCCATGTGTAACATCTGTAAAGGTTTTGAGTTTGAGTTCATTTGTTTGGTCTTATAAGACGCTCTATATTGTTTTCCCTTCAAACATGCTTTGCAGAGATCTGATGTTGCGAACTTCTTTGAAGGAATTCCAACAACATGATTTCCTACTGCAAGCTTGTTCATGTTCTTGAAGTTTGAATGACCAAGACGTCTATGCCAAAGATGACTTTCATCATTGGATGCACGAGCAATGAGACAGGTTGTTTCTTTAGATGGATCAACTTGAGACATGTCTAGTTTGTAGACATCTCTATCACGAACAGCTTTGACAACAACCCACTCTTTGCTAATCTAAAATCCTGGCTTTAAGATATAACAAAAAGAATCATCAAATAACGTAGAGTACGATTTATCGCATATTTGTGAAACACTCAAAAGATTGAAATTCAATTGTTCACAAAAGTTGACTTTGTCAAAACTTATTATTCCGTTAGATACCGTTCCTTCACCGGTTATCTTTCCTCCTGAATCTCCACCAAACACCACATGAGTACCATCTTTTAGCTTAAAATCTTGAAGCAAGGCTTGATTTCCTGTCATGTGCCGGCTACACCCACTATCAACATACCATGTGTTTACGGGTCTCCATGGGCGTACCTGCATTCAATATATTTAAGCAGAGTTAGTGACCCAAGCCGAAATGGTCTTAGGCTTTCCAAATTTATCTATGATGGTAAACTATTTGAAATGGAGTTTGTTTATGTCAGGTTTGTTTTGAGATTTATGATTTTCAACTCCTCTTTGAAACACATTTTGACTGTCTCTTCTTTGTTTGATTTTCAAAACATTAAATCTATTTTCAAGATCATCATCAAGAGATTTTGAACCATTGTTTGAAACATTGTAAACGTTTTTCTTATTATATGTTTCATTTTTCATTCTCACTGAGCGTGGAACGAAAGGTTCTTGATTATACTGTTGTGATCTGACTTTATACTGATTATCATAATCAAAATTAATTCTTCGAAAAGATCTCAAACCCAAAGAAGTTGTTTTTGTTAGATTTTTAAATCCATTATAATGATTTCTTTGAAAATTTGGATTAACATATCCTTGATTATCAAAATCTTTTCTAGGTGAGTTCTTCCTGAAGTAGCAATCCTCTGTGTTATGATTCCTTTCATCACACAATGCACAGTATTTGTTAAAATAACAATCAGCTGTGTTATGATTTGTCATATCACATATGTGACAGTATTTGTTAAAATAACACTCAGATGTGTTATGATTGTACATGTCACATATATCACAGTATTTTTGTGGTTTTTGAAACAACATTTGCTTAACCATGGATGTAGAAGTCAAATTAGATCCTTGTTTGGTTTTAGGAGTAGACTGATTAAGCTTTTGTTTTGACTGAGTAAGTTTGTTCTTTTGATATTTAGAATTTGACCTTTTAACATGTTCACAATTCTTTAACTCTTTAGATTCAAATCTTTTATGTACAGCGGAAGACTTCAGACCTAAATTTGTTTTCAGATCAGAGTTAAATTTGATCTTAGATTTTGATGTTGTTTCAGAAACTGTGTTCATGTCAAATGTTCCTGCTGACACAAACTTTACAGGTTTAATTTGACTTGATTTGTTGTTTTGTTCAGACTGTTTAGCTTTTGAAGTTGGTTTTCTTCTTCTTTGATTTCTTGATGACTTCTTAATATTTTGTGGCTTAATTGAATCTTGAGAAGATTCTTTTTCACAATCTTTGTTTTGAGTTAAATCATTTGAGCTTGAATCATCAGAAGATGAAGTGTCTGATTTCTTTTCTTGATATTTTCCTTTCATTTTGAGATCTCATTAGTTCTTTCAATCTCTTGATCAGTTTTACACTTCTCTATGACACATTCATCTTTTGGAACAAACAGTTTTTTATTTTTAAGTCGAGGTTCATAAGACTTGATTCTAATTGGATGACTATTCTTTATCTTTTCTGAATCTTTTTTTTCAAATATTTCAATGTTTGTCTTTTCGATTTCACTCTCAACATTAGATTGAATATTTCTTTTCTTCTCTTGAAATTCCTTAAGCTTAGCTTTGTTTTCTGGAGAATGATCATGAGTATTGAAATTTTATGGTAAAGTATTAGAGATTGATTCAGGCATAGGTTCATGTGTGAAACCTAATCTTGTTTTATCTTTATCCTTTCTTCCATTTACCAGTTGCTCAACTATGGTCTTTGAGCTTTTCTACTTTAGCCAAATCAACATGAGTTGCAGCATGTGCCAGTTTTTCTTTTTCAAGTGTTTTTGTCATTTCTTCAAGTTGTTTTTTAGCAAGTTCAAGTTCTGTTAAAGTTTAATTTTATGATCATCTTTCAGTTTCTTGTGCATTAATTCTTCTTGCTTCAATTTGTCACATATTTTGAACGAGTAATTTCTATAATGTTCAACCTGTTCAAAACATGCTTTAGTGTACATTTTTTCTCTCACTTCCACTGGAATTTCTGGATATGAGTTTGAAGATTTAGTGTCAGTTTCAGATGAAGAGTTTACAACCTTGGGTTGTTTAGACTATGCTATAAGAGCAACTTCTCTAGAATAATCCTTTGGATCTGATTTGTCACTCCAGTCATAATCTTCCTCATCGTCTGAATCTCCTTCTGTTTTTGGATCATTTTCTTCAGACCAATCTTCGTCCATTTCAGCAACAAGTGCTACACCTGAAGTAAGATCACTAGTGAACTGTTCTGCATAAGCACTCCAGTCATATCCATCCTTAATGTTGACTACAAGTGCTTTCTTTGGTTCTTCAGTGGTCTTAGATTCTTCCTTCAGTTCTGGCATTGGTAGACTCTGATAAGGTTTCTGAAATGTCTTTTGAGTCTGTTGATGATATCTCTAACTGTTAGAGCTACTTTGACCATTTCCTCCTTGAGCTCTTGGAGCTTTGCATTCTCTAGAAAAATAGCCATAGCTGTTACAGTTAAAACACCTTGACTTTGACTTGTCAAAGCCACCTATTTTATTGGCACTAGGTTTGTAGTTTCTATTGACATATGAGTGCTTTTGTGTTCTGTAAGCAATCATCACCATTTGCCAGTTGAGATCCATTTCTTCAACGTCATCTGGATCCATCTCGAACAAATCCTGCAAAACCAGATCAACCTGAGTTAAATGACTACCCTGATAAGCTTGAAAACTTGCCATAAAATCTGTAATTGCAGATTTAGACTCTTCATCCTGTAAAAGGATGTTTATAACATCTTTAACTTTGCTAGGGTTAGCAAGGTTAGAAGATGGAGTCTAGTTTTGAGTTTTAGCCATTTGAGCTTTTGGAGGAGACTGTGGTTGTGGCGGAGTTGAGTAGACAGGTGTGCTTGTAAAGAATCCTGCTCCTACAAACAGATCACCCTCATCTTCTGTAGTAGCTTCATCCTTAGCAAGAAAAGCATTCTCTACAGTATTTGCTGGTGAAGCAACATACTTATATTGAGAAGTGGCTGCAACTCTATCATTATTTCTTGAGCTTTCATCAATTTCCACCGACTCAATCTTTGCAATTAACAGATCAAGATCCATGGGAAACTTTTCAGTATGTTTTAACAAAGTTACAGTTTGTTTCCAAGATGATGGAAGTGCATTTAAAAGTCTATCATTTAGATCTTTAAGATCATTCTTAAAGTTGACATTTATGTGATAAGCTGCACGTATCTGTTCATCATCTGGTTTACAGTTTCTCCAGAGATATGCTTGAACAATTCAAGTTGTCTTTTCAACTTCTGTCTTTTGAGATCTTGAATCTCTTTTCCTTCTTATATAACTTTCAAAGCTTTATATAAGGTGTACCCAGTTTGGTAATTCTCAAGTCTTGATAGAACTTCTAAAGGTAACTCTTTACACATGAGAGAATATGCTTTAACATTATTCTTCACTTTCTTCAGATCATCCCCAAGTAATCCATCTTCTGGGTAAGGCTCTTGAGTATCTTTAGTGTATACAAAACCATCAGGACCATCAGAAGTAACAGGGATGTGACGTCCTTTCACAATTGATTTCCATAAGTCAGTATCAATTGAGTTTAAGTGATGTTTTAGCCTGAGTGTCCAATTCTTGAAGTCAGCTTTGTTCTTCAACTTTGGTACTCTATTCTCTGAATATTCAGACTTTGTCATTTAATTTTTTTTTTAAATTTTGAATTTAAGAAAATATACTATTTTTGTTGTTTTTAAATTTGAAATGAATCAAAGGAATAAAAATATTTTTGGTTTTAGATTTTTGAAAAATTTTCTAAGTATTAAGTGAAAAGTCTGAATTAGATGCGCCTAAGCAGTAGGGAAAAGCCCAACTTGTCTTAGAAACGCCTAAGGAATTGCCTTAGTGAACTTATGAGGTTTTCAAGTGTAGAAACGCCTGAACAGTATCAAAACGCCCAAACAGTGTTGATGCATCTAAACAGTTGCAAAGCGCCTGAATAGTTCCAAAGCGTCTAAGACTTAGATTTCTTAATGAACGTCTGAACAGTGCTTAAATGCCACAAAGTGTCAAAACAACCTACAGTGTTGAAGCGTCTAAACAGTGTTCATACGCCTAAACACTTAGATAATTTTCAGATGATTTCAACACCTCAAACGCCTAATTCATCTTTTTTGTAACAACCAGATCTTAACAAACTTTTAAAAACTTGATAAAACGATATGAAACTCTTCAATCAAGTCACTAATACACCGATAATCAATCCTTTAGCATCATTTATTTCAATTAACAACACTTTGATTCTCAAATTTGCAAATTCAGTGTTCGAGTTTTGAAGAACAGTTCAAACACAAATTTTTCAAAAATTCAGATTTGATGATGTAAATTCACTCAATTGTGATTGAATTCATGTTTCTAGTGATGAAACACAACTAAATCATCAATTAATTGTACAATTGCAATCAAATCACAGGTTCAAGTGATTCAACAGTGCTCAAAAGTCGATTCTAAACTTCAAATCACTGAAACGAAAGCTCTGATACCATTTGATAGGTTCAAATGGATCGATCTATGATTGTTATCAAGCAATTGACAATTATATGAACAATGCAATCAAAACAAATAAATATCAGAAAAATTCATAGAGTTTTTATTGATATTAGAAAGATATAAAGTTTAATTGAGAGAATATGAAAATATTTTAAAAAGTTTTTCCTGCACTAAACAATCAATCCTATTTATACTAATAACAAGAAAACAATAAGGAATATATATTTACATAATAAGTCCCTACACTATGACAAAACTAATCAAAAGACTAAAATGCTAATCTTTCTAGGGTTCCAACAGATATAAGTTAAAATACAAGATGTGAATGTATAAAATGGAAACATCTAAAGTCCGCTTATTTTCTTCTTCGAGTCAGAAACTAACCACAAAGCAACCTTAAGAAATTATAGTAATGTTCTATCTTCCATCACACGTAATCGTCAGAAATGATGAATTAGGAATTTTTCATCTTAAACCAGATTGATATGATTGAGAATTAGGCTCCATATCAAGTGATAAAACGAGTAACTAAGTTTTTGAAAATGTAATATCTAGACACCTATAGATGGTCTGTTAAGAATCTGAAAGATTCATCACATAATTTAAGGATCATATCTAAATGACTAATATCATAACAGCGATTATGGATCTATTAACGACGGTATCATAAAAGTAGATTATGAAACTGGCTAAGCAACAATCATAAAAAAACTTAATTGAGAAAATCTTAATGTAAATTTACTTGGTATTATCCCTAAAAGTAAGGAAAGAGAATTTTCTAAATACCAAGTGGTGTAATTACAGCCCCACTTTCGTATTATACTCTCTTTTGGGGAAGAGAAACATGTTGTTTTCATAGACGCATAATGATTTAGATTAGTAATACTGCATATACTGGTTTACTGTTGTGTTACCACTACGCCTCATCGGACCGTTAATATGATATTAGAGAGGTGATTGTTAGTAGATCTACTGGGTTTGACAAACCCCACCCGGGCTAGTCGCGCTAGCTTGACTGGAGGTCAAACGGGTGAATGGTTAGCCTGTTTTACAGTGTTGTGGTCTGGTATCCACAGCCGGGGCATTCATTATATTATTACTGTCAGCTCGGTCGCGAAATTCATGCACATAGTGACTTGTTGTAGGCTAGCTACCTACTTATATGCTTTGATTACCTAATCTGGATTTCATTACTATTACTTACTGTTTTCTGATAAACCTGTGAACTCACCAACCTTGTGTTGACACTTTAGCATATTTCTTTTAGGTTCTTAAGTTGTGCACGAATAGGAGCATCTCGCACTACATTTATTATCGTAAAGTCTAATGAACAATTTACATTTTTCTACAAAATATATTTATTTGGTTAGCGCGTGTTTGCGCTATTTAAATTACGTATTATTTCGCTTCCGCATTTATTTTCATGTTTCGTATTTAATTATGATTTTAAGAAACTTTATTTAATTTGAAAATTATGTTTTGTAATTGTTGCGTCGTTTGGTGTAACTAATGGCTAAGATCCTGGTATGTCACGTGCCTAACGGTATTACCCCGTTTGTGGAATTTGAGGGTGTGACAGATTGGTATCAGAGCCAACGGTTAAAGTGAACTAAAATAAATTTGCATTTCATTTGCATTGCATTTAGACTATAGCCTGATGCCTTAGTTACACGCATATAGACACGTTTAGCTTCATTATTTTGCCTTGTCTAATTGTTATACTTGCTTGGGATTTGCCTGCTGTGGTATATTCCTGTGAGCGTTCGGCTACAGGAATGACATAATCATATCTTCATTCGATGTTTACGAGCAAAGGGCTAGTTCGTCCTGATTTCTCGTTGTTACCTCATGTTTCTTCCTACAAGTGACTCCGACTTACTATGAGTCACGAGAAGGTTACTTACAAATTACATGTACCTTACCTTTTACATTATACCTCTCGGAATTGGATACAGTATCTTTGGTACTGGACTTGGATGGTTCATCGTGATCATGTCCTGCCTCCTGTTAAATACTTTATTGGACGAGAGATACTTCTGTCATATTTTCTTTACCTACGTTATAACTTCTCCCCTACCCTACGGAGCAGGCAATAGCTACACTGATGACTACTATAGACATTGGGAGACAACTTGTTAGGGTTTACGTATGATAATGTTACCTTACCTATCTGACCTGAATACATCAACGGCCTCTCGCCCAAGTGAATGCTTTCCCAATCAATTCTTTCATACAACCCTGGTTAATCAACCTATGGTTTAATAACTATATTTATAATACCTTTATCATTGATAACACTCTAAACTTGACAAGGTATGTTAACTCGGATGAGAGGAACCAGGGTGACCATGCAAAGCAAATTACCATCACAGGTGCACACGTAATTGTAATTTGTCGTGCATGAGAAGTCTGGAGAACCCTATCGTTTGATAACAGTCATAGTCAGTACAAATTTTTAATTCTATACTTTGGGGACACGAGAGTCTCAATCTGTATAAAACTTCACTAAGGATATGGAAGCAATCCTTCATCTCCACTCGTATGAAAGTTTTTATCCATTTGGATCCATCGACTTCCATTGATTTCCTCGTCTATTAAATTTCTATTATCTTATTTATCCATAGGACTTTTGTTCTTTTTCACACGTAAATGGGAAGGGTGTTTTCCATCTAACTATTGTTTTGAATTTTAGTATTTGGTTTGATTCATTGTAACGTACTTACAATTTATTTGATCAGAAATTATTATTTGAACTTATTAGTTGTGTGTGTGCTAAATTCTTTTAAATTACTTGTACTTAAATGAAGTAGATATGTTGCATATTGCTTATTTTTGTATGTTGTGATTGTTAAGAATGTCTGGAATTGGCCGAGGACGCGGACGTGGTCGTGGCACCATCAGCATGACCCCAGCTGAGCTGGCAGCCTTACTCAATCAGCATGTGGCTGATGCTCTTGCAAATCCCAATCTCAATCCGCAGGCCGCTCCAATCGGTAAGCAATACCAAATTTACTCCTAACATTAACGTTTTGTCATCCTGGTTAAGTCGAAATACTTATTCAAAAATTCCAAAGACCTGATCTAAACTTATTGCAGGACAAAGAGCATGCACCTTCAAGTCCTTCATGGACTGCAAGCCAAACCCATTCAAGGGAACTGAAGGAGCAGTGGGACTACTCCGTTGGTTCGAAAAATTGGAGTCAGTATTTGAGATTTGCAACTGCCCTGCTGAGAGCAAAGTGAAGTATGCTGCCGGCACGATGGACGGTGCCGCACTGAGCTGGTGGAACACTCAAGTCCAAATGTTGGGCGTTGAAACTGCAAATGCTACATCATGGGCAGATTTCAAGAACTTACTTAAGGCTGAGTATTGTTCCAGGGATGAAGTGCAAAAACTGGAAATGGAATTTTGGAACCTGAGGATGGTTGGTTCTGAAATTGAAGCTTACACAATTCGTTCTCATGAGTTGTCTACTCTATGCCCTACCATGATCAACCCGGCTTACAAACGAGTTCAGAGATACATCGATGGACTGGTACCAGAGATACAAAGCATGGTCACCACTGCTAGACCAACTACTATTCAGGAGGCTGTCCAATTGGCCTACAAGCTGACCGACCAAGCCGTCACGAAGGGCAAACTGCCCCCGCGTGGTGCTACAAGCAGTTCTAATGATAACAAGAGGAAGTGGGAACCTTCTACCAATGGAAAACAATCTTCATCCTCCACTCCACAGCAACAATACAGCAAGAGATTCAACCAACCACAACCTATTCAAGACTCAGGTAGTTTTGGCGGCTACCATGGCAACCTCCCAAAATGCAACAAATGCAAGTTTCATCACAACGGGCAGTGCACGAAGAACACTTGTGAGAGATGTGGAAGGTTTGGACATGTTGCCAAGAATTGCAGGGTGAACCTTTCAGTAAAAGCACCTCAACAACAACCACAGCAGAACTACATACAGCCTGGATTTTATGAATGTGGACAATCTGGTCACTATAGGAGGGAATGTCCGAAGCTAAAAAGGAATGGTAACAATAGTGCTGGTAACCGCCCTGGCAACGACAACGGAAACGACAGGGGCAACGGTAATGGTGGAGCCAAGGGGAGAGCTTTCATCATTGGATCAGGTGAGGCTCGAAATGACCCATCTACTGTAACTGGTAAATTTTCTATCAATGGTTGCTTTGCCTCTGTGCTATTTGATTCTGGTGCTGATAGGAGTTTCATTTTGCACAAATTTAGTTGATTGCTAGATGATAATTTTGTTGCCCTAGATACGAGTTATACAGTGGAAATAGCAGACAGTAAGATCATCGAGTCTTCATGTATATACAGGGGTTGTAAGATTAGTCTATCTGGGCATGATTTTGATATTGACCTGTTATCTATTACGCTCGGTAGTTTTGATGTCGTTGTTGGCATGGATTGGTTGTCTAAGAACCAAGCCGAAATCATTTGTTGTGAAAAACTTGTCCGACTACCTTTGCCTGAT
Source organism: Flaveria ramosissima (assembly GCA_025215565.1). Classification (NCBI taxonomy): domain Eukaryota; kingdom Viridiplantae; phylum Streptophyta; class Magnoliopsida; order Asterales; family Asteraceae; genus Flaveria; species Flaveria ramosissima. Next base: position 75,359,122 of record CM046045.1, on the reverse strand, counting down.
GGAAAGATACTCACTGTGGAAGGCGACAAGAATGGTGCAGTGGTTGGCATCATCTCATACATGAAAGCACAGAAGTGGTTGAGGAAAGGGCGTTCGACGATTCTAACCCTAGTTACTGAAAAGACTACTGAGGAGAAACGACTAGAAGACATCCCAGTTGTTAGAGATTTTTCTGAGGTATTTCCCGAGGAATTACCTGGCCTTCCTCCACACAGACAGGTAGAATTTCAGATTGAATTAACATCTGGAGCAGCTCCGATCGCTCAGGCGCCGTACCGTTTAGCACTGAACGAGCTACAAGAACTGTCTAAGAAATTGCAGGAATTGCTGGACAAGGGATTTATACGCCCCAGCTACTCACCTTGGGGAGCTCCAGTACTTTTCGTGAAAAAGAAAGATGGAACCTTCAGAATGTGTATTGACTACCGAGAACTGAACAAGGTGACAATCAAGAATAGATATCCACTTCCATGCATTGATGACCTGTTTTACCAGTTGCAAGGATCAAGCTACTATTCCAAGATCAATCTGAGATCAGGTTACCATCAACTTCGAGTTCGAGAGGAAGACATCTCGAAGACGGCATTCCGAACTTGTTATGGGCACTATGAGTTCGCAGTAATGCCTTTTGGGTTGACTAATGCCCCAGCAGTTTTCATGGACCTCATGAACCGCGTTTGCAAACCTTATTTGGATAAGTTTGTCATTGTCTTTATTGATGACATACTAATCTACTCTCAGAATAAAGAAGATCATGAGGAACATCTGAGAATCATTCTGGAATTGTTGAAGAATGAACAATTGTATGCAAAGTTCTCAAAATGTGACTTCTAGATGCGAGAAGTACAGTTTCTTGGTCATGTGGTGAACGAAAAGGGTATACATGTAGATCCTTCAAAGATTGAAGCAATAAAGGATTGGCCGGCACCAAAAACACCCACTGAGGTGCGACAATTCCTTGGTTTGGCAGGTTATTACCGACGATTTATCGAGGGATTCTCAAAGTTAGAACAACCTCTAACTGCCCTGACCCACAAGGGAACCATCTACAAATGGGGCAGCCAAGAGGAATCAACATTTCAGACACTTAAGGACAAACTCTGCAGTGCGCCGATCCTAGCCTTGCCAAAAGAAACGGAGGACTTTGTTGTTTATTGTGATGCATCCATCCAGGGTTTGGGATGTGTACTGATGCAATGCAACAATGTCATTGCTTATGCGTCTAGACAACTCAAAAGACACAAGAAGAATTACACAACACATGATCTGGAACTAGGAGCTGTAGTGTTTGTCCTGAAAATCTTGAGGCACTACTTATATGGAACCAGGTGCACGATCTACACAGACCACAAGAGCCTCCAACACATATATGACCAAAAAGAGTTGAATATGCGGCAACGACGATGGTTAGAACTGCTCAACGACTATGACTGTGCCATTAAGTATCATCCGGGTAAGGCTAATGTGGTAGCCGACGCCCTCAGCCGAAAGGAAAACTCTAAACCTCGCCGAGTACGCGTATTAAAAATGACCATTCACTCTGATCTGCCAGTTCAAATCAAGGTTTCCCAGTTAGAGGCCTTGAAAGTTGAGAATCTTTAGGCAGAATCCATGCGACGTATGGAGAAACAATTAGAGACCAAGGCTGATGGAATTCGCTACTTCATGGAACGGATTTGGGTACCACAGTATGGGAATATATGGGAGTTAGTTATGGATGAGGCTCATAAGTCACGCTACTCAATTCATCTAGGCTCAGATAAGATGTACCATGATTTGAAAGAATGTTATTGGTGGCCGAACATGAAAGCTGAGATTGCCACCTATGTAAGCAGATGTTTAACTTGCTCCAAAGTTAAGGTGGAATATCAGAGACCATCCGGTTTACTTCAGCAACCCAAACTTCCAGTATGGAAACGGGAGCAAATCTCGATGGACTTTGTCACAAAGTTGCCCAGGACTCCCAGCGGATGCGATACCATTTGGGTTATAGTAGATCGCTTAACAAAATCAGCTCACTTTCTAGCCATCCGAGAGACTGATCGAATGGATAAGTTGACACGGATTTACTTAAGAGAAATAGTCTCCCGACATGGTGTACCGATATCTATCATATCTGATCGTAACGCTCGATTCACTTCTTATTTCTGGCGATCTTTACAACGATCATTGGGAACGCGGTTGCACATGAGTACTGCGTACCATCCACAAACCGATGGTCAGAGTGAGCGTACGATCCAGACGTTAGAAGATATGTTACGTGCATGTGTGATTGATTTTGGCAGTAATTGGGAAACTCATTTACCATTGGTTGAGTTCTCCTATAATAACAGTTATCACACCTAAATAAAAGCCGCACCCTTGGAGGCACTATATGGGCGTAAGTGCCGATCACATATCTGTTGGGCAGAAGTTGGAGAATGCCAACTTACGGGCCCTGAACTTGTGCACGAGACGACTGAGAAGATTGTGCAAATACGTAACCATATGGCAGCAGCACGTGACCGACAGAAGAGTTATGTTGATAAACGTCGTAAGCTGTTGGAGTTTCAGATTGGTGATAAAGTACTCTTAAAAGTCTCACCCTGGAAAGGAGTGATACGCTTTAGAAAGCGTGGTAAACTAAACCCTAGGTACGTTGGACGTTTGAGATTGTCAAACGGGTTGGTCCTGTAGCCTATCAACTGAATTTACCAGAAGAGCTCAGTGGAATACACAACGTGTTCCACGTGTCTAATCTGAGGAAGTGTTTATCTGATGACTCACTTGTCATGCCATTAAAGGAACTGGAGATTGATGAACAGCTTCGTTTCATTGAAGAACCAGTTGAGATTATGGATCGAGAAGTCAAAACCCTAAAGCGTAGCAAGATTCCTATTGTGCGCATTAGGTGGAATTCAAAACGTGGACCAGAATTTACCTGGGAACGCGAGGATTCAATGAAGAAGAAATACCCGCAACTGTTCAAAGATCAGGCATCAACCTCCAAAGGTATCCATTTTTAAGATATCTTTCTTTAAATTTCGAGACGAAATTCCCTTCAACAAGGAGATGATGTCACAACTCTTGCGAAACCTTACGTTCTTTATTTTGGGTTTAATTCAGAGATTCCAAAAACCCTATCTTAGGCAAACTTCTGAACGCTCTTTTGTGTCGCTTTGAAACCTGGTGTTCTTCGTTGATCTGATGTTCTAATTTTCGGGACGAAAATTTCTTCAACAAGGGGATGATGTGACAATTAATGTTTTCAGGTTAACCTCGTTCACGTAACTAACGTCTCTCCGATACTTTTCTAATTTTTTTTACTAAAATTTGTTACTATTAAAAGACAATAGTAATTTTATTGTTATTAACAACTAACCTAAATAAATAGCCTAAAATGCAGATTGTGTAAACTATGAGGGGCCTATGTGAAACTTCACATTATCAATCTCCTTTAAAGAAACCGTTTCCCCCCATCGGCACCCTCATTCTACCGAAATCTCAAACCCTAATATTCAAACTCTATTCGGCAGCCTTTGAACACCGTAGTATCTCCCCAACGTTGCTCGACGATTTCAGTCCCGACGAATAGCGTGGTGAACCGTGACCGCTCGTCTATCGGTACGTTCTCTTCCATTATGTTTTCGCATTGTAGCAGTACGGCTTCGCTCCCGGTTCTTGTTTTGTGATCTCTCGGTCTGTGAGTGTGTTATTGGATGCCTATGTTTCGGTTTTGGATGTTATGTTAAGTGTGTACATGATGCTGCGATTTTGTGTGTGTATGTAATCTGCGATTTATGGGTGTGTGGGTATGATCCGCATTTATGTATGCATGTGTTTTCTGTGTTATATGTTAGGATCTGGTATTTGAACGAAACACCAACTGATTAACGTGTTAAACCAAACCAAATAGTGCGGAATCCTATTTGATTGGCGATCCAATCAGTGAGAACGCACGTAGAAACAATAACGTATTGAATCTAACGTCAAGAATCGATTAGGAATCGATCTACAGCGTTCTATGAACTTGGAGTACGAACTTAGAAGCTTCTGGACGGCTAGGGTACGTCTGGAGTCGAAGTGGATTGAATGCTTACGTTTTTCCATGAATTAGGTGGTATTTATAGGTTAGGGTTGCTCATTCGGGCGACTGAACCATCAGCATGGTTCATTCGTGCGATTGAGCCATGCGGTGGATCCATTCGCACGACTGAGTGTTCAGTCGTGCGACTGAGCCAATCTCATGTCACACTCGTGCGACTGATCCAGTCTCCTTGTTCAGTCATGGGACTGAGTCACTCGCATGAAGTTGTTCATGCGTATGGTCCATTCGCATGGGCCATTCGTATGAAAACTTCATATTACTAAGTTTGAATGTATTTATTAATCATTACATTATCAAGATTCATTCAAACAACCACAAACCTATATAATCAAGTCAATATGCGTTAAACAACTCATTAATGAAATATTAAACATTATAAACACAACCAAACATTTGTATTTCATTAAGTACCCAACGATTACATAAGTGTAAGACAATAAAGACATATTACATTCAGATCAGAATCTAGGTACATATGTATCAACAAACTCCCCCTTGGACCTAGATCTATCTAATGTCTTACCTTTTTCATAACCTCTTCATATTTCTTGTACTTCTCCTCTCTAGTGACTCCTGCGTGTATCTCAAACGCAAAGCAAAGTCGTATCACATTTTGGAATTGGAGGGCTTGTACAATATCTTGCGTGTCATAGAACAGTAGCCACTTGTATAATGTGTATACATCATCACCACACAAGTTAGTGAGCCACATCGGGTCAAATACCCTGATAGTATCCATTCTTCCCTCTTTGTTCAGAACTATGACCGCCTCCCCTGTTCTCCAATCATAGTACCACCATTTAAAGTGTGGAGTGAAGTCCTGTGGCATTTCCCTGAGAGGGATTCTTGACATTGTTCTTGGGGGACTCCACTTCAGCACTATCTTGGGCTTTCCAGTTATGGGATCAACTTTAGAACGTCTGATATACCTCGTAGGTTGTTGAGGTTTGAAGTTGACCACCTGGTATGGTACTCTTTCTTCAGGGCAGCCTCAAACCAGCCTGACATCTTCCTCGGGTCAACATATAGTAGGCTCAATTTAGCCAGCTGGTTGAGCTCAAAACCAGGTAGAGACTTTAGATCATGCGGGAATTAAAGTACTCAATACCCTTCTCTCTCTTTACCGCGTATACAATAAGATCATCAAAATGAGCTCACGCGATAATCTTGCCTGACACCTTGTGATGTTTCTTCACTTTATAGAGCTTGGTGTAGACATTCGGTGTAGGAGCAGCACGTTGTGCTCGGATCTCCTCGAAACATGCAGCCCATTTAGCCTTTATGATATCAACATCCGCGTTTGAGGCTTGGGCTTGTTCTTCAATCTTCTCAGATTCTTGCTCTATCTGATCCAATATCTCGAATGTATCACTGACTAGGGAATCACCCAGATTGGGAACCACATTTCCCTCTTTGTCAGCGTACTCAGGATAATACTCTGCTGTGACGTCCTCGATCTCTATCTCATCAATGTCGTTCAGCTCATCGTCACTGTCCTTTTCAAAAGTTGGAGCGTCTTTTACAATCTCATCGGGATTGAGCTTAAAATTTCTACTAGTTTCTCATCAGTAAGATCATGAATTATTTCCCCTTCTTCAGGGGTGTAACTCACTGATCTTCTGACAATCCCTTGCAGATCAAGAATCATGGTTAGTTGAGTCTTGATCTGTTGGAGGGGAGCAATATCGTGTTCATCCCTTTGATAATTTGGATCTGCTCGATTTAAACATGTAATACACCAAACATTAGTAAATACTCAAAGCAAAAACTCTTAACATTAAAATAGATATTCATTTCATAAGTTTAATACAGGATTCAAGTACATATGATTTTAATAACATAAATAACTAAGCATTACTCTTATCCTGTATCCTCATCTCTTCTGCTACTGGGGCGGATGTAGAGGCACTCTGATATTGATTCCATTTGGTCCTCCTTTTGCTTGTAGCTATGGCACCAGCAGCAGAAAAGTCATCTTCATCATCATCACCATTAGCATCTGTATCACCCTCATGATTGTCACCATCATCATCATCACTTTCATCATCAGTATCATCGTCTTCATCTTCTTCTCCTATCTTTAAGGGCTCATCTTGAGACCCTTTGAGCTTTAGCTGCATAGATTTGTTTGCAGCCTCAGACTCCACAATCTTCTTGTCATGGTGCTCCTGGAGCTGAGACATCTGCTAAGCCTACTGATCAATCAGTCGAGCCTGCTGAGAAAGTTGCTGAGATTGCGCAGTAGTAAGATCTACTAACTGACGAATCTGTGCTGTCTTCTCGTCATCGGCTGCTAACAGACGCATCACCATACGGTTCAGCGCTGATAGCTGTTCCTCTACCCCAATGGGATGTAGAGGTGATCCTGATGGATATGGAGAGAAAGACGATGGTGCAGCAGGATGGCTAGTCGTGGTGGTGACAGTGGTGAAGATTGGAGGTGGTATAGATGTAGGTGGTGATGGTGTAGGTGTGAATGATGTGGTGTGGATGGAAGGGTGGTAGCGGTGTAAGAGGAATGGTGGTAGGGATGGTGGCTGTGGTGGTGGCTGTGGTGACAGATGGTGTGGCTATAGAGGTGGTGGTAGTGGTGGTAGCTGTGGTGGTGGCTGTGGTGGCTATGGTGTGGCTGTAGAGGTGGCAGTGGTGGTGGCTGTGGTGGTGATGAAGGTGAGTCTGTGGTTCTTCTTCTTCTTCATGCTGTGGGGCTGAGCCATCCTCTTCTTCCTCGATCCTGTCGAGGAGGATGCTCCCCCTAAAACACGGCTTGGCGGATCGGGAGCATATGTAGGGTCAGCCGCAGTCTCTCCTGATCCACCGGGCGTTCACCAACCGCCCGGAGCCCTTGTTCTGTGGGAACAACTTTACTTCCCACAGTCCGTGTTAGTGGCTCCTCATCCGACTCCTCCTCTTCCTCACCAGGTATGAAACCCTAGTGGAACCCAGCAGACTCTGCTATATCTCCAGTGGGGACAGATACCGGAGATGTACTATCAGTAGTGTGGCCCCTTGGTCGAGTGGGCAAGGTATCTCCAGCATCCCCGCTATCGTCATCATCAGAGTCGTGCTCTGGGAGCTGTAGCTGCTCATCATCGGAGTCGCTGTCTACGTGACGCCACTGACGTCTGCCAGGTGCCACGTACCTCTCATTGGCCAGATGGCCTATCAGTCTCTTTACCTGGGGCTTTACCTGCTTACCCCGGTAAACTCTCATACAACCCAGGGTCGTATCGTCCATGATCTCTAAAGCCACAACATCGTGGCGCTCCTTTGGAAGTGATGGCAGCTTCTCATTGAAAATCAGCTACAAGAATCTGGGGTACATGCAGAAACCCTCCTTACCCTTTGCCTCCAGATTCTCCACAAGGTAAGAGAAGATCATGCTCGAGAAGCTGAAGGGGTGGTTCAGCACCAGTGCCAAATAGGCATTCTAAATCTGGTCTGAAAGATCATCAAACCCACCCCTTCTGGAAGCAATGCACTTCAGAATGACATGTGCTAAGTACTTGTACTGGGGACACAGGTTGCTCTTGTTGAGCACACCTGAGTTGATGTCCCCAGCGTACTTAATCCTCAATAAACATCCTCTCACCATAAGTGGGTGAAGTCTGGTGGGGTGATCAGTATCGTCCCCCAGCTCAAGTACTCTCTGAATATCGGCAGCAGTAATCTCAATATCCATGCCACAGATAGAGCTCCGTATGCTATAAGGCTCATGTGATCGATCAACAGAAGCATTCTCCCAGAAGGCCTGATGTAAAGACCTGTAGGGAGTGCATGGAGTAGAGATTGCCTTGTGGATCCTTGATCGCCTGAGAAAAGCTATAATCTCTGCAAACTCGGCACCATTCCGAGTAGTATGGTCTAGATGAGCGCATATATTGTGCTTAGGGTTGATAGATCATCTATCAGCCATCGATCTGAAACACAAGACACAAAAACATTAGAAAATCACATACCACAATTCAGTTCTAAGTATCTTGTTTGAATTCATTCTGATTCATTCATGCGAATGAATCATGCGACTGTGGTCAGTCGGTTGTCCTATCATGCGACTGGACTCATTCGGGTGAATGAACAGACGACTAAGTTCAATCTGTTGGCTGAGCCTGCGATTGGTTCAGTCGGCCGACTGAGCTCATTCGCATAATACATTCGGCCGATTGACCCATTCGGCCGGCTCAATCGTGACCAGTCGCATGACCCACTGTTCGGTCGACTGAGGTTCGAATCTTGACCAATTCATGTAATTAAACGTGGTTTAATGGTTCTTTAGACTCGCAATCTCATAACTAATAACCTATTAGACTATTTTTAACATTTTACTTAGTTTCAGTAGGTTATTGGGTCATTTAAAGGTTCGGTTCTTGTTTCAATCGAACATCACAAATTAGGGCACCATTTCTTCTGATTTCTGTGAGATTTCATCTTATTATACCTGTATAAATGCAAACACACGTCAGAAGATCAAGAAGAATGTATAATCGAGGTCTAAAGAAATTTGGGCAGCGTAACGGTACAATGTGCGATATAAGGGCGATTGGGAGTGGTGAGGAGAATGCGATCGACTATGGCCCTTTATATACTGAATCTGAGTTCAATCGGCCGACTGGCCTCATTTGCTCAGTTCATTCGCGCGACTGAAACTCAGTCAGGCGAATGGCTCAGTCGATCACATTCAATTGGCCGACTGAAGCTCAGTCGGTCGATTGACTCATTCGCACACTCTCGTTCGGTCGAATGGGTCAGTCTGATAAGCCATTCAGGTGAATGGTTCATACTCATGTCCATTCGGCTATTTAATGCATGAGCATGATCCATTCGCATGATTGGTCCATACTCATAGTCCAGTCGTGCGAATGGGTCATACACTCGCCATTTTTCTGACTTTATGACCATTTGACATTTAAACCCTTTTAAATTGTTAATTTAACATTATAAACATTTGATCATCTCAGACATGATCATTTTAGACTTAAAAACTTTTGATCACCTCCGACGTGATCCTTTTAAGACATTTTGTCACCTCAGACGTGATCCATTTATTTGAAAGCATGTGTGGTCACCTCAGACGTGACCTTTTAGATGATAAGGTCCATTATCAACTTCCATGACATAGTCCGATACTACACAAAACTGAAATAGACTAACTTTGTACTTACATAAAGGAAATAACACTGAAAATTACACTAAGACATGTTTTTGTGTTTTTGTGAGGGTTAATTCCTAAGATGTACCTCTAAGGACTAGTTCTTCTGAGAGGGCAGCCTCAATCTTTTAAACCATACATGGACCAATTCAAGTGGGAATCATACAGGATATTCAAATCATTTGGGACAAGTTAGCTAAAACCTTTGATGCTCTTTCCTTGTTTTTCATCTAGTGTCATTTAGCAAATTTAGGAAATCATACTAGTACTATTAGGTCCCCACACTGATTTGAACTTTCAAGAATTGTAGCCACAGTGATTGTCAGTATACTTGTCCTCTTAAATCCATACACAGACTTTCAACACAGTTTGGTGATCGTTTTAAGGTTTGTTTATTTCAACAAGCATTTGTGGATCCCACACTTATATGGTAATCAACATTCCTCAGGAGATTTTTGAGCGGTCTTAGGGTAGAATTCAAGAAGAGACTATTCTTAGAACTTTCAAAGAGAAGCCAATCCTCAGGTCAGTGCCATCGCACAACAGAGAGGCGGAAAACAACAATGAGTTCTAGAATATATAGATTATGCTTATCCTCAAGTCAGTGCCATCGCACAGCAGAGAGGCACATAACCTATCTTCTTGTTTGAGCAATTTTTCTTCTTTTTGCACAGATCTCACCAACAACATAGGTTATCAGTTTGATTGTATTTGAATTTTTCATGTGCTTTTGCTCATGCTTTGGTCTTACTCACACTTTTGTGGCGTTTATTTTGCTCGTCACCCCTTATTGGAATCTTGTTGATTGTGTTAACCAGGGATAAGGTGTTACCCACAGCTAGTCAAACATTTTAGTTTAATCTTGAGATCACCAAAAGGTCTAGTCATCTATTGTGTTGAATCTACCGACATATCATTTGTGGTCTAGGAACCTCTAGGTCTACTTTTTTTGTGTTACCTTAGTAGTAGCTAGCTTGTCTATCATATTTCCTTTTATATTGCTCAGACTATACAGACTTATACTTGAACTTTGCATCTTTTTCAATTTTGATTTTTAAAGCCCCAAATGGTTTGTACCTGTGTACTATCATATTCCAAACATTGAATCGGTATCACACATACGATCTTATTTATCTTTAGCTTGCCTCGTCTTTTTCCCTCTTTTTTTTCTTTTCTAGACCTATTCTCCCCCTAAAATTATAAAACCACTATGGATTTGCGTTTTAGGATTTTAATGGGCAAGGAAAGAAACTAATTGTATTGAAAGTGACTAAGATACAAAAAAAAAACAAGAGAATAAAAGAAAATTTGAATTGAAAACTTTAAAAGAAACTGGACACGACGCATCGGACTATACATGGTCATCTTTAGGAATGACCTCACTTTTCTTTTTAACGCCATTTACCTCTAACAGATATAGAAAACATGGTTTGTCAAAAGCTTTTGTATAGAGGCCAGCGCGTTGAAAATCAGTGTTTATTTTTATCACATCGATTAAATTCTTTTCAAAGCAATCACGTATGAAGTGATATTTGATTCCGATGTGTTTGGTCTTAGGGTGTTGGACCGGGTTTTTAGTGACTGCAATCGCAGCAGAGTTATCAACAAAGATAGGAGTGGAAGTGAAATGCAAACCGTAATCCCGCATTTGATGTTGATCCATATGATTTGGGAACAACAGCTTGCAGCAGCAACGTATTCGGCTTCACAGGTTGACAATGCAACCGAGGTCTGCTTCTTACACTTCCAGGTTACTAATCTTCTCCCAAAGAACTGACACCCTGCTGATGTAGACTTGTAGTTCATCTTGCAGCCGCCGTAATCCGAGTCACTATACGCTGTAAGTTCAAAGTCATCATCATGAGGATACCACAACCCAAGTGTGGGTGTGCCCTTCAGATAACGAAATATCCTTTAGACCCCAATTAGATGGTTCACCTTAGGCTTTGCCTGATATCGTGAGCATAAACATGTAGCATACATGATAGCAGGTCTTGAGGCAGTGAGATACATGAGAGATCGAATCATCCCTCGGTACATAGTGGCATCTACCAGATCACCATTCTCATCGGGTGCTACATCATGGTTTGTAGCCAGTGGAGTGCCAGCGGTGGAAGCATTCTCCATGTCAAACGGACTGAGAATATCCCCTACATACTTGGTCTGATGTAAGATGATCTCATTTGGTTTCTGATCCACCTGTAACCTGAGAAAGAATTTCATCTCCCCCATGGCACTCATCTCAAACTCTGCCTTCATTACTGCTTCAAATTCTTTGCATAATTCTTTGTTCTTTGAACCGAAGATTATGTCATCTACATAGATCTGTACTAGCAGTAAGTCTCCATCTTTTTCTTTGATAAATAGTGTGCAGTCAATGACTCCTATGCGAAAGACGTGTTTCACAAGATGAGTCAAGAGTTTCTCATACCAAGCCCGTGGAGCTTGATGAAGCCCGTATAGAGCTTTGTCGAGTTTGTAGACTCTATCCCGATGATATGGATCCTCAAATCCCTCGGGTTGACTGACATACACTGTTTCTCGAATCTCACCATGAAGGAATGCACTCTTAACATCTAGTTGATAAACTTTGATTTTCATATAAGATGCATAGGCAAGGAAGATGCGGATGGCTTCCATCCTTGCCACTGGTGCAAATACTTCATTGTAGTCGATACCCTCAACTTGTCGAAAACCCTAAACAACAAGCCGAGCCTTGTTTCTGATAATCACTCCCTGATCATCTTTCTTGCATTTCAAGACCCATTTGGTGCTAATGACTTTAGCACCTTTAGGTCTATCCACTAGTGTCCATACACTTAACTTCTTAAACTGAAGGAGTTCTTCCTGCATGGCACTAACCCAAGTCTCATCATTTAGTGCTTCACTAACATACTTTGGCTCAAACTGAGACACAAAGCAGCGGTATGCACCGTCGTGAAGGTATCCTTTTTCCATCACAGAGGCATAATCAGCTGAGTACAGCTGATTTCTAGTCTGAACCCCTGATCTCACATCTCCTATAATATTATCCAAAGGATGATAGACGTTTAGACGTGAGCCAGGAGTTGTCGGAATAACCACCTCAGAGTCAAGATTATGAACATTTGGTTCTGCATCTGAGGTAGTAGGAGTTTGAGGTTCCGAAGTCGAAGAGGCATCACTGTTAGATGCTTGTGGACTTACAGGAATTGGACCCTGTCCCTCCTGATTGTTCTGATCATTTTCTTCAGCTTCTCGAGCATGATCTTCTCTTACCTTGTGGAGAATCTGGAGGCAAAGGGTAAGGAGGGTTTCTGCATGTACCCCAGATTCTTGCAGCTAATTTTAATGAGAAGTTGCCATCACTTCCAAAGGAGCGCCACGATGCTGTGGCTTTAGAGATCATGGACGATACGACCCTGGGTCGTATGAATTGTGAAGTCACTGGATTGGTAGACATCTGAGCATGTTCTTGACGGAAGGAATCAAAATCAAAACCAAGAGACAAACAATAAACACGATCTATAATAAAATGGTTTCATTGATTAAACCTAATGATTACAAGATAGTTACAACATAAGAATCAAGACTCTTGACAAGGGGAGATCGAGCATGATCTCCCCTCTTATCCGGCAGCCCTAGGCTCCGGGCAGACTCCCTCTCCAATCCTCCTCCTCTCTACACATTAAAACTAGTATATGTAGGCCTCGGCCCAAATTAGATGGTCTGGGCCCATTCGTGCATTTGGACCATGCGTATAGTTCCATCGTACGACTGGACCATGCGTATGGTTCAGTCTCACGAATGACCCATATGCTCATGCGAATGACCCAGTTTCATGTGTTTACAACATATCAGGTGTATTACATTAAGCCTAGACTATTCGACAAGTGACGGACACACTATATATGACTATATATGCTTCAACAAATTCCCCCTTGGACGTTGCTTGCGAATAATAGATAACACCTCTTACAATCTTCAGTCAATCTTAGCTCTGGTTGCCAATAGAATCAAACAAAAACCATATTAGCCAACGTTGTCGATCCGTCTGGTTGCCACACTATCCCTGAAAATGAATTTAGGCACAATAGCTTTTTTTTACTTTGCAGAACACCATCACAACATCAAGATTCCCCATATGACTGATTTTTCCAGATAATGACATGAACAGTTTTCCATTGCTTCAATCTTCACACAGACTAACCTGATTAACATTAACACCTGCAGAAATTCCCCCTCACATTCAGCATATCCCAATATATAAACGTTGTGCTCTCTTGGCGTCTTCATACGGTGTATTGGGCAAAAGGTTGAAGGTTCCAATCCACAGCTGACAATATCAAACAAATCAGCATGCATGTAGATTCATCATCAGAAACCTGCTCACATCATCACTTTCTGATTGCGTCTTCAATTTCTCTATACATGGATTCCCCCTAAGAATGAGAATCCTCTCTGTGCGGATAAATGTTGATGCATGTATGTCCCTAGATCATGATTTGTAATGTAATAGATCTTGTCTGTCTGATTATGATGTAATTTGTATTGATTAGTGAAATGACATGGATTGTTTGTTATTGGTAATGTTTAATATTTCATTAATGAGTCGTGATTGAATTGATTGGGTTTATGATTGTTTGAATGGTTACATAAAATGTTATATTAATTAAAACATTCAAACTTAACTTAATGAAGTTCTCATGCGAATGGCCCATGCGAATGGACCACACGCATGAATAACTTCATATGATTGTCTCAATCGCATGACTGAACCAGGAGACTGGATCAGTCGTATGATTGACAAATAAGATTGGCTCAGTCGCACGACTGAACACTCAGTCGTGCGGATGAATCAACCGCATGGTTCAATCGCACGACTGAACCATACTTATGGCCCAGTCGCACGATTGAACAATACTAACCTATAAATAGACCCAATTCATGGAAAAACGTAAGCATTCATCCCATTACGATTCCAGACGTACCCTAGCCGTCCAGAGACCTCCCAAATCGTTCTCCAAGTTCACAGAACACATTAGATCGATTCCTAATCGATTTCTAACGTTGGATTCAATTCTTGATTGATTCTTCGTGTGTTCTCACTGATTGGATCGCCAATCAAATAGGATTCCGCACTATTTGAGTTGGTTTAACACGCTAATCACTAGGTATTTCGTTCAAATACCAGGTCCTAACAAGTGGTATCAGAGCTTTGGCTCTTGATTACGTGTTGATTCAATCAAGATTGCATAAAAGTTTGTGTTTTTGCACTAAAAACGCAATCTTTGGCATCAAAAGTGATCTTGGACGTTCCCTGCTCATCGAAGTTTGGTTTCTACGGACTTAGGCGATTAGGACTTGTGAAATTTCGAATTTTTACGGCTGAAACCCGTCAAACCTAGAAATTTTCGCAAAACAGCAGCTTCAGTCGCACGAGTGACCCATTCGCACGACTGGACTCCATTCGCATTGCTCATACGCACGATTGGACCTAGTCGCACCCTCATTCGGCCGACTGAACCGTTCGTTCGCATAGCTCATACGCACCAGTTTCATTCACACGACTGAACCAATCGCCCAGTTCAGCCGCACGATTGAACCAGTCGCAGAGTTCATACGCACGATTAGAGCATTCGCATCCTTCAGTCGCATCAGTGAAAGTTGTTTGATTAGATTCTAAGTTTATTAGCCATGGAAGATCAGATGTCAGCCTTTACTACTGGAAAGGACTCGAGGATTCAGAACCTGCTGTTGCTTGAGAGTGAGGTGGGTAATCACAATAAACCACCAAAGCTCTTGACTTTAGATGAGTTTCCCCACTGGAAACACGTTTTGAGATCTACCTTAATGGAGTAGATCCTAATCTGTGGGAAGCCATTGAGATCGGTTATAGTACACCGGTGGGAGCTGATGGAGTTAAGTTAACGTTAAGTGGGATGACAGACGCACAGAAAGTAAAGTACAATGCAGAGAAAAGGGTTTATGCATTGATCACTCAGTCTATCCCCAAAGACATATTCCACCAGTATTCAGAGAACAAGCAGTCCAAGAAACTGTGGGATGAGCTAGAGAAGAGATATGATGGGAATGCGTCATTGAAGGCAATCAAGGCAAAGGAGTTAAAGAAGGAATTCGATAACTTCTCATCAATTGGTAACGAGAGTTTAGACGAAGTCATAGACAGATTCTACCACTTGATGAGCGAACTGCACACACATGGAGTAGAAACGACCATGGAAGAGAAAGTGAGCAACTTCGCAGACGGATTGCCTGATAAGTGGGCTTCATTCGTGTCTAACCTTAGATAGAATGAAATGCTTATAAAGCTGGATATAAATGACTTCATTCTTAAGTTGCGAGAAGAAGCGCTAAGGATGAAGTATAGAGCTCAGAAGTCTGCGTACACACAAAATCCAGCTTTATACAACGCCACGCCTCAAGCTAAGACATCTGAGCACCTCTCCAGACTGCATTTGTGTCTAGCTCGTCAGGTCCTTCACATGCTTCTCCTTCTGGATCAGACACGTCAGGGTCATCATGTACCCACTATATTGGATCAGAAGCAAGTGCTACCAAATTGAAGACCGAGAACCTCGGTAATGTGACTGTAGAAGTAGCACGAGAGCATATGGATCTTTTAGCTGCAGTGGTCCATTCATATGATGGACTTGTTGCCGGGAAGATTGGAAACTGCCATCTGGCAGATGAGGACTACGAGCAGGTGGACGAAATGGAGCTTGAGAGGATGGATATAATGTGGGCCTTAGCTAGTGCTGTCCGAAGGGCGAAGAAGTTTGTTAAGAAGACTGGACAGAACCTGGTAGCTACTAAGGATACCACATTTGGCTTTGACAAGAGCAAAGTGACCTGCTTCAACTGTGGAGAGAAGGGGCACTTCAAGAGAGAATGTGTCAAGCCAAAGAAGACGGGTAATGGGAACCCGTTCTCATCCTTTACTCGCCAAGACAAGCAAGCCTCCAGTTCTACTTCATCAAACAAGGATCCAAAAGCCTTGACTGCTCATGATGATGAAGGACAGGATTGGAGTTTTAGGTTTGTCTCACCAGGAGAATCTAACATTGCCAGTGTTGAGGATATTGATGATGATTCTGCGAGTGAAGGTGATCTAGCAGTTGAGATAGCAATGTCACATAGTGAAGATACAACTGCAGCCGAGGTCAGTTACAAGCCAAAGGAGGAGACTTCCACGTCAGAGACAGAAAAGTCAGAATCACCAGAACCAGAGACATCTGATGCTGCGTTGATGGCTAACTCTTCTGAACCAACACAGGTAAGTACAACTGACCAAATGTTTAATAATCATGCTTGTTCTGATTGTGATACTTTTAGGAATAGCATAGATGACAAATTTGCTAGGTTATTAGATCATAATGATAACTTAGTAAAAGATTTACAACTGTGCACTGAGGCTAATAGAGTACTAAAACAAAATGAGCATAGTTATAAAGAAAAGATAGACCTATTGACTAAACAGCTTAGGGAAACCGAAGTAGTTGCCTTTAACCAAGCAAATGACATTAGGTACTATCTAAACTCCCTAGAAGAACTAAGAAGCAAAAGGCAGTTCTAGAAGTAGAAGTTAATTCATTAAAACAGAAACTGCATAGTTGGACTAGTTCTTCACACATAGTTCAACACTTAGTGAGAGAAAGGAATAACGGGGAGGGATTAGGCTACAAAGTGGTTCCACCACCACCTGAGACCTTGATGAACACTAAGTCTAGACCAGTAAATAACAACCCCATCAAGGATCATGTGGTGACTACTCCTCTTGTTACTGATCCAGACACATCATGTTCATCTACTGAATCTGGAAAGAAACAAAAGGAGGCCACTTCAAAGGCAAAGGGTAAATTGCCTTGTGTTAATCTGGAAAATGAATTTGAAAAAGTTAACTTAAAGTCAGGGTCAAACAGAGTCAAATCAGAACCTAAAAGGACTTCAAACGTTAATTTTTCACATGCTTCAAGTCAAAAACCAGTTAACCAAAAAGTGAAACATGTTAAACAGGTTAAAACAGTAATTTTGTTAAACCAGAGAAAACATCAAACATACAAGAGTCAAAACCTAAAGTGATTGATGTTACTAGAGTGTCACGCACTTCTCCACAAAGAAAGTTAATATAAAGTTGATAGCAGGTCATGCTACAACTGTGGAGAATGTGGACACATTGCTTCCTATTGTCCTTTCTATCAGACACCTAGGAAGAAGATTGATCTTCAGGACTCTAGACCTAGGTCTTCTAAGAGGAGTTCTTTGACTCCACCTAGAAGATCTAGTGAACCTAAAGTCCAACCTGTAAGCCAGACGACTGTTTATCATAAACAGGCATTGCACAAATCTGGCTTATGGAAAGAGAAGTCATCCTGCGTGTCTGATACTGATGACAAGAAGGAACCTGAGCTACCCTCACCCTCTAAGGGTCAATGGGTGGAGTTTATGATGTGTGATGCCTCTGGGAAACCCAAGACAGTAAAGCTTGGGTTCCTAACCTAAACTAATTCATTTACTTTGTATGTGCAGGGTGTTCGATACAGTGCTGAGACTAACACGTGGATTATAGACAGCGGAGCATCCAGGCACATGACAGGAAATAGAGCCCTTTTATCAAACGTCAAACAAATAAAAGGAGGGCATGTTTCCTTTGCAGGAAACAAGGGAGGCTATATCACAGCTCAGGGAGAAGTGGGAAATCAGAAAGTTAAGTTTGATAAGGTGAACTACGTTCAACAACTTCAAAATAACTTACTTTCTGTTTCCCAAATCTGTGATAAAGGATTTAAAGTCATCTTCGACAACAAGAAGTGTTACGTGCTGAAGAAAGACTACATGATCCCAGAGGACCAAGTTCTGATGACTGCTTCAAGATATAAAGACCTTTATGTCTTGGATCTGTCAACAGCTGCTACAACGGATCATGAGGTTCAGTGCTTTCTATCTAAAGCTACTGAGAAGGATTCAATCTCCTGGCATAGGAGAATGGGACACATTAGTCAAAGGAAGATGAATCATTTGATTCAGAAGGATTTAGTGAGAGGAGTAAATGTCAAGAACTTCCAACTTCCTGACTTTTGTGTAGCTTGCAAGAAAGGCAAACAGACAAAGAAGTCTCATAAGGAAAAGAAAGTTCATTCAATAGAACTTCCTCTTGAACTTCTTCACATGGATCTGTTTGGTCCAGTCAGTACAAGGAGCATTGCAGGCGACTTGTACTGTTTTGTGGTCACTGATGACTACTCAAGGTTCACTTGGGTAATGTTTCTGAAATCCAAATCAGAAACATTTGAGTCATTCAAGGAATTAGTAACCACACTGGAATCTCTCTACAAGCTAAAAGTTAGACAAGTACGCTCAGACAACGGGAAAATTCAAGAATCAATGGATGGAGGCATACTGCAAGGAAAGGGAATTGTGCATCAATTCACTTCTGCCTACACGCCTCAGATGAATGGTGTTGCTGAGAGGAAGAACAGAAGCTTGATAGAGACTGCACGGACTATGCTGGCTGACTCGAAACTGCCTATCCAATTCTGGAATGAGGCAGTGGCAAATGCATGTTATACACTGAATCGAGTCCTAATAGTCAAGCGCCACGGAAAGATGTTATGAGCTACTACAAAGACGCAAACCGAATTTGGAGTATCTTGAACCTTTTGGCGCGCCGTGCACACTTCTGAAGAAGACACAAGAAGGAAAATTCAGCGAGAAGGCAGATGAAGGAATCTTTCTAGGATACAACATACCGAACAAGCGAGTTTACAATAACTCAACGGGTCTTGTAGAAGTGTGGTGTAATGTCGACGTTCAGAGATATACCACACCACCTACAGGCAAAGGACCTGCATACTTCTTCGATTATGATGGATTCTTCAAGTCCTTCAACATCCCTCTCTCTCCCTCGGATGATGAGTTAGCTACTAGGATGATGTATGATATTCTGAATACACCATCTAGCACACAGGGAGAATCATCTACTCAGTCAGGGGGAGTAGTCGATGACAGTGACTCCTCCTCTGAAGATGAAACTGAAGCAGATGACCAGAACAGTCAGGAGGAACAGGTTCCAGTTCCTGAAAGTCCACAAGCATCTACGAGTGATGCACCTTCGACTTCGGAACCTCAAACTCCAACTACCTCAGATGCAGAACAAATGTTCATAATCTCGGTTCTGAGGTGGCTGTTCCTACTACTCCAGGATCACGACTAAACGTCTATCATCCCCTTGACAATGTTATTGGGGATGTCAGATCAGGAGTACAAACCCGAAATCAGCTATACTCAGCTGATTACGCCTCAGTTATGGAGAAAGGTTACATTCATGATGGTGCTTATCGATGTTTTGTCTCGCAGGTTGAGCCAAAATATGTCAGTGAATCTGCAGTTTAAGAAGTTAGGTGTATGGACTCTGGTTGATAGACCTAAAGGTGCTAAAGTCATTGGCACCAAATGGGTACTAAAATGCAAGAAGGATGACCAAGGAGTCATTATCAGGAACAAAGCTCGACTGGTGGTTCAAGGTTTTCGCCAAGTCGAGGGGATTGACTATAATGAGGTGTTTGCACCCGTGGCAAGGATGGAAGCTATTCGTATCTTCCTTGCCTATGCATCGTACATGAAGATTAAAGTCTACCAATTAGATGTGAAGAGTGCATTCCTTCATGGGGAAATCAGGGAAACAGTCTATGTAAGTCAACCCGAGGGATTTGAAGATCCTTATCATCGGGATAGAGTTTACAAGCTCGACAAAGCTTTATATGGGCTTCATCAAGCTCCTCGAGCTTGGTATGAGAAACTCTCGACTCATCTTGTGAAACACGGCTTTCGCAGGGGAGTCATTGACTGTACACTGTTTATTAAAGAAAAGGATGGCGACCTACTGCTTGTACAGATATATGTTGATGACATAATCTTCGGGTCAAAGAACGAAGAGTTATGCAAAGAGTTTGAAGCAGTGATGAAGAAAGAGTTTGAGATGAGTGCTATGGGGGAGATGAAGTTCTTTCTCGGGTTACAGGTGGATCAAACACCTAATGGGATCTTTCTACATCAGACCAAGTATGTAGGAGACATTCTCAGTCGCTTTGACATGGAGAATGCTTCTGCTGCTGGGACTCCACTTGCTACGAATCATGATATAGCACCTGATGAGAATGGAGATCTTGTAGATGCCACTATGTACCGAGGAATGATTGGATCCCTCATGTATCTCACTGCCTCAAGACCTGATATTATGTATGCTACATGTCTATGTTCTAGATATCAGGCTAAACCAAAGGTCAACCATCTGATCGGGGTCAAGAGGATTTTTCGTTATCTGAAGGGTACACCCACACTTGGATTGTGGTATCCTCATGATGATGACTTTGAGCTTACCGCGTATAGTGACTCGGATTACGGGGGCTGCAAGATGAACTACAAGTCTACATCAGCGGGGTGTCAATTCTTTGGGAGAAGATTAGTTACCTGGCAGTGTAAGAAGCAGACATCGGTTGCATTGTCAACCTGTGAAGCCGAATATGTTGCTGCTGCAAGTTGCTGTTCACAAATCATCTGGATTCAACAGCAAATGCGGGATTACGGTTTAAAATTCTCATCTACTCCTATTTTTGTTGATAACTCTGCTGCAATTGCAGTAACTAAAAATCCGGTTCAACATCCTAAGACCAAACACATCGGTATTAAATACCATTTCATAAGAGATTGTTTGAAAAGAACTTAATTGATGTGGTTAAAATTAATACTGATTTTCAACGCGCTGACCTCTATACTAAAGCCTTTGATAAACCACGTTTTCAATATTTGCTAGAGGTCAACGGCGTTAAAAAGAAAAGTGAGGTAATTCCTGATGATGATAATGTGTAGTCCGATGTAGTTTAGTTAAAGTTTATTTTATTTATTTTATTTGTTTATTTTCGTCTGTTTTATTTAAACTCATGTTATTTTGCTGTTTATTAAAATCCTAAAATAATTAAACCAGAAATGATTTTAGTATTTTAGGGGGAGAATATGTCAGCAAGTTAACATTAAAAAAAAAAATTGAGGGAGAAGGAGTAACTAGCTGAAATAAGGTAGATTGTGTCTGTGATACCGATTCAATACCTTTGGAAAATGATAGTACACAGGAACAAATCAAGAGGGACTTTAAAAATTTAAGTTTTGAAAAGATGCAAAAGTTCAAAGTATAAGTCTGTGTAGTCTAAGCAATATAAAAAGGGAAGATGATAGAAAACTGGCAACTCCTAAGGTGACACAAAGAAAGTAGACTTAGAGGCTGCTAGACCACAAATGATATGTTGGTAGATTCAACACAATAGACAATTAGACCTGATTGGTGATCTCAAGATCAAACTAAGTTGTTCAACTGACTGTGGGCTTCCATCTTATCACTGGTTAACACAATCAAATATATTCCAATAAGGGGTAATGAGCAATTAAACGCCACAAATGTGTGCGGATGACCATAATTAGAGCAAAGCAAGAAAAAATGAAAGACAAATGCAATAAAGCTAATGACTTATGTTGTTGGTGCATTTGTGTAAAATAAAATAAGCTGCTCTAACAAGGAGATAGGTTGTGTGCCTCTCTGCTGTGCGATGGCACTGACCTGAGGATAAGCATAACCTAGATATTCTAGAATTCATTGTTGTTTGCCGCCTCTCTGCTGTGCGATGGCACTGACCTGAGGACAGGCTTCTCTTTGAAAGCTCTAAGAATAGTCTCTTCTTGTAATAATACCCGTAGACCGCTCAAAAGCTCCTGAGGAATGTTGATTACCATATAAGTGTGGGATCCACAAATGTTAGTTGAAATAATTAAACCTAAATAAGTCACCAGTCTGTGTCAAAAGTCTGTGTATGGATTTAAGTGGACAAACATACTGACAATCATTGTGGCTACATTCTCAAAAGTTCAAATCAATGTGAAAATCTAAGAGTTTCAGTATGATTTCCTTAAGTTGCTAACGACTCTGGATGAACACCGAGAATTTGAGCATCAAAAGTTTTAATAACTAGTCCCAAATGATTTGACTTACCTGTATGATTCCAAAATTGAATTGGTCCAGATATGATCAATCTAAGTTGAAGCTGTCTACTCCCGAACCAAATCCCGTAGATATCAATCTCTGGATTTATCTCTCACAAAAAGCCAAAAATATGTTTGTTTATGTAATTAGTTTAAGTTTTAAATTAGTTAGTCGTTTTAATTTTAATTTTAGTCGTGTGTCGGGCTACATCAGGAAAATCAGAAGGAATCAACTCACTAAAAGGGTCATGTCTGAGATGACCATATGTGCTTTGAAAGTTTAAAATAGTCACGTTGAGGTGACAAAGTGTTTTTAAAAGGGTCACGTCTGAGGTGACTAAATTGATTAAAAGGATCACGTCTGAGGTGATCAAAATGTTTTCAAGATAAAATGATCATGTCTGAGATGATCAAAGGCTCATAACGTTAATTTCAATAAATTAAAAGGGTTTAAAAGTAAATTGGTAAAAATGGCAGAAAATTAACTAAGTGTGACCCATTCGCACGATTGGACCATGAGAATGGACCAACCATGCGAATGGCTTCCACTCGCACGAATGGCTCATCAGAATAAGCCCATTCGACCGATTGGAAGAGGGCGAATGAGTCAGTCGACCGATTGAAACTCATTCGGTCAACTGAACATGCGAATGAAAGGCACGACTGAGCCAGTCGACCGACTGAATCTCAGTCGGTAAATTACATGCGACTGGTTGGGCCAATCGTACGATTGAGCCTGAGTCGCCCGAATGAACTGGGCGACTGAGGCCAGTCGGCCGACTGAGCCCAGCTTCAGTATTTAAAGGGCTCTGTCGATCGCATTTCACTCATCACTCCAAATCGCCCTAAATCGCACTCCCTACCGTTACGCTGCCAAAATTTTATTAGCCCTAGTTTTATCGTTGCTTTTGATTCACTGACGTTCGCCATTCATTATACAGGTAGATTGAAGTCTTGTTTCATTGAAATCAGAAGGATTGAACCCTAATTTGGTGAATGTTCGAACGAAAACAAGAAACAGACAGAACGTGACCTAATAACCACTTATCCATGCAAAATGTTAAAATTAAGGTTAATAGGTTATTAGTAACAAGAATGCGAGTATATTGAACCGGTAATCCATGTTAAATCACTTGTATTGATCAAGACTCGAACCACAGGCGACTGAACAACTGAGACAGGCGACTGGTCGTCCGGATGAACTTCAATCGCACGATTGAATCTTGCGATTGGGTCATTCGGCCGAATGAACCATACGATTGAGCTCAGTCGGCCGACTGAACCATTCGCAGACTCAGTCAGCAGACTGAACCCAATCGCATGTCACATTGACCAGAATGAGTCCAGTCGCATGAAAGAACAGACGACTGACTTCAGTCGCATGATTCATTCGCACGAATGAATCAGAATGATTTTCAACTTACACTTAGAACAGAATTTTTCATGTCTTATGTACTAATGTTCTATGTCTTGTGTGTTTCAGGAAATGGCAGAAAGGTGGTCCATAAATCCAAAGCACAACATCTGTGCTCATTTGGATCACACCACCAGGAACGGGGCCGAGTTTACTGACATTATAGCCTTTCTGAGACGGTCCCGGATTCATAAGGCTATCTCCACGCCTTGCACGCCATATAGATCACTCCATCAGGCTTTCTGGGAGAATGCCTCGGTGGACCGCTCCCGTGAGCCGTACTGCATTAGGAGTTGGGCCATGATATTGAGATCTCTGCTGCCGACATCCAGAGAGTCCTAGAGTTTGGGGACGACACTGATCATCCTACTAGACTACATCAGTTGACAGTGAGAGGATGCTTCTTGAGGATAAAGTACGCTGGGGACATCAACTCAGGTGTGCTCAACAAGAGCAACCTGAGCCCCCAGTACAAGTACTTAGCACACGTGATCCTCAAGTGTGTTGCATCGAGGAGGGGTGGGTTTGATGACCTCTCAGACCAGATCCAAAATGCCTACGTGGCACTGGTTCTAACCACCCCTTCAGTTTTTCCAGCATGATATTCTCCTACTTGGTGGAGAACTTGGAGGCCAAGGGTAAAGAGGGGTTTTGTATGTACCCCAGATTCTTACAGCTCGTCTTCAACGAGAAGCTGCCACAGTTACCCAAAGAGAGTCATGACGCAGTGGCCTTGGAGATTATGGATGATACTACTCTGGGCAGGATGAGAGTTTACAGGGGAAGCAGGTAAAGCCCCAAGTGAAGAGACTGATTGGCCACCTGGCCAACGAGAGGTATGTGGCGCCTGGCAGACGCAAATGGCGTCATGATGACAGCGACTCCGATGATGAGAGGTGCTCCTACCAGATATGGATTCTGATGATGATGATAGCGGCGCCGGGGACGCCGGGGATGATATGCCTGCTCCACATAGAGGATGGCAGATGATTCAGTTTGGTCTGCCACTGCACGGAGAGGTTGCTGAGACGGCCGGTTTCCATCAGGAGTTCGTTGTTGGTGATCAGGAGGAGGAGGAGTCGGATGAGGAGCCCCTCACTAGGACTGTGGGAAGCAAGGTGTTCCCACAGAACACGGGCTTAGGGTGGTTGGTGAACACCCTCGGGACTCCACAGAGAGAGAGACTGACCCGAGCTATGCTCCGGGTTCAGTGGGCAGAGCTGCAGGGGGAGCATCCACTTCCACCGGGACTAGGAGGAAGAGGATGGCTCAACCCCACGGACTGAAGAAGAAGAAGCGTCGCCTGACCTTCGTTACCACTGCTGCCACTACTTCCACCACCACAGCCACCACTACCACCTCCACTGACATACCACCCATCACCACAGCCACCACATCCACTACTGCTACCACAGCCACCACCTTACCTACCACCACTGTATCCTTCCCATCCACCACCATACCATTCACACCTACATCACCAGCACCTGCTTACCGACCCATATTCACCACTGCTACTACCACCACCACCTCACATCATGCCGGACCTCAGCCCAGCCATCACATGTATATGGATCTACTCTACCTCATCGGGGTAGAGGAGCAGCTGTCGGCGCTTAACCGTATGGTGATGCGCCTGCTAGCTGCAGATGAGGAGAAAGCGGCGCAGATTCGCCAGTTGACCGACCTGACTGCTGCCCAGTCTCAGCAGATGGCAGAGCAGGCTCGGGTGATAGATCAGCAGACCCAGCTAATCGATGCTCAGAGAGTCGAGATGTCCCAACTCCAGGACCAGCAGGCCCAATCAGCCAAACGTGTATAGAGGAGTTGGAGACTACCAACAAGACGATTATGCTGAGGTTAAAGGGGTCAAAGGATGAGCCCTTGAAGATAAAGGAGGGTGATGGGGATGATGGAGATGGTGATGATGACGATGATGATGATGAGGAGGATGATGAGGATGATGAAGAGACTGAGGAAGAAAGGACAGAAGGAAGAGATGATGATGACGAAGCAGAAGGAGGGGATGCGGCTGCATCGGCCTCTGCTTCTGGTCAAGAACGAAGATCGAAGCATCGACAGGACCAGTCATCTACCACTTCTGCTCCTCCGAGCGACGAGCCCATGATTCAAGACAAAAGTACAGATTAGATGTCTTATGTATTTATTTTTTTGTATTTGAATCATGTAATGAAAAACAAGTGTGTTGAATGTTTATATATTAAGTTAATATAATTCTGTTTGATTACTTACTAATGGTTTATGTGTTGAATGTTTAAATCAAACAGATCCAAACTTTCAAAGGGATGAGTTTGACATTGCTCCCCTTCAACAGGTCAAGACTCAACTAACCATGATTCTTGATCTGCAAGGGATTGTAAGAAGGTCTGTGAGTTATACCCCTGAAGAAGGGGAAATAATTCATGACCTATCTAACGAGCAACTGGCAGAGATGTTCAGACTCAATCCTGATGAAATTGTCAAGGATGCTCCAACAGTTGATTCAACCAGTGATGAAGAGCTAAATGACGTTGATGAAGTTGAGGTTGAAGATATTACTGCAGAAGAGTACCCTCAGTACGCTGACAACGAGGGTAATGTGGTCCCCAATCTGGGTGAGTCCCTAGTCAGTGATACGTTGAGGTACTAGACAAGATGGAGCAGGAAACCGAAAAGACCGAAGGAACAGCCCAAGCCTCAAATGATGACGTAGACATTCGAAAGGCTGAGTGGGCTGCCTGTTTTGAAGAAGTGAGAGCCCAGCGTGCTGCACCAAAGAAAGATGCCTACACCAAGCTCTACAGAGTCAAAAAACACACAAGGTGTCAGGCAGGATTATTGCATGGGCTTATTTTGATGACCTTAACGCGTATGCAGTTAAGAGGGAACAGGGCATAGAGTACTTCAGGTTTCCACATGATCTGAAGACTCTACCTGGTTTTGAGCTCAACCAGCTGGCTAAGCTAAAGCTGCTGTATGCTGACCCAAGAAAGATGTCAGGCTGGTTCGAGGCTGCCCTGAAGAAGGAGTACCACACCAGATGGGTTAACTTCAGACCCCAACAGCCTACGAGGTACATAAGAAGGTCTGAGGTGATGCCATTACTGGCAAGCCCAAGATTGTGTTGAAGTGGAGTCCTCCGCGCACTATGTCGAGAATCCCTCTCAGGAAATGCACACAGGACTTCACTCCACACTTCAAATGGTGGTACTATGATTGGAGAACAGCTGAAGCTGTCATAGTTTAAATAAAGAGGGCCAAATGGATACAATCAGGGTATTCGACCCGATGTGGGATATGACCAATGTTGTCTGCTAATGGATGTCTATACATTATACAAGTGGCCACGTTTATGACACACAAGAGATTGTTACAAGCCCTCCAGTTCCAAAATGTTATACGACTTTGCTTTGCGTTTGAGATTCACGCAGGAGTCACCAAAGAGGAGAAGTACAAGAAGTATAAGGAGGTTATGCAGAAGACAAGAGATTAGATAGATCTAGGTCCAAGGGGGAGTTTGTTGATGCATGTATGTCCCTAGATCATGACTTGTAATGTAATGAATCTTGTCTGTCTGATTATGATGTAATTGTACTGATTAATGAAATGACATGAATTGTTTGTAATACTGTGATGTTTAATATTTCATTAATGAGTCGTGATTGAATTGATTGGGTTTATGATTGTTTGAATGGTTACACATTATGTTATATTAATTAAAACATTCAAACTTAACTTAATGAAGTTCTCATGCGAATGGCCCATGCGAATGGACCACACGCATGAATAACTTCATACGATTGACTCAATCGCACGACTGAACCAGGAGACTGGATCAGTCGTATGATTGACACATAAGATTGACTCAATCGCACGACTGAACACTCAGTCGTGCGGATGAATCAACCGCATGGTTCAATCGCACGACTGAACCATACTTATGGCCCAGTCGCACGATTGAACAATACTAACCTATAAATAGACCCAATTCGTGGAAAAACGTAAGCATTCATCCCATTACGATTCCAGACGTACCCTAGCCATCCAGAGACCTCCCAAATCGTTCTCCAAGTTCACAGAACACATTAGACCGATTCCTAATCGATTTCTAACGTTGGATTCAATTCTTGATTGATTCTTCGTGTGTTCTCACTGATTGGATCGCCAATCAAATAGGATTCCGCACTATTTGAGTTGGTTTAACACGCTAATCACTAGGTATTTCGTTCAAATACCAGGTCCTAACAGTAAACAATTATCAACATTTGAAACTTGTTCCCGGGTTGTGGGAATTAACATTTACATTTTCATCTTATGTGAATATGTGTTATCATTATCATGTTGCTTATGGCTATGTTGTCGTGAACATTGACTAAACACGACACAAGTCCCCTTGTTGTCGGGTGTCGTCATGACACGCATGTCATCATTTATTTATATTGCTCTCTATCGCTTACCATGTGTTATGACGATCCCGGTCTCGTTACATCCCCGTGTTTCCGCTTTTAGCGGGGGTGTGACATTAATCAACCGTATTAATTCAATTAATAGTGTCTTTATGTTCGAAACCGGTGTGCGAAGGTGTAGGAACGATTTAAATGCGAGTTAATCAGGCGTTATAGGTGGTTTGGTGTTCGCCGGAGTTTGGCCGGAGGTGAGGCCGGAGCAAGGAGGAAGAGGCGACGGTGGGTTTGGGTTTTTAGAAGAAATTACACATTTGGTCCCTATAATTTCAATAGTTTATTATTTTATGATAAAACCTCTTTATTAAGTTTTTGAAAATACAATTTAGACCCTGAACTTATGTGACTAATCAAAGTAATTATTTACATAACTTTATAACTTTATAAAGTTTGTAAATTTTATAATTTGTTTATTTATTTCTAGTAATTAGGATTTATAGTTACTACTAACTTCATAACTCCAAATTATTTAAAACTCATAAAATAATATATATAATTTCATAAACTTATAAATTAATTATATGGTAAAATAAAATGAATAAATATGAATTAAATTAAAAAAAATTTTCAAAATGAATGCTGTTGTTTGATTAATGTGCTTGTTATATATATAACCAACGAAACGAGTTCAGGTCCATATTTTCAAATATCGCAGATGTTACACTCTCTGCCCTTCATTTCCGGTCGTCTTCATTGCTCCAGAACTTTTAGCCCTCGGCTTCTTGCAATCCCTGCTCAGATGCCCTCTTCGCCATAGTTGTAACATCTTACAGCCCTACATCTCTGGCCATGTGACCGGGCTTCCCACATTTGAAGCAGACGTTCAATCCTCGCCTACATTCTCCCGCTTGCTCCTTCTCGCATTTAGCACATTGCTTTGTAACGCCCAAAAATTTAAGGAAATAAGACAGAAAGAAGTTCTTGCGCGAAGGGGACTTCTTGGGCGAGAACCCGTGGGCAAAAAGTTTGAGGTGGGTATAAAAGCTGAAGTTCACCTATGCCTGACTCATAATTCACGCTAGTACCGCTGCTAGAGAAAGTGGCCGTTTAGAGAGAGAAAGTGAAGAATCGAAGCGTTTGAGGTACGTAGCTTGTGTAGTATCTTATGTATTGTACTAAGAACGAATTTTTGATGGATTTAACGCATGGCTGTGTAGTTTTCGCATGAATAAGGCTTTGGGAAGGTTGTCTTCGTGCTAGAACTTCAAGAAGTGAGTTCCTAGTCCCCTTTTTACAGAAGTTTTATGTTTTTGGGGCTATTATGCATACCTACCTTCACATTTATGGCTATTATACATACCTACCTTCACATTCATGGCTATTATGCGTACCTACGTTCACGTTTATCTGCATGGTGATGTTGTATATGGGGTTAAGCTGGTTTAGAACAGATTTAGGTGCAATTAGACACCCCCTGCATGAGGCTGCAGTTTTCGCGCGAGCAGTTAGTGTTAGCTCAAAATTTGAATCTGAAGGATTCTCGCGCGATAAAAAGTTTTCGCGCGAGAGGCATTTTTTCGCGCGAATATCTTAAGTTGTATGATTATGTAGTTCTCGCGCGATAGGTAGTTCTCGCGCACGAGATGTTTTGTATGTTAGTTAGTTTTCACGTGGCATGCTGTTGTATGTGTTTGTTATCTTATGTTGTAACCGTTTTCAAATGATTATGGTAATGATTTATACTATGACTTTACTTGTTATGATATGAATGATTATAAGTAAAGTATTATGTAATCAAAGCAGAAGATAACAATAACCAAAAGTGAAACGTAAAGAATGAATGAAAGTGTTGCAAGCAAAATGAAAAGAGGTTCACAAGTCATTGAGGGGTTGTTAGCTCAACTGTGTGCGGGTTAGCTACCCCATGAGGATGTACACATGGGTTTAATCCTTGTGATTGACCAAACGAACGGGACCTTTGTCGCTTGCCCGGTACTGCAGTCAGCTTCGTGCATAATGTTAGGGGTCTATTTATAGACTTCGGCCCAGTACCAGCTTCGTGCACAATGTTTGGGGTATAGCATATAACATGGGTCTAGATGAAAGTGAAAGATAATGATTAAAGTATGAAATGTGTGATATGTATGAACAAATGATGATGAAAGATAATAATTATTATTATCTATGTGTATGTACGATGTATGATCACGTGTGAAAGTAAAGGAATGTTTTAAACGAAAGTAAAGTATTTTACTATTAAAACTAGAACTCACTCAGCGTCGCTGACTTTTGTATGCATAATAGTTGGCAGGTAATTGTTGATACTGAGGAGGTGCAAGCATGGATGCATAAGCTATTGGGAATGACTAAATTCTGGGATCTACATTTTATGAATAATTTGGTGTTAATACCACTTTTGAGCTGTAATCAAACGATGTATTGATTTGACACTGTTTTTGACGTTAATGAAAAGTTATGATTCCGCTGTAATATGTCATGTTTTAAAAGTTTTATGATATGAGTGACCAACTGTAAGCGTTCGGGAAACGGGGTCTTACAAGTTGGTATCAGAGCCAAAGTAAGAGAATTGGGTAAAATATTTTCAAAAACCTAAAACTTTAACTGAAAATAGGACAAGAAAGGGAAAGGGATGCCAGTCCTAGTAGCTACATGCCTGTAGTTAAATGTTTTTGTAAACATTTATAAAGTGTAATGAAAATGGAATTATGAGCATGTGTTATGTGAAATATGTGCTTTGTAGATTTGGATACTAATGTAGTCAGGATAGAAAATGCCTGGGGAATGAATAGTAAAGTAAATGGCTAATCACAACTGGCCACTGTATGTGATACCTGCGAAATTTTCGTATTTTTTTTATTTTTTTTTTCTTTCTTTTCAAATAACTATGGTTATGTTTCAAGCGTGACTCCATGACTAAGTTTTAGATAAAACTTAGTGTCTAAGCTTTCGGATATAACTTAATAATTAAGCTACAGATAAAACTTAACAATTAAGTATTGGATAAACTTAATGTCTAAGTTTTAGATAAAATTAGAAGGAAACTTAACGGCTAAGTTTTTGGATAAAGCTTAATAGCTAAGTCTTGGATAAAATATAAAACTTAATGGCTAAGTTTTGAATAAATATAAAACTTATTGCTAAGTTTTGGACTTTGGATGAAACTTAATAAGTAAGAAATACTTAACGAGTAAGAAATGCCCATATATAAATAGATGCCTCTACTTCATTTCATTTCATAACCTTTGATCGTCTTCCTTATACAAAACTCTCTACTACCTCTTAAACACCACAACATAACCCGAGATTAGGAAACCGGTGTATATGCTCTAGACAACAAGTATAGAAGTTCTGATTTAATCAAGGTGATAGAGGCTCGTAACTTAATCCTTAAGTTACTTCGAGGTTCAAAAATAAAAGCTTATCAAGTTTAGAGGCTCTGTTCAACATACCAGGTGAATACGTTTTTACTTTCAAAACATATAAATGATTTTAATTTGCGAAAATGGCATTAGTACGTTAACCACGTTAATGCATAGAGGTATTCTGCTAAAACATTTAGACCAGAAGTATATATATGTTTGATCAAATTATATCCTGGGGATGGGTGAAAATCCCATACTAGGGCTGGTTCAGACTCAGTACAGATCCGGAGAGTCCCGTGGTAAGACTGCCTGAGCACCAATACCAGTATATATGGAGGGGGACTTCCAGTTGGAATAGACTGCTAAATGTGTGGTTTACCGTTAATTTATGATTAACTGTTTATCGTTATTCATGCCGAACTATTTGTGTCATATTAAATGTATTCACCAGCTTTTTGCTGATGTATTATTTTCAAAACTTTTCAGGTAGACATGATTAAATATGTTTAGTCAGGTGTTAGTGCTGGATGGACTATGAATCCTAGGGATGGAAACCCTGTGATGAGCAAATTAGCAAGAATAGTGCTGGAAGGACTAAGTTTTCTAGGCATAGACCTTGTGGCAAGTTTTTAATATCTGTCAGTAGACAGAAAATTTTGTAAACATTGCTTTGAACAATGTTATGTAAAATTTTGGGTATTTAATTCCCAACGAATATATGAAAGTTTGTTTTTGTAAATCACCAGAGTTATTTTATTTTATGAAATGAATTGTGAAATGTTTTTTTTCCGCTGCGTAAATGTCTTTTAAGACCAGCAAATAAAAAGTGAACATTAACGCGTACCAATCGGTCGCACTCCTGGGGTGTCCTGAAACAGGGGTGTGACAGGTTGGTATCAGAGCCACAGGTTTTAGCGAATTAGATACTTGCCTTAGTATCTAGGCTTTAACCAATATTAGAAATATTGCCTGCTAAGTACAAGTAGGTAGATGCCTTGTTATATTAACATGCACAATATCAAAAAAAAAAATATTATACTAACATAATAAAACTTATTTATCGGAGATACCTATCGAAGTATCCCTCTATGCGATTGACAAAAATTTCAAATCTTAATATTAAGATATTCCCCTTTATTCTCGTTATAGAATGTCAAAGAACAATGAAAGTAGGCCCGCGGTGTATACTAGAGGGTATCGTAAGATAGTTAACGAAGATGAAGATCGTGCTGCCCAGAAAGCCGAAATACAAAGAATGATTGTTGAGGGAATTAAAGACGCGATTCCTACCATAATCTCGGCATTAAAAGAAAAAGAACCTAGCAGCCAAACTAAAGAAGTCTCGAGATCTAGAAAGAAAGATGATGATCGTCATAGCTCGAGTGGCGAAAATTCTGAAGATGAAACACCTAAGAAAAGAAAGAAACAGGATGGATGTTCATATCGAACATTTCAAGCGTGTAAACCTACTGAGTTTTCAGGCAACGAAGGAGCAATTGCAGCCATTCGATGGCTGGAAAAGATCGAAGCAGTCTTAGCCATCAGCAAGTGTGCTGATGAGGACATGGTTCTGTTCGCCTCACATTCTTTCAAAGATGAGGCACTGGAGTGGTGGAACTCTGTTATTCAGTCAAAGGGACGAGATAAGACTTATGCAATGACCTGGGAAGAATTTCATGTATTAGTGTCTCGAAAATTCTGTCCAATGAATGAAAAGGAGAAAATCACTAATGAATTTCTAAATCTTCGAATGGTTGGTTCAGACAACAAGGGTATAATACCAAATTCTTTGCATATGCCCGACT
This sequence comes from Flaveria ramosissima, assembly GCA_025215565.1. Lineage (NCBI taxonomy): Eukaryota > Viridiplantae > Streptophyta > Magnoliopsida > Asterales > Asteraceae > Flaveria > Flaveria ramosissima. The sequence continues at coordinate 75,325,852 of CM046045.1, read as the reverse complement.
AGTGCCGCATCTTATGACACCCGAATGCAACATGATCAGTCGCTATATTTGGGGACTGGTCAATGAAATTCGTGATATGGTGAAGGCGGTCATGCCACAAACAATAGAGTCTGCGGTAGAGTTAGCTGGGCTTTTGACAGATGGAATGGTTAGAACCCAAGAAGAGAATAAGAAGAAAGAGGTGGCCCCTAAACCGAATATAGAGACAAAGAAATTTGATAAAGGGCCTGGAAAGAAAGAAGATTCATACTCTCTCCCTAGATGCAAAACGTGCGGGAAGAGACACACAGGAAGATGCAGATCCACTCTATTCTTCACTACTGCAAGACTTCAGGACACACTTCTGAGGCTTGCTACAAGAAAAGGGTGATTACTTGTTTTAACTGCAATGAACAAGGGCATTACAAGTCTGAATGCCCAAAGCCTAATAAAGAAGGTGGTGCTGGAGGATCGGGAACCAAGATAGATCCTGGTGTGAAGAAGACAGCACGAGCATTTGTGATGAATGCTCGTGAGGCTGCCGACTTGCCGGACGTCATTACCGGTACACATCTTATCAATAATGTTTATGCTAGAATTTTATTTTATTCTGGTGCAAACAAAGCTTCATAGACTATAAGTTCTGTAGTTTGTTAAATGAACCTCTAGTAAAGTTAGACAAATCCTATGAAGTTGAAACCGCAAACGGAGATCTAGTTAAAATCTCAGAATCCTTAGATAACGGTAGGATTACTCTTTCTAATCATGTCATCCCTGTGAAACTTTTACCTATGACATTAGCGGGATTTGACGTGGTACTGGGTATGGACTAGTTAGCCTTGAACCAAGCCCATATCATCTGCAATCAAAAGCTTATTAAACTTTGCGCACCTACCGGAGAAGAGATTATTGTCAAGGGTGACAAACCAACAAATCATGTTGGAATAATCTCAATATTAAAAGCAACCAAATGCTTAAGGAAAGGATGTCTGGCATATCTGATCACTGTATCAGATGACAAAACGAAGAAAAAGATTGAAGACGTGCCGGTTGTAGCCGAATTTAGCGACGTCTTTCCAGATGAATTGCCAGGGATTCCACCTGATCGAGAAGTTGAATTTAGGATTGATCTTGTACCGGGTACATCACCAATAGCTAAAGCCCCATACAAATTAGCTCCAACTGAAATGAAAGAATTAAAGCAACAGTTAGATGAACTGTTAGAAAAGGGATTTATCCGACCGAGTTCTTCGCCTTGGGGAGCTCCAATTCTATTTGTAAAGAAGAAGAATGCGTATGTGTATTGATTACCGTGAGCTGAACAAGGTAACCATTAAAAATAGGTACCCACTTCCTCGAATCGATGATCTATTTGATCAACTTCAGGGAGCGTGTTACTTTTCTAAAATTGATCTTAGATCAGGTTATCACCAGCTCAAAGTTCAAGAAGAAGATATTCCTAAAACTGCATTCCGAACTAGATACGGACATTATGAGTTCACAGTTATGCCTTTTGGACTCACTAATGCCCCTGCAGCTTTTATGGATATGATGAATCAAATTTGTAAACCCTATTTTGATAAGTTCGTAATTGTGTTCATAGATGATATTCTTATTTATTCCAAAACGCGAGATGAACACGCGAACCATCTTAAAATACTACTTGAAGTACTGAGAAACGAGAGATTGTATGCTAAATTCTCGAAATGTGAATTTTGGCTTACGGAAGTACAATTTCTTGGTCATGTTATCAACGCTAAAGGCATTCAAGTAGATCCTTCCAAGATTGAGTCTATTTCTAATGGGAAACCCCTAAATCCCCATCTGAAGTTCGTAGTTTTCTTGGATTGGCAGGATACTACCGTCGATTCATCCATAACTTTTCTCCGAATCGCTACCCCTCTTACATCTTTAACTCGAAAATCCAAAAAGTACGAATGGGGAGCAAAACAGGATGAAGCTTTCAAGACTCATAAAGAAAAGTTAACAAATGTACCCATCCTAACTTTGCCAGATGGTACTGAAGATTTTGTCGTTTATTGTGATGCGTCACATATTGGTCTTGGATGTGTGTTAATGCAAAAAAATAAAGTTATCGCCTATGCATCACGTCAACTAAAAACACACGAGAAGAATTACACGACTCACGATTTGGAATTGGATGCTATAATCTTTGCGTTAAAGATATGGAGACACTATCTTTATGGAGTCAAATTCACTATCTACACTGACCATAAAAGTTTAAAATACATCTTTAGTCAGAAGGAGCTAAATATGAGACAGAGAAGATGGATGGAAATCCTTAACGATTATGACTGTGAAATCTGTTATCATGAAGGTAAAGCCAACGTTGTGGCTGATGCCTTGAGTAGAAAAGAAAAGAAAAGCCGAAAAGGGTTCGTGCTTTAAGGCTTGATCTTCAGATTGATTTATTTAGTCAATTGAAGAATGCTCCAGAAAATAGCTCTACAAGAGATAGAAAAAGAAGAAGGAATGAAGGGAATGCTTGATCAGTTGGTCAAAGGAGACGATGAACTGATTAGATTAAACAAAAGAATTTGGGTGCCAATTACCGGTAACTTGAGAGAAAGAATACTTGAAGAAGCTCACAAGTCTAGATATACAATGCACCCAGGGAGCGATAAAATGTATAAAAAACTGAAAACCAACTACTGGTGGATAGGTATGAAAAAGAGCATTGCATTATATGTTGCAAAATGTCTTACATGCTCTCAAGTTAAGGCAGAACACCAGAAACCTTCGGGTTTACTGCAACAACTTGAACTACCTGTATGGAAATGGGAAATGATAACCATGGATTTTATTACTACTAACTTCCTCGAACAAGTCATGGGAATGATACTATTTGGGTTATCATTGATAGACTAACTAAGTCCGCCCATTTCATTCCAATGAAAGAAACATTTAGCATGGATAAATTGGCACAATTATAGTCAATGAAATAGTGACTTTACATGGTGTGCCACTATCCATCGTGTCAGATAGAGACAGTCGTTTTACATCTCGGTTTTGGCAAAGCTTTCAGAAAGCGTTAGGAACTCGACTAAATCTAAGCACTGCTTATCATCCGCAAACGGATGGGCAAAGCGAAAGAACTATCCAAACGCTAGAAGATATGCTCCGAGCATGTGTGATAGACTTTGGAGGTAGTTGGGATAATCATCTACCTCTAATGGAATTCTCCTATAACAATAGTTATCACTCAAGCATTCAGGCAGCGCCATTTGAAGCCTTATACGGTAGAGAATGTAGAACACCTGTGTGCTGGTCTGAAGTCGGAGAGAATCAAGTGTCAGGACCTGAAATAGTCCAAGAGACAATTGATAAAGTACTACAGATCAGAGAAAGATTAAAGACAGCTCGCGATCGTCAGAAGAGTTATGCTGACAAAAGACGCAAGCCACTAGAATTTAACGTGGGTGACAAGGTGTTACTAAAGGTGTCACCATGGAAAGGCATTGTACGATTCGGAAAGAAGGGAAAGTTAAGTCCTCGATTTGTTGGACCCTTTAAAATCTTAAAACGAATCGGACCAGTAGCCTATCAACTAGAATTGCCATGTGAGATGAATGGAGTACACGATGTGTTTCATATATCAAACTTACGTAAATGTTTGGCTGATGAATCGCTAGCAATGCCATTACAAAACGTAGAGGTTAACGAAAAGTTGAAATTTATCGAACAACCTCTTCAAATTGTAGATCGTGAAGAAAAGCATTTAAAGAGAAGGAAGCTAATATTGGTAAGTAAAATGGAACTCAAGACGAGGTCCTGAATATACGTGGGAACTAGAGTCGGAAATGAAAAAGATATCCACACTTATTCCAATAAATCTCGAGGACGATATAAATAAAGGTGGGAGGATGTGACACCTGCGAAATTTTCGTATTATTTTTTTTTTTTCTTTCTTTTCAAATAACTATGGTTTTTATGTTTCAAGCGTGACTCCATGACTAAGTTTTAGATAAAACTTAGTGTCTAAGCATTCGGATATAACTTAATAATTAAGCTACAGATAAAACTTAACAATTAAGTATTGGATAAACTTAATGTCTAAGTTTTAGATAAAATTAGAAGGAAACTTAACGGCTAAGTTTTTGGATAAAGCTTAATAGCTAAGTCTTGGATAAAATATAAAACTTAATGGCTAAGTTTTGTATAAAATATAAAACTTAATTGCTAAGTTTTGGACTTTGGATGAAACTTAATAAGTAAGAAATACTTAACGAGTAAGAAATGCCCATATATAAATAGATGCCTCTGCTTCATTTCATTTCATAACCTTTGATCGTCTTCCTTATACGAAACTCTCTACTACTCTTAAAACACCACAACATAACCCGAGATTAGGAAACCGGTGTATATGCTCTAAACAACAAGTATAGAAGTTCTGATTTAATCAAGGTGATAGAGGCTCGTAACTTAATCCTTAAGTTACTTCGAGGTTCAAAAATAAAAGCTTATCAAGTTTAGAGGCTCTGTTCAACATACCAGGTGAATACGTTTAATACTTTCAAAACATATAAATGATTTTATTTTGCGAAAATGGCATTAGTACGTTAACCACGTTAATGCATAGAGGTATTCTGCAAACATTTAGACCAGAAGTATATATATGTTTGATCAAATTATATCCTGGGGATGGGTGAAAATCCCATACTAGGGCTGGTTCAGACTCAGTACAGATCCGGAGAGTCCCGTAGTAAGACTTCCTGAGCACCAATACCAGTATATATGGAGGGGGACTTCCAGTTGAAATAGACTGCTAAATGTGTGGTTTACCGTTAATTTATGATTAACTGTTTATCGTTATTCATGCCGAAATATTTGTGTCATATTAAATGTATTCACCAGCTTTTCGCTGATGTATTATTTTCAAAACTTTTCAGGTAGTAGACATGATTAAATATGTTTAGTCAGGGTTAGTGCTGGATGGACTATGAATCCTAGGCATGGAAACCCTGTGATGAGCATATTAGCAAGAATAGTGCTGGAAGGACTAAGTTTCCTAGGCATAGACCTTGTGGCAAGTTTTGAATATCTGTCAGTAGACAGAAATTTTGTAAACATTGCTTTGAACAATGTTATGTAAAATTTTGGGTATTTAATTCCCAACGAATATATGAAAGTTTGTTTTTGTAAATCACCAGAGTTATTTTATTTTATGAAATGAATTGTGAAATGTTTTTTTTCCGCTGCGTAAATGTCTTTTAAGACCAGCAAATAAAAAGTGAACATTAACGCGTACCAATCGGTCGCACTCCTGGGGTGTCCTGAAACAGGGTGTGACACTGTAATTAGAGACTTACTATACTTGACATACTCTGAGATATTATCTTGAATGACCGTGTTGGTGTTTGAATCTTATAGTATTTAGAGGATGGCGGGTGGTAGATCTTCGAAAGCTTCTCGAGGTGGAGGTCGTAGTGGACGTGGTGCTGGGCCACGAGTCACTAGAAGCAGAGCTAAGACTAGTGAGATGGCTTATGAGGAGCCCGAGACTTATCACCAGAAAGATGGCGATGAGAGTGCTTATCTAAGGGCCTCAGTGAAAGAGGCTATTGTTGAGGAAGTCCATCAGGTCATGAAGAAGATTCTGCCGTCTGTGGTGACTGAGGTGATTAAAGCTATGAGGGAGGATGAGCGAAAGGAGAAGGAAAAGACTACGGGTAGAGGTAACGATGGGGGAGGAGAGGGAGAACAACGCGAGATTGAGACATTTGTCTCCAGTGATGACGAGGAGGAGGAGATTATGCGGGAAGCTGCAAGGGGATGCAATATGGGGCATTACAGCGATGCAAGCCCCCGACTTTCGACGTGAATGGTAGTGTTGCTGCTACTCACCATTGGGTGAGGGAGATGGAGGCTGTGTTGGATATCAGCGAATGTAGGAAGGACCAGAAGGTAAAGTTTGCTGCCCACTCATTTGTGGATTCGGCCTTGTGTTGGTGGGACAACATTGTTCAGGCTGAGGGTAGCAAGGCGATTGGAACAATGAGGTGGAGTGAATTGAAGAAGTTGGTGATTGAGGTGTTTTGTCCTTATAGAGAGTTGGATAAAATTAAGAAGGAGTTCCTGAAGTTGGAGGCGGGAACCATGACACACCAGCAGTATACGACTAAGTTCAACGAGATGGCGAGGCTGGTGCTAGATCAAGTGACACCCGTGTCACAAAAGATAAAGAGGTACATCCAAGGTCTGCTGGCGGATATCCACAGACACTTGATCGCTGCTAGACCTGGTACGTATAGGTTAGTGGTCGACCTGGCAGGAAGGTTGTATGATGAGAGAGAGGAGGTAACTACAAGGGAAGCGAGTAAGAAGGGTGGTGGTGATAGGAGTTGGAACGGGAAATGCTTTGGCAGTGGTGATTTCACCCCCAAGGGTAAAAAGGTGAGGGTGGATGACTAGAAGGTGGTGGCAATAGGTACAGGGTCAAGGGTGTGTGGTAAGTGTGGGAAGGAGCATGCGGGAGAATGCAAGTGGGGATCAAACATCTATTTCAAGTGCGGGAAGGCAGGGCATATGGCAAAGGATTGGTGATGAGGTGCTATAACTGTGGGGAAACTGGTCATATGTGCAGGGATTGTAACAAGCCGAGGGCCTAGAACTCCAGGACAAAGAAGGGAGTCGAGAAGGAGAAGGAGGGGCAGAGGGTTAAAGCCAGAGCATTCACTATGACCCGAGAGGAAGCCAGAGTGGACCCCGACGTTGTGTCAAGTACATTTCTGGTCAATGACATTGGTGCTTCTATATTATTTGACTCCGGTTTTAGTCGGAGTTTTATTTCTGCTGCCTTCTATGATAAGTTTCCTGTTAGGAGTAGTAGGATTGATGAGCCCTTCGATGTAGAAACTACCATTAGTGCGTCTACCAGGATTTCTGATGTGGTAGAGAATTATGATATAGAATTGGAAGGCCATAAGTTCTTTGCTAGGTTGTTCATGATGCCCTTAGGAGGATTTGATGTAGTTCTAGGGATGGATTGATAGTAACATATGAGGCCAATATCGTGTGTCGCAAGAAGATGATTTGATTGACTGCGCCCGATGGGAGTCTGGTGATGGTTTATGTTTATAGAGTTTGCACGGTCCCGAAAGTAATCTCAATGATGGTGGCAGAAAAGTGTATGAGGCGCGGATGTGGTGCCTATCTGGCCTATGTAAAGAGATTTGGATGCGTCAAAATCATGATTGGCAGATGTATCAGTCATGTGTGATTTCCCAGATGTATTCCCAGAAGATTTGTCAGGTGTGCCAATTGACCGTGAGATTGAGTTCTAAATCGATCTGATACCTGGCGCTTAACCTTTTGCTAAGGCGTCGTACCGTTTAGCTCCCTCTGAGATGAAGGAACTGATGACTCAGCTACAAGAGTTGCTAGATAAGGGGTTCATTCGATCGAGTATCTCTCCATGGGGTGCTCCGGTCTTGTTTGTGAAGAAGAAGGACGCTAGCATGAGGATGTGTATCGACTACCATGAGTTGAACAAGTTGATGGTGAAGAATCGTTATCCATTACCGAGGATTGATGACTTGTTTGATCAGCTCCAAGGTGCTAGTTGGTTCTCGAGAATAGATCTCCGATCGGGATATCATCAGCTGAAGGTGAAGGAGCGCCAACTGCTTTTATGGACTTGATGAGTCGAGTGTGTCGGCCGATGTTGGATAAATCAGTGATTGTGTTCATTGACGACATTTTGATTTACTCGAAGAGCGAAGAGGAGCATGCCGGTCATACTCGGGAAGTGTTGGAGACGCTTAGGAGGGAAAAGTTGTATGCCAAGTTCTCCAAATGTGTGTTCTGGTTGCGAGAGGTTCAGTTTTTGGGTCATGTTGTCAATCCTGAAGGGATTATGGTAGATCCAGCAAAGGTTGAAGCGGTGATGCAATGGAAGCCCCCAAAGACGCCATTAGAGATTCATAGTTTCTTGGGTTTGGCGGGCTACTATAGGAGGTTCATCAAGGACTTCTCTATGAAAGCTTCTCCATTAACCAAGTTGACCCGTAAGGATATAAAGTTTGTATGGGGTCCAGAGAAGGAGAGTACCTTTGAAGAGCTAAAGACGAGGTCGACTCAAGCTCCTGTATTGACGCTGCCTGAAGGGAGTGAATACTTGGTGGTCTATTCAGATACTTCTTATTCCGGATTAGGTTGCATGTTAATGCAAAGGGGGAGGGTTATAGCCTATGCATCCCGACAGTTGAAGATTCACGAGGTTAACTACCCTACCTATGACTTGGAATTGGCGGCTCTGGTCTTTGCATTGAAGATTTGGAGGCACTACTTGTACAAGACGAAGTGCACTATCTTCACCAACCACAAAAGCTTGAAGTATTTCTTCGAGCAAATGGACCTGAACATGAGACAAAGGAGATGGTTGTAGCTTATTAAGGACTATAATTGTGAGATCCATTACCATCCGGGCAAGGCCAACATGGTGCAGATGCCCTTAGCCGGAAGGAGAGACTTCGAGCCGATTCGAGTGAAGGCTTATCAACTGGTTATGACCTCCGATGTGATGAAGCAGGTCAAGGAGTTTCAGGATGAAGCGCTAAAAGAGGATCGGATTAACTCTGAAAGGATGAAGGGTCTAGTCACGGAGTTGGGGGAGAACACTCTCGGCATTAGAACCCGATCTGGGCGGATGTGGATTCCTTGTTATGGGGATCTACGAGCAAAGATCATGGATGAGGCTCCCAAGACTCGAAACTCTATTCATCCCGGTGCTACGAAGATGTATCAAGGCGTGAAGCAAGATTATTGGTGGCCGGGTATGAAGCACGATGTAGCAGAGTATGTGAGTAAGTGCCTTACTTGTTTGCAAGTGAAGGTGAAACATCAGAAGCCATATAGGAAGATCCAACCCTTGGATATACCCGAGTAGAAATGGGAACATATCACCATGGACTTCATTACGAAGTTACCACGTACGCCAAGGGGATACGACGCCATATGGGTGATAGTCAATCGTCTGACGAAGAGCTCTCATTTCTTGCCGATCCGTGAGACGTATTCCTCTGAAAGCTTAGCGGATCTATTCATCAAGGAGATTGTAGCTCGTCACGGTGTACCGGTGTCAATCGTGTCTGATCGTGACACTCGGTTTACATCCAAGTTCTGGAGGAGATTCCACAACGCGATATGAACGAGGCTACATATTAGTACGGCTTATCATCCTCAGACGGATGGTCAGTCGGTGAGAGAACCATTCAGACGCTTGAGGATATGCTCCAAGCATGCGTCATTGATTTTGGAGGAAGTTGGGACGACCACTTACCGTTAGCCAAATTCTCATACAATAATAGTTATCATGCCAGCATTGGTACACCCCTTATGAGATGCTATACGGTAGAAGATGTGTAGGACGTCCGTGTGTTGGGGTGAGATCGGGCAAAAGGAGTTGGGAGGTATTGAGGTGATCGAGGCTACGACCGAAAAGTTGGAAAAGATCAAGGCCTTTATGAAGGCAGCGAAGGATAAACAGAAATCGTATGCCAACAAGAGAAGTAGATCGATCGAATTCAAGGTGGGTGATAGAGTTATGTTGAAGGTCTCGCCTTGGAAGGGGATAATCTGTTTCCGAAAGCGAGGGAAGTTGAGCCCGAGGTATATTGGGCCATTCAAGATTGTCATAAGGGTAGGGGAGGTGGCGTATAAGTTAGAGCTACCCGATGAGTTAAGTGGAATTCATCCGACGTTCCACGTATCTCATCTGAGAAAGTGCTTAGCCGATGAAGATATGGTGGTGCCACTCGAGGATATCGAGGTGGATGAAAGGTTGAATGATATGGAACAACCAGTGGCCATCATTGACAGAAAAGAGAAGAGGCTAAGGAATAAAGTGGTTCCACTTGTGCGGGTGTAGTGGAAACACAAAAAAGGGTCGGAGTCCACCTGGGAAACTGAAGAAGAGATGAGGCAGGATTATCCTCAACTATTCAGTGATTGACAGGTTTCGAGGAGGAAACCTAAATAAGGGGGGTCGACTTGTAACGCCCGAAAATTTAAGGAAATAAGACGGAAAGAAGTTCTCGTGCGAAGGGGACTTCTCACGTGAGAACCCGTGGGCGCAAAGTCTGAGCTGGGTATAAAAGCTGAAGTACACTCATGCCTGACTCATACGTCACATGACATGAAAAGTACCGCTGCTAGAGAGAGAAAGCGGCTGTTTAGAGAGAGAAAGTGAAGAATCGAAGCGTTTGAGGTACGTAGCTTATGTAGTATCTCATGTATTGTACTAAGAACGGATTTTTGATGGATTTAACGCATGACTGTGTAGTTTTTGCACGGCTAAGGCTTTGAGAAGGTTGTCTTTCATCTAGAACTTCAAGAAGTGAGTTCCTAGTCCCCTTATTACGGAAGTTTTATGTTTTTGGGGCTATTATGCATACTTACCTTCACATTTATGGCTATTATGCATATCTACCTTCACATTTATGGCTATTATGCGTACCTACCTTCACGTTTATATGCATGGTGATGTTGTATATGGGGTTAAGCTGGTTTACAACAGCTTTAGGCGCGATTAGACACCCCCATGCATGAGGTTGTAGTTTTCGCGCAAGCTGTTAGTGTCGGCTCAAAATTTGAATCCGGAGGATTCTCGCGCGATAAGAAGTTTTCGTGTGTAAGGAATCTTTTCGCGCGAATATCTTAAGTTGTATGATTATGTAGTTCTCGTGCAATAGGTAGTCTTGGCTAGATGTTTTATATGTTAGTTAAGTTTTCGCATGGCATGCTGTTGTATGTGTTTGTTATCTTATGTTGTAACCGTTTTTAAACGATTATGGTAATGATTTATGCTATGACTTTACTTGTTATGATATGAATGATTATAAGTAAAGTATTATGTAATTAAAGCGGGAGATAACAATATCAAAAAGTGAAACGTAAAGAATGAATGAAAGTCTTGCAAGTAAAATGAAAAAAGGTTCACAACTCATTGAAGGGTTGTTAGCTCAACTATGTGCGGGTTAGCTATGCCATGAGGATGTACACAGGGGCTTAATCCTTGTGATTGACCAAACGAACGGGACCTTTGTCGCTTGCCCCGGTACTGGAGTCAACTTCGTGCAAAATGTTAGGGGTCTATTTATAGACTTCGGCCCAGTACCAACTTCGTGCACAGTGTTTGGGGTACAACATATGACATGGGTCTAGATGTGTTAGGACCTGGTATTTGAACGAAATACCTAATGATTAACTTGTAAACCAAACCAAATAATGTGGAATCCTATTTGATTGGCGATCCAATCAGTGAGAACGCACGAAGAATCAATAAAGTATTGAATCTAACGTTAAAAATCGATTGGGAATCGATCTACAGCGTTCTATGAACTTGGAGAACGAACTAGGAGGCTTCTGGACGGCTAGGGTACGTCTGGAGTCGAAATATAATGAATGCTTACGTTTTCCACGAATTGGGTTGTATTTATAGGTTAGTATTGTTCATTCGTGCGACTGAACCATTAGTATGGTTCAGTCGTGCGATTGAACCATGCGGTTGATTCATCCGCACGACTGAGTGTTCAGTCGTGCGACTGAGCCAATCTTATGTTTTAATAATACGACTGATCCAGTCACCTGGTTCAGTCGTGCGACTGAGTCATTCGTATGAAGTTATTCATGCGTATGGTCCATTCGCATGGGCCATTCGCATGAGAACTTCATTTTGTTAAGTTTGAATGTATTATTAATATAACATTATGTGTAACAATTCAAACAACCACAAACCTATTTAACCAATTCAACATCGACTCATTAATGAAATATTAAACATTATAAATCACAAACAATCAATATCATTTCATTAACAATCCAAACATTACATCAGAATCAGATAAACAAGATCTATTACATTCATATCCTGATCTAGGGACATACATGTATCAACAAGATGAAAGTGAAAGATAATGATGAAAGTACGAAATGTGCGATATGTACGAACGAATGATGATAAAAGATAATAATAATTATTATCTATGTGTATGTACGATATGTGATCACGTGCGAAAGTAAAGGAATGTTTTAAATGAAAAAAAGTATTTTACTATTAAAACTAGAACTCACTCAGCGTCGTTGACTTTTGTATGCATAATAGTTGGCAGGTAATTATTGATACTGAGGAGATGTAGGCATGGATGCATAAGCTACTGGAATGATTAAAATCTGGCATCTATATTTTGTGAATGATATGGTGTTAATACCATATTTGAGCTGTAATCAAACGATGTATTGATTTGACACAATTTTTGATGTTAATGAAAAGTTATGATTTCGCTGCAATATTTCATGTTTTAAAAGTTTTATTCTATGAATGACCAACTGTAAGCTTTCCGGAAACGGGGCCTTACATGCTTCGTCCTTGAACCTGATGTAACTACACGCTGATCCTCAACCCTTGCACCCTTGCTATTTGGAGTGACACCACCCCGTCCAAACCGCTTTCCATTTTAGTTTCTATCACCACTACCTTTCTTGCTCATCTCTACCACTGTCACGTCTCTCTCGTAATACAAACTCCACGCCATATCTACCACCGACCTAAAAGTACTTGGCCGGGCGGCGATCATATGCCTCTGGATATCCATCGGCAAACCTTGAAAATACCTCTTGATCTTCCTTGATACCGGCGTCACTGATCTGACACCAGCCTCGTCATCTGATTGAACTTAGTAGTGTACTGCTATGGTTCCCGCCTCCAACTGTAGGAACACTCTCTCGATCTTGTCGAGTTCCCTGTAAGGACAAATTCCTCGATCACCATCTTCTTCAGCTCACTCCACCTTATCTTCCAATTGACCTGCTACCCTCGGCCTGGACAATGTTGTCCCACTAGCACAAGGCCGAATCTACAAACAAGTAAGTAGCGAATGTCACTTTCTAGTCCTCCCTGCACTCGCTGATATCCAATACTGCATCTATTTCCCTCACCCACCGGTGGTCAGCAGCAGCGTTACCATTGCCATCAAAATCGGGGGCTTGCACCTCTGCAATGCCTCGTAGTTATAGCCTTGTGCTGTTTCTTGCCCAGCTTCTTCCTCCTCTTCCTCATTAGAAACAACTATCTCAGTCTCGGGTTGCTCCCTTTCTCCAGTGTTCTTCTTCTTTTTCTTTTTCTCGTCCTCCCTCACAGCTTTAATCACTTCAGTCACTACAGACGGTAGAATCGTCTGCATGACTTGATGAACTTCCTCAACAACGGCCTCCTTCACCGAGGCCCTCAGATTAGCACTCTCATCACCGCCTTCTTGGTGATGGGTCTCGGGCTCCTCATAAGCCGTCTCACCAGTCTTGACTCTGCTTTTAGTGACCCGTGGTCCAGCACCACGTCCACCACGACCTCCACCTCTGGAAGCTTTCAAAGATCTACCTCTCGCCATCTTTAAACACACTATAACATCCAAACACTAACACGGTCATTCAAGGTAATAACTCAGATTATGTCAAGTATAGTAAGTCCCTAATTACGGTGGCCAGTTGTGATTAGCCACTTACTTTACTCTTCATACCCCAAGCATATCCTATCCTGACTACATCAGTATCAAAATATACTAAGAGCACATAAATGAAATAGCACGCGCACGTAATACCGGTTAACATTTAAAGAAATTACCTGATGGCACGTAGCTACTTGGGCTGGCACCCTTCCATTTGGTCCCATTCTCATTTTAAGTTTAGGTTTTGAAATAATTTACCCATTTCTCTTAAAATTTAGCTCTGATACCAACTTGTAAGGCCCCATTCCCGAAACGCTTATAGTTGGACACCCATCGCACATAATACTTAAAACACATTAACATTTACTAAAACATTGTAGCGGAATAATTTAACAAAAATCATTTCATGCATTAATAATTACTTTTGCCAAATAATACATCATTGTTAAAGTTAAAAAACATTGTTAGTTGCATTAAAACACAAAATATCATTTCTGCATAAAATGGATGCTAGTCTTTATTCGTCAGGTAGCTTCACCCTCGTGCCATCTCCAACAACAATTACCTGCCAACTGAAAATGCATAAAAGTCAGCGTTGCTGAGTGAGTTCTAGTTTTATAATGAAAATACTTTACTTTTGTTTAAAACCTTTCTTTTACTTTCATTTATGATCACACATCATACGTACACATAGATTATATTTATTATCTTTCATCATCATTCGCATCGTATGCTTCGTTCATTCATCATTATCTTTCACTTTCATCTGGACCAATGCCATATGCTATACCCTGAACATTATGCACGAAGCTGTTACTGGGCCGAAGTTTATAAATAGACACCTAACATTATGCACGAAGCTGACTCCAATACCTGGGGCAAACAACAAGGGTCCCATACGTTTGGTCAATCAAAAGGATTAGACCCATGTGTGCATCCTCATGGGTTAGCTAAACCGCACATAGTTGAGCTAACAACCTCTTAATAAATTATGAACCTCCTTTCATTTTGCTTGCAAGAATTTCATTCTTTCTTTACGTTCTACTTTTCATTATCATTAACTTCGACTTTCATTTCATGATACTTTACGTACCAGAGCATAAACACACCATGTAGAGCCACGTAATAGTACGTAATAATGAAAACATAAAGAAAATAGGCCAAAACATGCACAACAACAACATACATCACCACTTAGAACATTCTAGGTCTTAGTCTCTAAGTCCCGTTCTCCTAGAAATTTTAGAATATTTTCTAAGGCATTTATGCGCATGGGCACTATTTGAGTGCATGAGCATTACGCAGGTGCATGATAACTATTTGGGCGCATGAACACTTAAGCGCATGGGCAATCTAGGCGCATGGGCATTATTGGGGCGCATGATCCTTACTTAGGCGCATGGGCAGTGGGCGCATGTGCCTTACTTGGGCGCATGGGGACTTAGGCGCATGGGGTAAAACTTAGGCGTCTGGAGAACTTAGGCGCATGTGCAGTGGGCGCATGGGTACTTAGGCGCATGAGAACACACTTAGGTGCATGGGCAGGTTTCCAGGTGCATGAACATTATATGGGCGCATGGGCACTTGTATTCTACTTGCATTAATTTCAGACCCCAAATCTCATTCTAACCTATTCTTAGCCTTGATTCTAACATACTAAGCATCAAAACCAAACATACAACCAAGAAAGTCACCCAAAATCATCCCGAACATACACCCACCCAAAACAGGGCACACACATACATAGTTATACACACCCAAGCTTCATAAAAACTTCATAACATGCATTCTCAGCCCCAAAACAAGGTAAAAACATCAAAACCGAGGATCTAGAACACACCAAAACACACATCGAACACACACACAAACATATAAGCACATACCCAAAGGCTGAAACCCAACCGAAACAACCCAAAAACCAGAAAACTAACCTTCAAACGATCTTCTTCTTCTTCTCTCTCTAAAACGAATGGAAAAATGATAGTATAGGGGAGTGTGGGCGGCCATTTTTTGAACAAAATAAAATAAAGTTTGCCCCTTGTACAACTTTAATCCCTTGACTTGAGTTATTTTGCTTTTCTTTCTTTTTATTCACCTTTCTCTTCTTTTAAAATTTACAGGTGTTACAAAACCCCTATTGCTAAGTAATTAGTTAGATCTGCAAACCATGGAAAACACTCTTCATGTGCTTTCACAACATCAGTGTCTCATGTGGAAAGTTATCATCAATCATGTCCTCCCTAATCTCCTAGGAGTCCTCTAAACGTGACAAATGATCCGCTGCTATATTTTTTGCTCCTTTCTTATCCCTAATCTCAATGTCAAACACCTGAAGTAGCAAAATCCATCATATCAATCGTGGCTTACCATCCTGCGTACTAAACAAATACTTAAGGGCAACAATATTTGTGTAAACAATAGTCTTAGAAAGGACAAGATAAGATCTAAACTTATCGAATGCAAAGACTACTACTAACAACTCCTTCTCTGCCGTGGTCTAATGCTCTTATGCATCAGTGAGCGTCTTACTCGCGTAATAGATTAGGTGAAAATGTTTGTCCCTACACTGACCTAAGACCGCTCCTATCGCATAGTCACTCACGTCGCACATCAACTCGAAAGGTAAACTCCAATCTAGGGCGACCATAATCGAAGCATTCACCAACTTATCCTTCAGAAACTCATAATCTCTCTTACACTCATCGAAAAACACAAATGACACATATTTCTCTAGAAGTTGCGTCATCGGCCTCGCAATCTTAGAGACATCTCTAATGAAACATTGATAAAAACCAGCGTGGCCTAGAGAACTCCTGATAGATTTCACCGATGTGGGTAGCGGAAGCTTGTTAATAGTCTCAATCTTCGCCTTATCAACCTCAAGCCCCGCGTGTGAAATCTTATGGCCTAATACGATGCCCTCCTTCACCATGAAGTGGCATTTCTCCCACTTTAGCATGAGGTTGGTCTCCTCACATCGAGCCAATATCTTCTCCAAACGCTCCAAACATGAATCAAAGGAATTCCCAAACACAGACTAGTCATTATGAAAACCTCCATGGGGTCCTCGATCATGTCCTGGAATATAGCTACCATACACTACTAAAAAGTAGCTGGAGCATTACATAACCCAAACGATATATGGCGATACGCAAAGGTGCCATATGGGCATGTAAAGGTTGCCTTTTCCTGATCCTCCGGAGCAATAGGGATCTAGAAATAACCTGAAAGCCATCAAGGACACAGTAAAACTATTGCCCTGACAAACGCTCTTACATCTAATCGATGAAGGGAAGCGGGAAATGGTCCTTCTTCGTGGCATCATTCAGATTGCGATAGTCAATGCAAACTCACCACCTGGTGACAGTCCTCTTTGGAATCAACTCGTTCTTCTTATTAGTCACCATTGTCATCCCCCTTTCTTGGGAACAACACCTACACTGGACTCACCCACTTCGGGTTAGAGATTGGGTAGATCAATCCTACATCTTACAACTTAATTACTTCTTTCTTAAATACCTCCTGCATGTGAGGTGCAGGATCGGTGTTGGTCTCTCAACACAAGGTTTATCTCTCAAACTCACTTAAAACACACTCAGATGATGAATCAGAATCTCAACTAAGTTAATAAAATATACTAAGTTAATAAACACAATAATAGTTTTTAAGATACTTGTATATATTACTTCTAAACTCAAATTTACAAGATTCTTACATGCATATGTGAATGAGTTATATTGAGAAACTATATATACTACTATGTACAGCCGGTTATACTTAGATAACCAGCTAGAACTCACCACTAGACAAATACTACAAAGCTAGAAGTAAGGTATCTAAGATTACTATCCTAGATTAGGTAGTCATAACAGGTCCATGACTTACCTTTTGTCACCAACCAAAGTTGGTAACTGTATTAACTGATAAAAGATGAACAGTGAATAAAGTATGGTCAACTACATGGGCGTGAGAAAGCACCATACAGTATATCAGAGTATGCAGCATGCGTCAGTCAGACCGTACTTATGTCCACTGGTTCATAGTTGGTTCTTCTGAAGGTTAAATGGCTTTGGAAGAGTAAGTTCTTCCAAACCATTTTACACTTCGAAAGAATCAGCTTCTTCCGAGACCCCTACTAGTCTTCAAGACTTTATTCTTTGGAAGTCTTTGTCTTGAATCTTCTAAGTGTTTAACTTCAAAAGGAGAACTTACTTAGCCCTAGAAGACCAAGTTCATCCTTCGGAAGTTCTTCATCTTTAAGCTTCGGAAGATCTTCAACTTAGCTTCGGAAGTGCAGCTTTGTCTTCGGAAGTCTTTATTCAGTTGTACCCAAAATCTTCTAAGTGTTGTTTTGGTTGCCCCAGCCTCATCTGATCTAACAAACTCCCTTAGGTTGATGCTACCAAAACTTCACTGCTTCATGCTTCTCAAAACTTTCAACACCAAAGAGAAGATATTTATCTGTCTTCTTGTTCTTTCCTAAAGTGGTGCTGAGAAGTTTGTACAGGTCATTTACAGTTAATAGATCTAGTTTGTTACTCTGGATGATGTGTACCCTTTGTTGTGGCCCTTTATAGAGAGTTAGTTGATGGGAGTTGTAATCATACTCCCATCTAATTATGGAATCTGAAGCAGGACCTTCTACCATTTGGAGGAATGTACTTCCTTTCATAGTGGCCCCCTGTCCTTCTTCCTTTCTCATCTTCAGCTCCTTTCAGTCTTTGCTTTCTTGGTGAGCTCAACAAGATGAAGGGTACTTAGGTGATTTCTGATGTGAGCAGCTACTTGGGAGTTGGAGGAGTTGGAGAATGGTTTATTAGCCAACTCAGCAATGTCAATTCTACTTAAGTGTAGCAGAGATGGTGTATCAAGCCTGTTTACTTCTCACCATTCTCCCTTTCCATAACAAAGTTGTGAGAAGGTTCATCAAACCTCCACTGGACAATCTTTTTCCTAGGAATGAGGGATTGGTTTGGCAATTTGTCCCCTGTCCTAGTGTCAAGTAAAGTCACTAATATTCTTCTCAGCTTCTTCTCTTCTTCCTCGAGAGAGTCTGAGTTTGTTACTAAGAGTTGAAGAGCTTGGTCCAATGTTCCCCGGGGTAGATCAAGGAAAGCATCTCTTGTGAGGGAACAGGAAGAGCCATCAATGTATCTTAGTCTTATGGACTCTTCCTCAGAAGAGATATCACTCAGGGTTGAGTAGTTTATGTGCTTCCTCTTGATCTCCTTGAATTCCTCTAAGGTTAGAGGTTTAGATGGTTTAGAGGATGGTTTGGGTAATGGATGGGTTGTGGATAGTTAGGTTCTGGGTTGTGTTTTGGGCTTTAGGATGGGTAGTGGTGGTGGTTGTTGAGAGGCAATGGATAAGGGTATAGGTAAGGATGAAGATGCTCAGGGGTGTAACATTCATTAGTGGGTTTAGTTTTGATGGGGAAAGGTAAAGTGTGGGCTTAAGATTTATTGCTTGTGGTTTGGTTGTTGGTTTGGCTATCATCCTCTGTATATCTTGAGCTTGATATACCTCTTTCATTCTTCCTAAGCGAATGTCAGCTTTGATATCAGTGACATGTCGCTGTAGGTTCTTCTCAGACATGGGACCTACTTACCTACCTGTGAAGCTGTCGGCCCTGAGATAAGCCTTAATCCAGGCTTTGTTTCCCACCTTCTTGACAGGCACAAGTTGGGCCTCCTCCTCCTTCTTCTTTTCCTTCAACTTCTCTCTGGCAGCTTTCTTCCTCTCCTTGTTGATTTGATCTTGTTCCTCCTGAGAATAGCCCCTTGAGCATAGGAAGGCTATCCTCTCCAACCTCTGTGTTTGCTCCGCCTCCTCCTGTCTTTTCCTCATTTCCTCCTCCTTTGCCAACCTTGCTGATTCCTTTTTCTCCTTTTGCAACAAGGTGGCCTTCTCCATTTTTACAAGCTCACCAAGTGGGAGTAGGAGTATTTCTTCATTGTCTACTCCCAGGTTGATGAGCTTGTCAATCACCTCCACTCTTCTCCTTTTGTATATGGACTCTCGGGTTGCTGCTACTGCTTTGCTTCTTGGAGCCAACAATTTTACAGTGTCAAGTCTACCTTTCTTATCCTTTTGGGGATGCGGACCTGACTGGAAAACGGATATGTGGGCCCAATTAAGATAACACCTATCCTCTGAAGCAGGGCCGTACATTTCTCCAACCTTTCCTCCTCTAGAAGTTGTTCCGCTAACTATCTTCCTTTTTCCTTTGGGAAATTCGGAAGATTCAACTGTTGGAGATTGTGGCTTAGAGGGTTCGGGTTGAGAAGAGTGGGGTTGAAATTGTGGTGCTAGAGGTGTCTGAGAGAGATGGGTTTTGAGGAACTTCTGTTGGGTCTGAAAAAGATAGTCTATATTATCAACATTGTCCAAGTCAACAAAAGTCGAACGTCACGGTCAAGGTCAACAGAAAAGTCAAACGGCGAGTTCGAGACGAAGAACCAAGTCAAGAAATTGAAGATATATTGTGTCTTGAGTCTTTATTGTAATAAATATATTTTGTGTCAACAAAATACATTTTATCTAGTTTTAGTCTTGCTTTGGTTTACATGTTATTTTCTCTTTTAGTCTAAGTCTAGGGACTTAGTGTGTCATTAGTGAATATAGCATTCACTATAAATAGTCAAGTGTAATTAGGGTTAAGAGAGCTTGAATAAGCTATTGATTTGGGTTTCCATGTAAACAACATCTCTTGAAATCAAAATCAGATCAAAGTGGGGTTTTAGTTGATGTTCTTCCTTGTTCATCATATTGTCTATATTTTATGAACTTTTGATCCAAGATCTTCTCCAATTTCATGATTCAATGCTGTTAGGGACGAACAAGTTCTCACTGTTTACCTTAGAGGCTAGATCTAGAATAGCCTCTATGATAAGCAGAGCATCAAACAAAGATGACAGTTCAATAATCCTTTCCGAAGCTTAGATTTCTACTTCGGAAGAGACTGGAATTGCACTACCTATCCCAACTGAGTCAGTTGCTGGGCAATCAGTCCTTATTTCCCCTTGCAATTCAATCTCAAGTTCAATATGGGCCTTAGGTTGACCAACTTCCTTCTCAGTAGTAGGTGGTGCACTCAACCTTTGAAGCTCTTATAGTCCAAAATTGGCTATAGCAACATTAGGATGGGGTTGTTCAAGTGAGGAGCTTATCAGAAACTTGGTTAGGAATCTATTAAGGTCAATAAGCTTCCTTGGGTCCACTTGAATTGTGATGGGAGGTGGCTAGGGGAAGAGTTGCAGGTTGTTGTTGTGCAGGATAAAATGAAGATAGGTTGAGATGTCCAAGTTTGGTTCCTCATGACTTTGACTCGATACATTCTCCCCCTTTTTGGTAGCATCATCTTGAGAAGTAGATGAGCTAGAGGAAGAACTTAAAAAGACTTGAATAAGTACATGCCTAACAGACTTCTCAATCTGTGTCTCAGCTAGTTTGGCCTTGAGACTTTCTATCTCAAGTTGCTGAGTGGCAGACCTATACTCTAAAGTCTTAACCTTTGATTCAAGGTTTGTGACTTTAGAAAGTAGGTCTTTGAATATGAGTTACAGACTCCCTCATCTACTTTTGAAGAATCATGAGGAGATGAGATAACATACCTAGTATGTTTATCATCATCACCAGATATGGTTTCTTGGCACCCTGGATTCCCTTGCAAACTGATGTCTCTTTCAGAGGCATCAATGAGCAAAGTTGCCATAGACTCAGTCTTAAATATGTTACTATTGTCCTGAGAGCCCAATGAGACACTCTCAGTAGTGGCAGTTGAGTCTACATGAGTCTCCTCCACACCTGTAGGACTCACCTCAGTTTGACTTATTTGTGTAGGCTAGAAATCAACGGTTCCTTGGGGCTCAGTTGATCTGGAGATTAGTGTGGTAGATCAACATCACGACCATGATGAAACATGAGATCTTAATTAGATCGGGTTAATAGGTCAGTAAAGGATATAGAGGTTATACCTAATGACCTGAGACCTTGGTCTGCATCTTGTGGCATTAAGCCAGTGATGTGGCTGTCCTTTGTTGGTTGCTTAGAGGAGTCTTGAGACTCACCCTGAGGGCTTAAAGCTTGGTTTTCTGACTTATCAAGTTGAGACTGAGGAGACTCAACACTGATATTGTGGTCAATAGTGGAGGATGGTTAGACCTCTAGCTGAGAGGGAGACATTTGTTCCACTCTAGCCTTTTTGGTGTGAATAGGGGGAACTTGTTTAATCAGAGTAGATTGAACAAGGGTTCGTTTGGGGCGTCTTTGAGATGTGAATTTAATTGGGTGGGAAGAGACAGTTAGCATAGAAGTGGTGGTGTGTAGTGGGGTTCATCACTTGTTGGGTTTACATGGATGTCACCGGGAGCCATTGGCTCAATCATACCTGGAAGAAGATCAGTGAATCTTCCAGCGAAGTTGGTGGACACCCTCTTCAGTACTTTGAAGATGCACGACCTCATGTGAGGGACAAGAAGAGTTTCATCACATTGAAGATTGTCTTGGTCCAGCTCATAGTTGATGATGTGTTGAATGAACCTGGGATACATGTAAAATGGTTCCCTGTTGAGATTTCCTCTTAGGTTATTCAGCACAAACTTTGAGTAGTTGAATCTGAGGCCTTTGACCAACCCATGATCAAGACAGCCCAGATCATAAGGGATTTGATCCCACCCTCTTGATAATGGAGAACGATGTGCAACAAGAACTTCTAATTATAGGAGAAGTTGAATTTGTATACTGTTGACCTACTCACATCACCACCATAGCCTATTTGAATGCATGTGTCCTCCAAATCAGACTTAGGAAGTAGGGGCACCTTCATCATGAAGCTCCAGATGCTCCTTAATGGTTTGTTCACTAATGACTAAATCTTGTCCGCAACCCTCAATCTGATGACCCTTCTCCATTAAGCGTGTCGCTTTGACCATTGGCCCAAAATTCGGCCATATGGTTTGAATAGATAGTGGGATTTACATTGAGGGTGGTGAATTAGATATATTGTGTAAGAAACTAGATGGTTTAGTCAAAGTCAGCATCCTTAGAAGAGTCAAGGATTGCGACCTGGTTATGTTGAGGATTCAAGGCCATGATTTGTGAAAGTTCAGTAGGATCGAAGGAATTTGGGTGTGAGTGAAGAAGAAGATAGTGGAAATTTAGGGCTTTTGTGCAGGTAAAGACATTAGAGAAAAAAAATCGGAAGTTTTAAATGGAGGGTAAAAGATCAAACAGATAAGGTGAAGTGACAGTTTGGGTTGATTTGACAGAGGCGGTAAGATAAACCATTTAAAATATTCCGATATCATTAATAAAACCTTTCCTTTTTACAGAGTGGGGCCCAAAGATTTCCGTTACACAGTAAAACTTTCTTTCGATAGTAAAAGTTTTCCGAGAGTAATATCTTCCAAGGCCAAATTTCCTTCCAAAAGCAAATGATGTCCTAAGAGAAGTTTGCTTCCGAGAGTAAGATGGGTTGTTGGTCCAAAACAGGTCGAATTACAGTACTAATGATTGAATCAATGATTCAATATCAACAACAAACTCTCTAAACAAACATATGATGAAGAATAATAGACCAAAAGTGTTCAAATATAAACAAATCTGTCAGGACCGTGTACGTACGGAATACCAACTGATAATGCGTGAAACCAGATCAAATAGTGCGGAATCCTATTTGATTGGCGATCCAATCAGTGAGAACGCAATCCCGATCAATCTAACGATTAAAGAAACGTTAAGAACGAGTAGAGAACGTTCAGATGCAATCTATGAACTTGGAACAGGCTTTCTGGACGCTCTGGACGGCTAGGTTATGAGTATGTGTCTAAAGTTCCGTTTTCCATGAATTAAGTGGTATTTATAGGTTTGTAGTCTTCATTCGTGCGACTAAACCATTAGCATGGTTCAGTCGTGCGACTAGCCCATGCGATTGATTCATACGCACGACTGAAAGTTCAGTCGTGCAACTGAGTCAATCCCATGTCTCAGTCGTGCGACTGATCCAGTCTCCTGGTTCAGTCGTGCGACTGGTTCATTAGCATGAAGTATTCATGCGTATGGTCCATTAGCATGGTCCATTCGTATGAAGACTTCACACGATTAAGTTTGAACACGTTTCTCAATAATTATTGACTAAGAACTATGCACAATAACCTCAAACCTATATAGTTAGTTCAATATACTTTATCCCATAATACACAATGAAACATTAAACATTATAAGCATCAACCACATATTATATTTCATTCAACTCATTCATTACATATGTGTAAGACATAACAGACTTTTACATTAAGCTCCTAAACTAGGTACACATGTATCAACAAACTCCCATGTGGACCTAGTTTACATTAACGTCTGAAATTTTTCATAAGCTCCTCAAATCTCTTGTACTTCTCCTCTCTAGTAACTCCTACATGTATTTCAAATGCAAAGGAGAGTCGTATAACATTCTGGAACTGGAGGGCTTGTACAATATCTTGCGTGTCATAGAATAGTGGCCACTTGTACAATGTATAGACATCTTCTGCAGATAAGTTTGTTAGCCACATAGGGTCGAATACCCGGATAGTTTCCATTTTTCCTTCTCCATTTAGAACTATGACCGCTCCACCTGTTCTCCAATCATAATACCACCATTTGAAGTGTGGAGTGAAGTCCTGTGGCATTTCCCATAAGGGAATCTTGGACATTGTGTGCGGGGGACTCCACTTCAGCATAACTTTAGGCTTTCTAGTTATGGGATCCAATTCAGCCTCAAACCATCCTGACATTTTCCTGGGATCCGCATACAGCAGATTCAAAGGTGCCAGCTGGTTGAGCTCAAAACCTGGGAGAGTCTTTAGATTATGTGGATATCTGAAGTACTCTATTCCCTTCTCCCTCTTTATAGCATACACATTAAGATCCTCAAAATACGCCCACGCAATAATCTTACCAGACACCTTTAGATGTTTCTTGACCTTGTAAAGCATGGTGTAGGCATTTGGCTTTTGAGCTGTGCGTTGGGCTTGTATCTCAGCAAAACAAGCTGCCCATTCAGCCTTCTTTAAATCAACATCAGCGTCCGAGGCTTGGGCTTGGCTTTCATTCTTATCCTTTTTCTTTTTCCATCTCATCCAGCTTCTCATATGTAGCACTGCCGAGAGTCTTACCCAAATTGGGGATCACATTCCCCTCTCGGTCAGTGTACTCTGGATAGTGTTCAGCTGTCACATCTTCAATCTCTATTTCATCGACGTCCTGTAGCTCCTCATCACTTAGAACATTGACTTCGGGAGCATCTTTGATCAGTTCATCTGGATTTAATCTGATCATGTCTGCTATTTTCTCATCGGTCAGGTCGTGTATGATTTCTCCTTCTTCAGGAGTGTAGCTCACTAACCTTTGCACAATCCCTTGCAAATCAAGAATCATTATGAATTGAGACTTGATTTGCTGAAAGGGAGCAATATCAAATTCATCTTGCTGAGAAGTATAATCTGCTTGATTTGAACATTTAACACATCAATCATTAGTAGTTAATCAAGACATTTAAATCATAGATTAGCATAGATAACCATAAATTACATCAATGTAATATTTGAATCACTTACAAAAGTTTTTCTAAATATAGAACATCTAATCTTTACTTTTATCTTGACTGGTCAGTTCTTCAACAGCAGGGCCTGAGGATGATGCTCCCTGATCTTGTGCTCTCTTAGTCCGCCTTTCTTGACCTTGAGTAGAGGCTATGCAGCAGCATCACCTTCTTCATTATCATCATTTCCTTCATCAGACTCATCATCAGCATCATCATTATCATCACCATCATCATCATCATCATCTTCATCATCATCATCATCATCATCATCATCATCATCATCATCATCATCATCATCATCATCATCATCATCATCACCATTATCATCATCATCACCACCTTCCCTGATCTTTAGAGGCTCATCCTTTGATCCTTTGAGCCTTAGCATAAACTTCTTGTTCTTGGCCTCCAAATCCTCAATCCTCTTAACCAAAGCCAACACCAGCTCATTTTAACTTGTGAGTGCCTGGTGAGCTCGGCCTAAAGCCCTCTCATATTGATCACTCCTCTCAGTTAGCTCTGTAAGCTGCTTTCCTTGGGCGTTGTTGATTGAGATCAGCTGATTAATCTGATTTGCTCGCATGTGATCTGAAGCTAACAGCTTTAGCACCAACCTATTAAGATTTGCCAGTTGTTCCTCTAACCCTATATTAGGTAGAGTGGAATCATGGGTCATTGGGACTTGGGTGGATGTCATGGCTTGGTGGGTGGTGGTAGTGGTGGTGGATGTGGTGAATATGGGTGGTGGAATGTGAGTGGATGGTGACGGGGTAGCTATGGTAGTGGTGGTTGGTGGTGTGATAGTGGTGGTAGGAGGTGTGGTAGTAGTGGTAAGGGGCGTGGTAGTAGTGGTAGGGGGTGTGGTAGCAGTGGTAGGGGGTGTGGTAGCAGTGGTAGGGGGTGTGGTAGTAGTGGTGGTAGCTATGGTAGATTTGATAGTGATCAAGGTAATCCTCCTTCGCTTGCTCTTCATCTCATGGGGCTGAGCCATTCTCTTCTTCCTCGATCCCTTTGAGGAGGATGCTCCCCCTTGGCTGATGGGATGGTCCGGGATGTAAGATGGATCAGTATCCGCAGTAACGGCATCCCCAGACTCACCCTGGCGTCCACCAACCGCCCTGAGCCCTCTCTCAGTGGCCACGACCCGGCTTCCCACTGTTCATACCAGAGGCCCTCGTCTGACTCTTCCTCCTCATCAGGACGGAAGTCTTGGTGGAATCCAGCAGTCTCAGCTCCACCCTGGGTGGATGGCGGAGATGGAATATCTGTGGCAGTGGCCCTAGATTGGGTGGACCCTGTACTTCCACCATCACCACTGTCATCATCATCGTCGTCAGAGTCATCGGTGGGTAGCTCAATAGGCTCTACATCGGAATCACTGTCGTCGTGACGCCACTTCTTGTGAGAAGGCGCCACGTAATCAGCATTGGCCAGGTGCCCGAACAATCTTCTCACAGGGGGTTTCACCTGCTTTCCCCTGTACACCTTCATCCTACCCAGGGTGGTGTCATCCATAACCTCTACCATCACGACATCGTCCTTCTCCTTGGGCAGTAGAGGGAGCTTCTCATCTATGATCATCTGTAAGAACCTTGGATACATGCAGAAGCTCTCCTTACCTTGGCCTCAAGGTTCTCGATCATGTTGGAGAAGCTAAAGGGGTAATTCAGCACCAGTGCCACGTAAGCATTCTGGATTTGGTCAGAAATATCATCAAATCCACTCCTCCGTGAAGCAAAGCACTTGAGAACGACGTGTGCTAAGTACGTGAACTGGGGACACAGGTTGCTTTTGTTTAGCACACCTGCATTGATGTCCCCGGTGTAGTTCATCCTCAGAAAACATCCCCTTACAGTCAGAGGATGTAACCTGGTTGGGTGGGCAGCATCATCACCCAGGTCCAGTACTCATCGAATGCCTGCTGCCTTCACCTCAATTTCTTCCCCAAAAATGGTACTTCGAATGCAGTAGGGCTCCGTAGATCTGTCAACAAATGCACCCTCCCAGAAGGCCTGCTGTGTGGACCGGTAGGGTGTGCATGGAGTAGATATGGCTCTATAGATCCTTGATCACCTCAGAAATGCAATGATATCCACAAACTCAGTAGCATTCCTAGTGGTGGCATCCAAGTGAGCACAAATGTTGTGCTTGGTGTTGATGACCAACCTATCTGTCATGTTTCTGTAACACAAAAGACATACACATGAGATTAGTCCATAACAGAAACTGTTGAAATTTAATCTGTTCTAAGATCAGTCTGGTTCAATCATGCGATTGAACCATACGACTGAATTCAGTCGGGCGATTGAGCATGCGGCTGAGTTCAATCGGGCGACTAAGCATGCTGCTGAGTTCAATCGGGCGACTGAGCTTGCGGTTGAGTTCAATCGGGCAACTGAGCATGCGGCTGAGTTCAATTGTGCGATTGAGCATGCAGCTTGTTCATTCGGCTGATTGAGTCATTCGCCTAGCTCCATCGTGCGATTGAAGTTCATTCGGAGTGTCTAGTCGCATAACTCTCTATTCGACACTCTAACCCCGAATCTAGGTCAAAACTTGATGTTAAACGTTGTGTTTAGACTCTTTAGATTTGCAGGGACCCTAACTATCACTGTGTGTCCTTCATTTTAACCAGTTAGCACATTTAAGTGGTCTATTTTAAAGATTTTACAGATTTCTTGATTTTAGTCAAATGGGTCTGTTAGGGTTTGATTACACCGCGCATTTTGTGCGATTTCGATCACTGATTACATGTAGAAGACGAGAGTACATGTTAGTAATACAATCTTAGTGCAAAATCGACTGAATCAAAATTTGGCAGAGTAAGGTTGCGTTTGGGCGATTTGGGAGCGATTGAAGGGTGGTGAGAATGTGCGACTGACTTTCGCGCTATTTATACTGATTTTATTTTCAGTCGGGCGACTGGACCTATTCGCACTCTTCATTCGTGTGACTGGGTCTCTATCGTGCGACTGGCTTAGTCGGTCACATCTATTCGTGCGACTAGGCTTCAGTAGTGCGACTGACTCAGTAGGTTACCTTCATTCGTGCGATTGGTTCATTCTGGTGATCCAATCGCATGGACTAACCCATGCTTATGGTCAATCGTACGTCTGATCCATACGTGTGGTTCAGTCGTGTGATTGGGCTCATACGTATGATCCATTCATGCGACTGGTCCATACTCATGGTCCAGTCGTGCGAATGGCTCATTCTTATGAGGTTGACGTTATGCACTTTCAAACACTTAACATTTTAACTATTGATAAGACGTTATGACCGTTGATCATCTCAGACATGACCTTTTTAATTTGAAAAACTATTTGATCACCTCAGACGTGATCCTTTTAACTTAAACCTTATATGATCACCTCAGACGTGATCCTTTTAAAATTTAAAACCCGATTGGTCACCTCAGACGTGACCCATTTTAGTGAGTGATTTACAGGTTGAATCCAGATGTATAGTCCGACTTTTACCTACTAAATGACTAAAAATTAATAAATAAAAACAACTAGAAATTGAAACATAACAAGACATATTTTTGTATTTTTTGATTGGAGATGGATTCAAACCTATTAGAGTACTTCTAATCGATTTTACTTCCTGGACAGCACAACTTTAATTCTATTTTATCATTTCTGGTACGATTCAGTATGGAATCATACAAGTATATCAGAATCATTTGGGACATTTAATAAACTATTTTGATGCTAGATTTTTGTTTTGTCCGAGAGTCAATAGCAATTTTAGGAAATCATACTAGAACTACCAGATGCACACAATGATTTTGACTTTCGAGAATTGCAGCTCACGATGATTGTCAGTATACTTGTCCTCTTAAATCCATACATTGATTTTTGACACACATTGGTGATGAATTAAGGTTTAATTATATCAACAAGCATTTGTGGAACCCACACTTATATGGTAATCAACATTCCACAGGAGATTTTTGAGCGGTCTACGGGTATTTTGACAAGAAGAAACTATTCTAAGAGCTTTCAAAGAGATGCCAAGCCTTAGGTCAGTGCCACCGCACAACAGAGAGGCGTAAACAACAATGAATTCTAGAATATTTAGGTTATGCTTATCCTCAGGTCAGTGCCACCGCACAGCAGAGAGGCACACAACCTATCTTCTTGTAAGAGCATATATTTTTGTTTTTGCACAAAACGCACCAATAACATTTGTTATTAGCTTGATTGCGTTTAACATTTTTCTTTTTCATGCTTTGCTCTTTTTGTGGTCATCCACACACATTTGTGGCGTTTATTTGCTCATCACCCCTTATTGGAAATGTGTTGATTGTGTTAACCTGGGATAAGATGGGAACCCATAGCAAGTTGAACAACTTAGTTTGAGCTTGAAACTACCAATGAGGTCTACTTATCTATTGCGTTGAATCTACCGACGCATCATATAATGAACTTGCAACCTCTTTGTCTTCTTTCTCTATGTTACCTTAGTAGCATACTGGTTTTACTATCATTTTCCCTTTTATTTCGCTTCGACTTCTCAGACTTATACTTTGAACTTTGCATCTTAATCATTTAAAACTTTTAAAGTCCCAAACAATCTATTCACTGTGTACTATCATTTTTCATAAGCATTGAATCAGAATCACAGATTTGATTTTCATTTCTTTTAGCTAAGCTGCCCTCCTCCCTCGTTTTTTTAAATAATTAAATAACACAACTGATTTAATACTAATCTAACCTATTCTCCCCCTAAAATTCTAAAACCGAAAATATATTTTTTTTTGTGTTTTTGGATTTTTAATAAACAGGAAAAGAAAATAAAAGAAAATAAAAATAAAAATGTCGGACTAGATACTGTCTTCCTCTAAAATCACATCACTGTTCTTTTTCACGCCATTAACCTCTAATAAATATAAAAACCTCGGTTAATCAAATGCTTTTATGTAGAAGTCGGCGCGTTGAAAATTCGTATTTATTTTAACCACATCGATTAATTGCTTTTCATAACAGTCACGTATAAAGTGATACTTAATTCCAATGTGTTCCGTTTTAGGATGTTGGACTGGATTTTTGGTGACAGCAATAGCAGCAGAGTTATCAACAAAAATAGGAGTGTTAGAGAATTGCAAACCGTAGTCGCGCATTTGCTGTTGAATCCAAATCATCTGCGCACAGCAACTTGCAGCAGCTAGGTATTCAGCTTCACAAGTTGACAGAGCAACCGATGTCTGCTTCTTACACTACCAGGTGACTAACCTTCTCCCAAAGAATTGACATCCTGCAGAAGTTGACTTGTAATTCATCTTGCAACCACCATAATCTGAGTCACTATACGTTGTAAGCTCAAAATCATCGTCATGAGGATACCACAACCCGAGTGTTGGAGTACCCTTCAGATAGCGAAAAATCCTTTTAACACCTATGAGATGGTTGACTTTCGGTTTTGTCTGATATCTGGAACAAAGACACGTCGCGTACATGATATCAGGACGCGACGCAGTGAGATACATAAGGGATCCGATCATTCCTCTATACATTGTAGCATCAACCAGATCACCATTTTCGTCGGGTGCCACATCATGATTCGTGGCAAGTGGAGTTCTAGCAGCTAAAGCATTCTCCATGTCAAACCGACTGAGGATGTCCCCTACATATTTACTCTGATGCAGGAAGATTCCTTTTGGTGTCTGATCCACCTGTAGTCCTAGGAAGAACTTCATCTCCCCCATTGCACTCATCTCGAATTCTGCTTTCATGACAGATCCGAATTCTTTACATAACTCTTCGTTTTTGGAACCGAAGATTATGTTATCAACATAAATCTGTACTAGCAGTAAGTCGCCATCCTTTTCTTTGATGAATAACGTACAATCAATCACTCCTTTGCGAAAACCGTGTTTGACAAGATGAGTCGAGAGCTTCTCATACCAGGCTCTAGGGGCTTGATGGAGCCCGTAGAGGGCCTTATCCAGCCTGTAAACTCTGTCGCAATGATAAGGATCCTCAAATCCTTCGGGTTGACTGACATATACTGTTTCACGAATTTCCCCATGAAGGAACACACTCTTTACATCTAGTTGATAAACTTTGATCTTCATGTAAGATGCATAGGCTATGAAGATACAGATTGCTTCCATTCTAGCCACAGGTACAAACACTTCATTGTAATCAATGCCTTCGACTCGTCTAAAACCTTAAACCACAAGTCAAGTCTTGTTTCTGATTATAACCCCTTGGTCATCTTTCTTACACTTCAAGACCCATTTTGTGCCAATTACCTTAGCACCTTTTGGTCTGTCCACAAGGGTCCATACTCCTAGCTTCTTGAACTGTAGGAGTTCTTCTTGCATTGCACTTGCCCATGCCTCATCGTTTAATGCTTCACTAACATATTTTGGCTCAAATTAAGACATAAAACATCGATATGCGCCGTCGTGAAGATATCCCTTTTCCATGACTGAGGCATAATCAGCTGAGTATAGCTGATTTCTAGTCTGTACTCCTGATCGAACATCTCCAATGACATTATCCAAAGGATGATAAACATTTAACCGGGATCCAGGAGTGGTGGGAACAGCTACCTTATTTTCCAGATTGTGAACCACAGCTTCAGTATCTGAAGCTGTTGGAGTATGAGGTTCCGAAGAGTCAGAGGCAACAGGGTTTGATGCTTGTATACTTGCTGTAGCAGGAACCTGTTCTTCCTGGTTCACCTGTTCAATCTCCACTTCTTTATCATCAGAGGAGGAGTCACTTACATCAAGTGCTCCCCCTAAAGGACTAGAAGAATCACCGTGTGGAACTGATGTTGTCGAGTCTAGGGACAGTGTGTTTAAGACATCATACATCATTTTGGTTGCTAACTCATCATCAGGAAGGGAGGGAGGGATGTTGAAGGACTTAAAAATCCATCATAGTCGAAGAAGAATGAGGGTCCCTTTCCAGCAGGAGGGGTGGTGTATCTCTGAACATCAACGTTACACCACACTTCTACTTGACCCGTTGAGTTGTTATAAACTCTCTTGTTTGGTATATTGTATCCTAGAAAGATCCCTTCTTCTGCTTTCTCACTAAACTTCCCAGTCTTAGTTTTCTTCAGCAGCACGCGTGGTGCGCCAAACGGTTCTAGATACTCCAAGTTGGGTTTACGTCGCTGGAGCAGCTCATAACATGTTTTTCCATGTCGTTTGACCACTAAGACTCGATTGAGGGTGTAACATGCGTTGGCAACTGCCTCGTTCCAAAATTGGATAGGCAGTTTCGAGTCGGCTAGCATCGTTCTTGCTGTCTCTATCAAGCTCTTGTGCTTTCGCTCAGCTACTCCATTCATTTGTGGAGTGTAGGCAGATGTGAACTGGTGTACAATTCCTTTCTCTTTGCAGAACGCCTCCATCCACTGGTTCTTGAACTTCGTGCCGTTGTCTGATCGAATCTGTCTCACTTTCAGCTTGTAGAGTGATTCCAATGTAGTTACCAACTATTTGAAGGATTCAAACGTCTCTGATTTTTATTTCAGAAACATCACCCAAGAGAATCTTGAGTAATCATCAGTGACTACATAACAGTACAAATCACCAGCGATGCTCTTTGTGCTAATAGGACCAAACAGATCCATGTGTAGAAGTTCGAGAGGCAGGTCAATGGAATTTACTTTCTTTGCCATGTGAGACTTCTTGGTCTGTTTACCTTTCTTACACGCTACACAAAAATCCGGAAGTTGGAAATTTTTGACATTTACTCCAATCACTAAATCATTCTGGATCAGATGATTCATCTTCCGTGGATTTATGTGTCCTATTCTCCTATGCCAGGAGATTGAGTCCTTCTCTGTTGCCTTTGACAAGAAGCATTGAACTTTATGATCGGTTGTGGAGGCCTTTGATAGATCCAAGACATATAAGTCATTATATCTTGAAGCTGATATTAAGATTTTGTCCTCCGGGATAATGTAATCCTTCTTCAATACATAGCACTTCTTGTTGTCAAAAACCACTTTGAATCCTTTGTCACAGATCTGGGAGATTGAAAGCAAGTTATTCTATAGTTGTTGAACGTAGTTACCATATCAAACTTGACTTTCTGGTTTCCCACTTCGCCTTGAGTGGTGATGTATCCTCCTTTATTACCAGCAAATGATACATGTCCCCCTTTAATTTGTTTGACATTGAAAAGGAGAGATAGGTTCCCGGTCATGTGCCTAGACGCCCCACTATCAACAATCCAGGTGTTTGTGATAGCACTTACCATTAGATTTCAAAGTAGCCTCCTTTTCAAATTGTTCATCCAAGTTTACAATAGGCATCTTACCTTTAGATTTCAAAGTAGCCTCCTTCTGTTTAGTGACAGAATACACCGGTTTACCCGTGGTATCCGGATCACTAACCAGAGGAGTAGACACCATATGATCCTTAATTGGGTTGTTATTTACAGGCATACATTTTGTATTTAACAGGATCTCATGTGGTGTGGAACTACTTTGTAACCCAACCCTTCCCCATTGTTCCGTTCTTTCACTAAGTTTTGAACTATGTGAGAGGAACTGGTCCAACTGTGCAGTTTTTGTTTTAATGAGTTGACTTTGACTTCTAAAATGCTTTTTGTTTCTTTGTTTCTTCCAAAGAGTTTAAATACAACTTTATATTTTGCTTGATTAAAAGCAACAACCTCGGTTTCCCTTAATTGTTTATTTAAAAGTTCTATTTTCTCTTTGTAACACACTCGTTTTGTTTTAAAATCCGATTAGCTTCTGTGCATAGTTGTAAATCATTTACTAAGCTATCATTGTGGTCTCATAACCTAGCAAACTTAAGATCAATGCTTTCACTAAATTTGTTACAGTCATTACACGTATGTTTTTCAAAAAGTTGATCTTTTGTACTTACATGTGAAGATTCAGATGAATCAGCCATCAATCCAGAATTAGATGCTTTGGATGCTAGAGATTCTGAACATGTCATCTGAGTTTTCTTCAACTAGGTGATTTACTACATTCACAGCCTCTTCTGAATCTGACACAACTTGCTCAGCTGCAATATCACCTTCACTTGCAGACCCATCATCCAATGCTTCGACACAAGCAATGTTTGATTCTCCAGGAGAGACAAAACGGAAAGACCAATCTTGTCCTTCATAATCATGAGCCAGTTAGTGCCTTAGTCTCTTTATTGAAGAACTAGTTCCAACCATGTCTTTTTCTTGACGGTTAAAGGTGGAGACTGGATTTCCGTTACCTGTTTTCTGGTATTTACACATTCACGTTTGAAAATACCCCTTTTCACTATAATTAAAACAGGTGACCTTGGTTTTGTCAAAACCAAATGTATATATTTTGTGGCTACCAAGTTCTGTCCATCTTTTTTCACAAACTTTTTCCCTTCTTGCAGCACTTGCCAAAGCCCACATATATCCATTTCTTTCTAGTTCATTTCATCCACCTGCTCGTAGTCTTCATCGGCGAGTGGCAATTACCATTTTTCCTACAACTAGACCATCTAAGACTAACAACTGCAACTAGAAGTCCATGTGCTCCTTTGCAATCTCCACAGTAATATTACTAAGATTCTTGGTCTTCAACTTAGTAGCATTGGCTTCAAGTACGATATATTGGGTGCAAGACGACCTCACGTTTTTTGATCCTGAAGCAGTGGATTGGGAAGGAGTTGCTGACGACACAAAGGCATTTGAAGAGGTGCTTCTGAGCGGGTTGGATTGGGAGTTGAGTTATAAAGTGAGGATTTTGGTTGTAGGATCCTTTTTGAGACTGTGATTTCATCCTCAGTTCTTCCTCTCTCAACTTCAATATGAAGTCATTTATATCCAACCTTGACAGCATATGTTCTGTCTCAGATTAGACACAAACGAGTCCTATTTTTCTGGCAAACCCTGCAAAACTTGACACCTTATCTTCCACAGACGTTCTAACCCATGAGTGTGCAGTTCACTCATCAGATGGTAGAACCTGTCGATAACATCATCCAAGCTTTCTTTTCCCATTGAAGAGAAGTTGTCAAAATCCTTCTTCAGAGCCTTTGCCTTCAAAGCTTTCAACGATGCATTCCCATCATACCTTTCTCCAACGCTTCCCATAACTTCTTTGCCTGTTTGTTCTCAGAAAAATGATGGAATATATCTTTTGGTATCGACTGGGTCAACAGGGCATACACCTTCTTTTCAGCATTGTACTTCACTTTATGGCCATCAGTCATACCTCCCAACGTTAATTTTACACCATCAGCACCAACTGGCATACTATAACCTGTCTCAATAGACTTCCAAAGGTTGGGATCAACTCTATTAAGATAGATCTCGAACCGCTATTTCCATTATGGATAGTCATCCAACGTTATAAGCTTAGGCGGTTTATTGTGATTTCCAATCTCATTCTCCAGAAGCAGAAGGTTTTGGATGCGTGAGTCCTTCCCGGCAGTAAACGCAGAGTACTGATCTTCCATTTTGTTAAACTTAGACCTTTAGAACTAAGCTGATTCACTCGTGCGAATGGACAATGTATATGGCTCACTTGTGCGAATGAGATGTACGAATGAATTCAATCGTTCGATTGGATACAGTCGTGCGATTGAAATGGACGAATGGACTCAGGCGACTGGAGTTGTTCAGTCGTGCGGATGGAGGTTTGATTGATGTGTGCGAATGAAGTCAATCGTGCGATTGGATTCAATCGTACGTATGGAGTATGCAATTGAAGACAAGCGAATGGAGATGTTCAGTCGTACGAATGGATGATCGACTGAGTTCAATCATGCGTATGGGTGTGCGATTGAGTTCAGTCATGCGATTGAGCCAATCGTGCGACTGAAGGCTGCTGTTTTTTGCAAAGTCGAAGGTTTTTGACACTTTGACAAAAAACACGATTTTTCACAAACCCTAATCTGTCGTATGCCGAAAAACGAAAACTTTGAGACCTGGAAACGTCGAAAACAATGTTTTACTCAAAAATATGATGTTTTGAATGAAAAACGTGATTTTTACACCGAAACTAATCGAATCACATGCAAAATCAAGAGCCAACGCTCTGATACCACTTGTCAGAACCGTGTACGTACTGAATACCAATTAATAATGTGTGAAACCAGATCAAATTATGCGGAATCCTATTTGATTGGCAATCCAATCAGTGAGAAAGCAATGCCGATCAATCTAACGATTAAAGAAACGTGAAGAACGAGTAGAGAACGATCAGATGCGATCTATGAACTTGGAACAGGCTTTCTGGACGCTCTGGACGGCTAGGTTATGAGTATGTATCAAAAGTTCCATTTTCCACGAATTAAGTGGTATTTATAGGTTTGTAGTCTTCATTCGTGCGACTGAACCATTAGCATGGTTCAGTCGTGCGACTGGCCCATGCAACTGATTCATACGCATGACTGAAAGTTCAGTCGTGCGACTGAGTCAATCCCGTGTCTCAGTCGTGCGACTGATCCAGTCTCCTGGTTCAGTTGTGCGACTGGTTCATTAGCATGAAGTATTCATGTGTATGGTCCATTAGCATGGTCCATTCGCATGAAGACTTCACACGATTATGTTTGAACACGTTTCTCAATCATTATTGACTAAGAACTGTGCACAATAACCTCAAACCTATATAGTTAGCTTGATATACTTTATCACACAATTAAGAATGAAACATTAAACATTATAAGCATCAACCACATATTATATTTCATTCAACTCATTTATTACATATGTGTAAGACATGACAGACTTTAACATTAAGCTCCGAAACTAGGTACACATGTATCAACAAAATCAAAGCCAACACTCACAATAAACAAGAGCTCCATGATATTTCAATATAATTCCAGCTTACAAAATAGACTTGCAACATTGATAACACGAATTAGGGTTTTGCAAGATTAACTACAATGAAAGAAACAAATTCTATATATAGATTTGATAGTTTCCTTGACAGTTTCGCTGTCAGGGAAACGATCATGCCCAAGCTTAGTTTCGTTTGGCTGTGAAACTCAGTTTTGCCGGGTGAAACAAGACTGCTGACTGTGAGCGAAACTATAGTTTCGTTCATAGTTTCGCTGGGCAGCAAAACTCTAACAACTCACATACTTACAAAAGTAATCTAACATTTGACCTATTACATTTAAACATAAACAAAAACTAATCTAAGGTGAGTCCAACCTAATCTTGATCTTCAATACTCCCCCTAGGTTGGACCTCACCGACTGGATCATCTTCGTTTGGCGCACCAGCTCCAGTATATTCTTCAGCCTTGGATCTGCCTTCAGCTTTGGCTCCTACTGCACTCTCATCTTCACCAGTGCACTAGCTCTTTCAAATTGTCTAGTCAGATCCTGCACATCCATCCTTACTTCATCCGCCTCACGAATCCTCTCAGCTAACTCTCTAACCTCAGCTCTAACCCCTCGGGCTTTGTTGGCAACTGTTGGATCTAGAGAGGCTGTTGCAACCAAAACTATGTCACTTAGAAGATTTTGAGTACAACATACAAAGGACTTCCGAAGCCAAGTGTGGAACTTCCGAAGGAAGAAGGAGCTCTTCCGAAGTCTAAGTGTAAAATACACTTCCGAAGGAAAACTCCAACTTCCGAAGATAAAGAAGTTACTTCCCGAAGATCAAGACTTAAAGACAAAGTTCTGAAGTCAACTTCCAAGTATAAAGAAGTCCTCAAAGCCTCGGAAGCATAGAAGCATCTTCCGAAGTATAAGTGGCTTCGGAAGAACTTGTTCTTCCGAAGCCAGTTAACCTTCGGAAGACACTTCTATTATCCAATAGACATAAGTATGGTCTGTCTGACAGTCCGCTGCAAATCTCTGAGATACTGCATGGTGTTTTCTCAAAAGCCATGTAATTGACCATACTTTAATCTACTGTTTACCTTTTTATGTTAAGTACAGTTGCCATCTTTAGTTGGTGACAAAAGGTAAGTCATGGACATGTCATGACTACCATATCTTAGATAATACTTTATCTAAGATACCTTAACTATAGCATTGTAGTATATGCTTTAGTCGTAGGTTTCCAGCTGGTATCAAGTATAACCGGCTGTAGGATCTAGTATATATAGTTTCTCATTGTAAATCTTGTAGTATGCTTGTAAGTGTCTTGTAATCTTGAGTTGAGAAGTAATATATACAAGTACCTTGAAAATACTTCTGCTTGTTCCTTTGATTACTTATTATATTATTATCAACTCTTGTTAAAGGCATTGCTTCATCTTGTTTAAGTGATATCATAAGTGAGTTTGAGAGAATTACAAGTATTAAGTGACAAAACCCGATCCTGCAATTGGTATCAGAGCTTTTTAGGCTCTTGATTGTGAGATCTTACCATCCTAATCAACCAGTTTTTCACTCCTCCTTATACCTCACTCAAAATGGCCCTCATCAAATCTGAAGTTGAAATGGGAACGATGACCAAAGCTCCCATCATCGACCCTAAAAACTTCAGGTCTTGGAGCAGAAGAATGGAAGGCTTCATCAGATACCAGGATAGCAAGATGTGGCAGTCCATCGTTAATGGCCCGTACAAGCCAAAAGTTGCTGGTGGAAACGGTGCCATGATCGAGAAGGCCGTTGAAGACTACTCCGATGAAGACAGGAAGAAGCTTGACATAGACAGCAATGCTATGACTGTTCTTATGACTGCAATCCTAAACTCCATCATGGTGGGGTTTGAGCATTGTAAGTCAGCCAAAGAACTCTTTGATGCTCTTGCTCAAATGTACTCAAGCTCTAATGATTCAAAGAAGGACTCACTGAAGCAGCAGTTTGAGAACTTCACCTATGTTGCTGGAGAAACTTTTAGCCAGCAATATTTCAGGTATATGGATCTTATCTCCTCCCTCCAATCTGTGGGAATCACTCAAGAACTTAGAGATCTTACCAGAAAGTTTATGAGTGCTCTACCCAATGAGTGGACTTTCTACTGTGTCTCCATCAAGAGAACAGAGAATTTAAACACACTCACCATGACCGAACTCTATAGGATCCTTGATGGATACCGTTTGGAAATGGAAAGTAAGAAGGGTCACCAAGCAAGCAGACCCTTGAGCCTTCCTGCTAGCAACGCTTTAATGGTTGCTGAAGGCTCAGGTATCTCCCAGTCTCAGCAGTACCTGTCATACACCCAGCAGCAATCTTGTTCATCTGGACCTTACATCACATTCCCTGAGACTCCAAGGTCTCATCAAGCTCAGCAAAGCTCCTTTCAGGAGGGCTGTGCGTTTGTCTCAGGGAGTGGACACTCCAATGATCATCAATTCTGCTTTGATGATCTTGAGTGCTTCAGAACCAGATGACATAGAGTATGTGGACATTGTCCAACAAATGGCTCTTTTAACCTACAGAGCGAAGAAGTTCTTTAAGAGAACTGGAAGGCAATTCCCTCAAAACCCAATCACTAGCAAGTTTGGGTTTGACAAAAACAAGGCTAAATGTTACAACTGTAACCAGCTTGGCCATTTTGCAAGGGAATGCAAGGCTCCCAAGTCCAACCCGGGAACCTCACAGGCCTCCACACATCCTTCTACATCAAAGCCCAACGGAAAGTCAACTGAAACAGCAGCAATGGCTCAAGAAGTTGACTGGAGCTTTATGGTTCAAGATGTGACTCCTGCTCAAGCACTCATGGCAGGAACAGATGAAAATAAGGTATATGAACATCTCTGTACCCCTGCTTGTATTGCTAAGGTTAAATTGTACCAGGACTACAATATGGAAATTAAATCCGATATTGAGTCTTTAAATGTCCTAAAATCTGACTTTAAAAGGGCTGAATCTGACTACCAAAAGAAATTTGAGGAGTTAGAGAAAACTGTATCTCTTTTAAAACATGAACACACCAACTACAAGACTAAAATCAAGGATTTAATATCCAAAAACTGAGGCTCAAGCCCAGCTTGTCACTGCTGCTGAGGCTCAAGCCAGGAAGTATGCTATTTCTATTCCGAGCAAAACTTCCAAGCCATACTTGCATCATCCTTTCACTCCAAACTTTGTTATCAAAACAAAAGTGGGTTGGGAACCAATGAAATTGCTCCACCACACTCTTATGGTCTGTAAGACAACCAAGGTGTGGTACTGAAGAGCAAGAGGTTCCATCTGTTGACCCACCTACTAAAGAGTCAAAGAGTGATGCAACTATGGAGACTATGACCATCACAGGGAAGGAACAGGTAATTGTGCCCTCCCCGGCCAATGATGATCAAACCCTGACCACCAAAGCCAGATGAAGCAGGGCTAAAGCAGCCAGAAAAACTGCCAAGAAGGTGGTTGAATCCAAACTGAAGATAGACCCAAAGCAAAAGGTGTATTCATATCAGCAGGATTTCAGGTGGTTGGACCTTCTGATTCAGGAAAGGAGTATAGTACCAGTACTCCTATCCTACCAAAGGATCAGAAGTTAAAGGGGAAGGTTGCTGAAGAGGAGAAAAAGAACAAGAAACAGCAACCCTCTCATTCCCAGAAAATTAACATTGCATGCATAATGTGTGGTCTGCAAAACCACATGGCTAAAGATTGTTACTACAATCCTGCTAGCACACATTATGCAAATAATGTTAAAAGAGAAGGAGTCAGGGAAGGTTTCACATTTGGACCATATCAAATGGTTCAAGTGATGAAAAAGGGAAAGCTTGTTTCCGAAGCAAGGCTTCTCTCGGAAAAAACTCTTCTTCCGAAAGGAAAAAGGCTTCGGAAGTTAAAACTGCAAAGACTCACAAAAGAGTCCCCTTGAAACCATCCCAGAAGAAGACTGCTTCGGAAGAAAAGGTGGTGAAGGTCTCTTCCAAAAGAAAGAAGCTTCGGAAGAATGCCAAGCTACAAAAGCTTCATCAAGCTCATCTTCTATGATCAACCAAGGGATGGAGTGGAAGATCAAGGAAGATGTGTAGCCCAAACCTCTTCTTCAAAGACACATCAATTGAACCCCCATGCATAAACTTTGGTTCAATCATGTCACTTTCATTGGAAGAACCCAAGACCAAACAAGGCTTGGGTTTCCAATCAAAACTAATTATCTCACATTATGTGCAAGGACATCCATATGACAAGAATAACAACATTTGGATTGTAGATAGTGGATGCTCCAGGCACATGACAGGGAACAGATCTCTCCTTCAACAATTTCAACATTATGATGGAGGTCTTGTCCAGTTTGGAGGTGAGACCGGAGGATATATTTCTGGCAGAGGAAGTATATCCAAAGGAAAATTAAAGGTTGACAAAGTTAATTTTGTCAAACAGCTTGAACACAACCTGTTAAGTGTTTCTCAATTCTGTGATCAAAAGCATCAAATGCTTTTCACAGAACATGAGTGCATCATCCTCAAACCTGGGATGACAATTCCTCAGGAATTGGTGCTTCTTAGATCTCCCAGGAGAGGGGATATGTACAAGCTTGATATGAACAATGCTTCCCCAATGGGAGAAGTGTCATGCTTTCTTTGCAAAGCTGATAGTGATGAGTCAACACTATGGCATAAACGAAGGTGTCATGTCAATTTTAAGACAATGAATAAATGGCTAAAAATAACTTGGTACATGGTTTGCCTAAAAAGGAATTTTTCTGCAAAGATAACTGTGTTGCCTGCCTGAAAGGGAAACAACACAGGTCTTCTCATAAATCCAAGGTTGTTAACTCTATCACTACTCCATTACACTTATTGCACATGGATCTATTTGGTCCCACAAGTATAATGAGCATTGGAAGGAAATCATATTGCCTTGTGGTAGTTGATGATTTTACTAGATTTACATGGGTATTCTTTTTAAGAACTAAAGATGAAACTGCTGCTGAACTTTAAAATCTTTTATTCTTAAAATAGAAAATCAAGTTGATCACAAGGTAAAAATAATTAGAAGTGATCAAGGGACTGAGTTTAAGAACTTTGTTCTTGACTCATTTTGTAACTCAAAAGGGATTGCCAGACAATACAGTGCTCCTAGAACTCCTCAACAAAATGGTGTTGCTGAGAGGAGAAATAGGACACTTATTGAGGCTGCTCGGACTATGTTAGCTGATTCAAAGCTGCCTCTAACATTCTGGGCAGAGGCAGTCAGCACTGCATGCTATGTGCAGAACAGAGTTCTTGTAGTAAAGCCACATGGAAAGACCCCTTATGAGTTATGGAACAAGAGGCCACCGTTCATTGGCTTTCTAAGGTCCTTTGGCAGCAGGTGTACCATAC
The DNA here is from genome assembly GCA_025215565.1 of Flaveria ramosissima. Lineage (NCBI taxonomy): Eukaryota > Viridiplantae > Streptophyta > Magnoliopsida > Asterales > Asteraceae > Flaveria > Flaveria ramosissima. The sequence goes on along the minus strand of CM046045.1, from coordinate 75,283,660 downwards.
TTAACACAAAAGACAATTTGGCAAAATTTGCTGAAAAGTCAGATGATGCTATCTTTGTTGGATATTCCTCCCATTCTAAAGCATACAGGTTTATAATATTAAAAACCAACAATTTGAGGAATCCTCCAACATTGTAGTTAATGAGCACACTCCTTGTGTTAGGGGGAATGGCCCTGATCATATTTTTGATTTAGAATTGTTTCCAAACTATTCTAAACCTCTCTTGTGAGAATGTTTCAGCTGAAACAAGTGCTCAAAGCAATTCTGATGAAGATCAACTATTTGAGCTTTCCCCAGACCTGCTCCAAGTTCTCCAAGAGCTACAACAAATCAAGTTCCCACTATTGAAAGATCAGACAGCATAACCATTTCAAGAAATAGTGGAACTTCAACAAGGGATTCACCTGATGATCTTCAAGTCTCCTCAGGTGATCCTGCACAACACCAAGCTGATGGAAGCATTTTGAAGGAACAGGCAACTGTTAATGATGCTTCACAGCAAAGAAATGATGATGTTTCTCTTTCATTCAATCAGTCCTCATTGAATGAGATTGAAACAACAGCTGGACCAAGTATTCAAGCTCCTGAGCAAAATATGTCCAACTTGGACCTATCTTTGCAACTGGAGGTGATTCCAAGACTCAGAATTCACAATACTCATCCAGCTGAAAACATCATAGGGGAAGTCTCTGAGGGTGTGAGAACAGGGGACAAACTCATAATGGGAATGTCTGCTTGTACTCATGCTTCTTATCCCAAATGGAACCCAAGAAGGTGGAAGATGCCTTGAAAGATAGTAGCTGGGTTGAATCAATGCAAGAGGAGCTGCTTCAATTCAAAAGACAAAAGGTTTGGAACCTATGTCCGCTACCATCTGGTCAAGTACCTATAGGCACCAAGTGGGTATTCAGAAACAAAAGAGATGACAGAGGCTTGATTATCAAGAACAAGGCAAGACTAGTGGTTCAAGGATACACTCAAGAGGAAGGAATTGATTATACTGATGTCTTTGCACCTGTTGCAAGACTTGAGGCAGTTAGGATCTTCCTTGCTTATGCTGCATCCAAGAATTTCACTGTCTACCAGCTTGATGTCAAGTGTGCCTTTCTATATGGGGATATAGATAGGGAAGTCTATGTATGCCAGCCTCCAGGATTTGAAGACCCACAACACCCAAACTACGTGTGCAAGTTGGATAAAGCTCTATATGGGCTGCATCAAGCACCTAGGCTGTGGTATGAGACATTGTCTCAATTTCTCCTGAAGAATGGTTTACTAGAGGTACCATTGATAAGACTCTCTTCATCAGAAAGTCTGGGAAAGACATTTTGCTAGTTCAAGTCTATGTTGATGACATCATATTTGGTTCCTCAAATGACCAAATGTGCAAAGACTTTGAGAGCATTATGAAAAGGAAGTTCGAGATGAGTTCTATGGGAAAAATGGACTTTTTCCTTGGAATTCAGGTAAAGCAACTGAAGGAAGGGTTCTTTATCACTCAATCTAAGTATGTCAATGATATCTTAGAGAGATTTGATATGAAGGATTGTAAAGCAGCAAAGACACCCATACCCAGAAACCATGATTTATGCCCTGATTCTGAGGGGGAGGATACTGATCAACATCAGTATAGAGCAATCATTGGTTCTCTGATGTATCTCACAGCAAGTAGACCTGATATCATGTTTGCAACTTGCATCTGTGCAAGATATCAGGCTGCTCCAAAGGTGTCTCACCTAATTGCTGTCAAGAGAATCCTCAGATACCTCAAAGGAGCACCTAAGTTAGGTCTCTGGTATCCAAGAAATAGTGATTTTAATCTCTATGGTTACTCTGATAGTGATTATGGTGGCTGCAACATCAACAAGAAATCAACATCAGGTGGATGTCAATTTCTTGGTGGAAGGATCATCTCATGGCAATGCAAAAAGCAATCCTGTGTCTCTACATCAACTGCTGAATCTGAATACATTGCTGCTGCAAGTTGCTGTGCTCAGCTGCTATGGATTCAAAACCAGATGATTGACTATGGATTCAACTTCATGAGCACTCCTATCCACATTGACAACAACAGTGCTATATCCATCACTAAAAATCCAGTGAAGCACTCTAAGACAAGCACATTGATATCATGTATCATTTCATTAGAGATATTCATGAGAAAAATCTTATAAACTAATCAAAGTTGATTCAAATGAACAATATGCTGATTTGTTCACCAAAGCATTTGATGAACAAAGATTTAAGTATCTCATTACATCTATTGGGATGATAAACATTGATTAGTTAATCTCAATTGAAAACCTTTTTAATGTGTAAAGTCTTATGTCAAAACAATCTAAGCCCTGTTACAAAAGATCATTTCTTATTTATCTAAGTATAAGTTCTTCCGAAGAGAAATTGCCCTCGGAAGATATCTAGCATAACTTCCGAAGCAAATTTCTCATAGGATAATTTCTTCTCGGAAGAGTACTAAGTCTCGGAAGAAGCGATTGAGTTCACCTCAGATCTACTTCCGAAGCACTTAATACACTCCACCTGAAAGCAACATGTGTTTTCGGAAGTAAGCAATTTACCTTCGGAAGTACATTTGCCTTCGGAAGAACATTACATTTGGAAATACTTTATGCTCGGAAGAAAGATTTTACTGTGTAAAGGAAATTTTTTGGGCCCCACTCTGTAAAAAAAGTAAAAATTTTGTTAATGATGTCGGATTATTTAAATGGTCTAACCTTACCGCGCCCTTGTCACATCATCCACTGACCCCTCACATCATCTTATTATCCAAACCACCCTTTAAACCGCCATTTCACCCATTTAAATACTTCCGGTTAATCACTTACACTCTTTTTACCAAATTCACTGCCCTAAAAGCTTTCTTCTTCTCCAATTTACCTTACTCTCAGAACTTTTCTCTACTGCTATCTTTCTAAAATGGCCTTAAACCCTCAGCACAACCAGGTCGCACTCCTTGACTCTTCAAAGGATGATGACTTCTCTGATATCATTTCTTTCTTAGCCCAATCTTCATACTACACAGCCTTGACCGTAAACCCTACCATCTACTCCAACCAAATGTCCGAATTTTGGGCAAATGGTCGGATTGAAACCCTAACGAGGTTCGTGCTATTAGGTCAATGTTTGTGGCCAAGAGTTGGTCATCACTGAACAGATCATTAGGGAGCATCTTGAGCTCCATGATGAAGGCGCACCGACGGAATTCCCCAAATCTGAGTTAGATAGCTCTTATCTCCAAATGGGATACGGTGGAGATGTAAGCAGGTCAACGGTCTACAAATTCAACTTCTCCTACAAGTGGAAGTTCCTGCTGCATGTGGTTCTTCACTGTCTATCTAACAAATCCGGGGGATGGGATCAAATCCCTTATGAACTCGGGTGCTTATTTCACGGTTTGGTACAAGGCCTCGCTTCAACTACTCCAGGTTTGTGCTGACTAACCTTATGGGAAATCTGCAAAGGGACACATTCTTTATGTATCCCAGATTTCTCCAGCACATAATCAACTGCGAGCTAGATCAGGGTAAGCTTGTCTGTGCAGCTGCTCTGTCTGCTCCCCAAATGAGGCCGACCATCTTCAAGTCTTGAAGAGAGTGTCTACCAACTACCCTGGAAGGGATACCGCACTACTTCCAGGTATGATTGAGCCAACGGCTCCTGGTGACATCCCTGTTCTCCCCAGGTGATGAACCCACACCAGCAACTACCCTCACCATTCCAATCTAACCTTCTCCTCCCATCACTGTCACCTACCAGAGACGTACCAAACGAACCCTTGTTCAATCTACTCTGATTGAACAAGCCCCTCCTCTTCAAACCAAAAAGGCTAGAGTGGAACAAGGGGCTCCCACTCAGCCAGAGGTCCACCATCCTTCACTATTGACCTCAATATGGGTCTTGAGTCTCCTCAGTCTCAGACCCATGAGCCCAAAACCCCAGCTGATAGCCCTCAGGGTGAGTCTCTATACTCCCCTAGCAGCCACAAAGGACAGCTCAATGCCTTTTGACATTGATCAAAGTCCCGGGTCCTTAGGTCTTCATTCCTTTTCTTTCACTGACCTATTGACCGGAGCTGGTGAAGAGACTATGTCTCTCAAAGGCGATGAAGTTGATCCACTACACCCTATTAAGGATCAACAGAGCTAGAGAAACCTCTTGTCTCTAGCCCACACCAAGCAAAGCCCTACTGAGGTGAGTCCCACTGATGTGGAGGGACTCATGTAGATTCAGCTGCCACTACTGACGGAGCCTCAATGGATCCTCAGGACAGTGGTAACGACAGTCAGACTGAATCTACGGCAACCATGCCCTTTGATGCCTCTGAAAGAGACATCATTGTGCAAGGGAAACCAGGGTGCCAAGAAACCACATCTGGTGGTGAGGATGAACATACCAGGTATGTTACCATCATCTCCCCGTGATTCTTCAAAGAAGATGAGGGAAGTATGCAACTCACCATAAGAGACCTACTTTCTAAAGTCTCAACAAACCTTGAATCAAAGGTTAAGACTTTAGAGGATAGGTCTGCCACTCAGCAACTTGAGATTGAAAGTCTCAGGCCAAACTAGCTGAGACACAGATTGAGAGATCTGTTAGGCATGTACCAGTTCAGGTCTCCTTGACCTCTTCCTCTAGCTCATCTACCTCTCAAGATGATGCTACCAAAAAGGGGAGAATGTTGAGAACAAAGCCAAGACAGGATACCATCAGTCAAGCTCTTACTTCTTTGAGCTCAAGACAACAAGCTGCCATCTTCCCTGAGCCTCCTCCAGTTGTTTTTCAAGTGGATCAAAGGATGCTTCAGGATCTAAATAGGGATCTTCACAAGTTCCTTTTAGAGTCCCTAATAGAACAGCCCAGTCCCAGATATGTCTTGATTTACTTTGGAGCTCAAGAGCTTCAGAGGTTGAATGCACCTCCTACCACTGTTGAGGAGTTGTCAACCTAAGGCCCAAGTGGAACCTGAGATTGATTTCGAAGGGGAACTAGGACTGATGGCCCAGCAACTGAAACAGTTGGGACAGAAGGTGTGTTTTTCACAGACTTCCGAAGCACAATTCAAGCCTCGGAAGAACAACTCAAACTTCCGAAGCTGAGATGGCTGCTGCGGAAGGACTATTTTCTCTTTCCGATGATCTAATAGTCACAGATGCAATTCTGGAACTTGCATCTGAGGTTAATAGGAGGACTTTTCTCAGCCAACCATTAGCTATAACATCTGCATTGACCCCAGCTCCTACCTCCACCACCAACCTGGATCTTCTATCCAAGAACCACCAAAGTCTTAGCACTTCCGAAGACATAAAAGGCAAGAGGAAGATGACTTCGGAAGAGCTTCAAGGAAGAAGAAAGGTTGGAGAAGCTCAGAAGGAAAGGAAGACTGCCAACTGGGAACTGTTAGCTGCAAGTACAAAAGCAGCTGCAGCCAACCAAGAGGCAGTCAACAATAGAAGAAGGGTGGAGGTAATCGATAGACTTGTCAGTCTAGGGGCTGCTTCGGAAGATGTACTCCTGCTACCATTAGAGGAGCTGATAGAGCTTGAAAAGGCAACCTTGCTGCAAAGACAGCAAAAAGAAGAGGCTGCAAGGTTGGCCTTGGAAGAAGAAAGGCTGAGAAAAGAAAAGAGAAGCTGATCTGCAGCTCAGGAGAGAAAGGATCACTTTCCTACTCTCCTCCAGAGGATTCCTCTCAAGAGAAGTTTGTCTCCAAGACACAATAGTGATACGATCTTATGGCTCTTCAACAAAGAGCAAGATCAAATGGAGAAGGAGAGAAAAAGAGCTGCAAGGGAGAAGCTGGTGGAGAAGAAGAAGAAAGAAGAAGAGGCTGGACTGTCTGCCGCCAAGAAGATAGGTGAGAAAGCTTGGATGAAGAACTATCTTAAAGCTCATGGCTTCTCTGGCAGGCAGGTGGGTCCAATGTCTGAGAAGACTCTCCAACGACATGTCAGTGACATCAAGGCTGACATTCGTGCGGGGAGAAGAAAGAGATGTATAGAAGGGGACAGGGGATGACCTTCAAAGCCACCTCTCAGCCCCAAATCCAAACCCAACCTCAACCTGAACCTATACCCTTTCCCTTCCCAATCAAAACTGAACCTGAACCCTTCACCCCTGAACCTACACCATCACACCTACCAACCTCTTCACCTCAACCACCTAAACTACCCATCATCCAACCTAAAACCTTAGCCAGAACCCAAACTCCTAACCTACCCAACAACCAATCAAACCATCCCCTCAGCCTTCCAAACATCTCTCTATGGAGGAATTCAAGGCGATCAAAACTAAGCTCATCAACTGCACAACTCTGAGCGACATCTCCTGTGAGGAGGATTCAGTCAACCTGACTTATGTTGATGGATCCTCAAGTTCCCTCACAAGAGATGAGTTTCTTGATCTGCCAGAGGAACTTTGGACCAAGCTGCAAAACTCCTTGGCCTCAATTCAGATACATTGAATGAGGAAGAAAAGAAGCTGAGGAGAAAGCTGGTGACTCTGCTGGACACAAAGAAAGGAGATAGGGTACCAAGACAACCTCTTGTACCCAGAAAGAAGATAGTCCAGTGGAGGTTCGAAGACTCTTCTCACAACTTTGTTGTTGAGAGAGAGAATGGTGAGATTAACAGGCTGAATGCCTCATCTCTGCTACACTTAAGCAGATTTGATATTGCTGAGTTAGCAGAGAAACCATTCTCCAACCCTTCAAACTCCGATGTAGCTGCCCACATCAGAAATCATCTAGGCAGCCTTCACATGGCCGAGCTTACTGCCAGAAGCAAGGTCGAAGAGGAGTCAAAACTGAGAGAGGAGGAGGAAAGGAAAGGATCAGCAACCAAAGGCAAAGCCTTTCTTCAAATGGTTGAAGGTCCTGAACTTGAGTCCATAGTTAGATGGGAGTATGACTACAACTCCCGTCAACTAACTCTCTTCAGGGGGTCACAACAAAGGGTACATGTCATTCAAAGTGATAGACTGGATCTCCTATCCACGAATGACTTGTACAAGCTTCTCAGCACCACTTCCGGGAAGAACAGAGAGACAGACAAATATCTTTTGTCCCTGGTGCTGAAAACTTTGAGAAGAGAAATAAGTGAAGTTTTGGTAGCATCAGCCTAGGGGGAGTTTGTTGGATCTAGAGAGGCTGTTGCAACCAAAACTATGTCACTTAGAAGATTTTGAGTACAACATACAAAGGACTTCCGAAGCCAAGTGTGGAACTTCCGAAGGAAGAAGGAGCTCTTCCGAAGTCTAAGTGTAAAATACACTTCCGAAGGAAAACTCCAACTTCCGAAGATAAAGAAGTTACTTCCGAAGATCAAGACTTAAAGACAAAGTTCTGAAGTCAACTTCCGAAGTATAAAGAAGTCCTCAAAGCCTCGGAAGCATAGAAGCATCTTCCGAAGTATAAGTGGCTTCGGAAGAACTTGTTCTTCCGAAGCCAGTTAACCTTCGGAAGACACTTCTATTATCCAGTAGACATAAGTATGGTCTGTCTGACAGTCCGCTGCAAATCTCTGAGATACTGCATGGCGTTTTCTCAAAAGCCATGTAGTTGACCATACTTTAATCTACTGTTTACCTTTTTATGTTAAGTACAGTTGCCATCTTTAGTTGGTGACAAAAGGTAAGTCATGGACATGTCATGACTACCATATCTTAGATAATACTTTATCTAAGATACCTTAACTATAGCATTGTAGTATATGCTTTAGTCGTAGGTTTCCAGCTGGTATCAAGTATAACCGGCTGTAGGATCTAGTATATATAGTTTCTCATTGTAACTCTTGTGTATGCTTGTAAGTGTCTTGTAATCTTGAGTTGAGAAGTAATATATACAAGTACCTTGAAAATACTTCTGCTTGTTCCTTTGATTACTTATTATATTATTATCAACTCTTGTTAAAGGCATTGCTTCATCTTGTTTGAGTGATATCATAAGTGAGTTTGAGAGAATTACAAGTGTTAAGTGACAAAACCCGATCCTGCAGCAACCTTCATGAACAAGCTTGCCTCTTGTCTTGTTTTCTGCTCTCCCAGCTAGAATATGATTTACGCCAATACCAGCAAACTCATCACCAAAATAATGAAAAAACTGTTGGGTTTTGTTGGACCAAATCAAAGTAGTTTAACCTTTTAAACTATGAAAAACGCAGCAGAAAACAACCTAATATAATGTTTTGTAAACGAAAATTAAGGCACATTAATGTTCAACAACAAAAGCCAAGTTGTAAGATCATTTATATGTGAAGAACTAGAAACAAGCAAACTATAACAACCAAAATGAACCATGGAACTACCTCCAAAGCTGCCTAAAACGTTGGATGAACTACCTTCCAAAGGCTGCCACAAAAAACGTTGGATGTGAAGAAGAAGATGAAGTCTGAAGGACCAAAACACCAAGAAGATGTCCTCCTCAAGCTTGTATACCTACAAGCCTCAAGCAAAACACTTTGTTGCTAGGATTTTGACACCAAAATCGCAAGAAGTAGGCTGCAAAAAACCCTTTTTCAGCCTTGTTTTTCCTTCAAATGAGAGAAAAGATGAGTCTTGCATGTATGAGAGAGAGTGGAAAAGATGGAGTGTGAAAACTAGTAAATGTGGTGTTAAGTTCCCAAGCAACAAAAGGCCAAAAGACCCCTTAAAGGGGCAGCCGAAATTCTTGTTTAAAATGGGTTTTCCCCCCATTTTAAAACACCATTAAAACATTCACTAGTTTATTATGAGTTATATATTAACCCTTTAATTATATAACTTACACATACTTTTGTTATTTGATGTTACTTAACCAACTTAAATAACATTACAAATAATGTCCATGAACAAAATATCCTTATAACTTGTTCTATCTCACAAACAATTTATTTAGAAAACCCATTTTCAAATTGTGTGTAATTATATAATTGCATGATCATATCATCAATTAAATATAAATTGGTGTTTGCTAAACTTGTTATTGGGTATGACCCGACTTGGATCATAACGTACTAACCACATCAATGTTCTATGTGCTTGGGCATAAAGAATCCAACAAAAACTTCCATTGGATCAAAAGTCTAAATTCAACTCCATCCTTTATCCTAATCACCGCCTCCCCCATGTTGTTGCCGTAGAACCACTTTTTGAAACGTTAAAGCCTTTGGGGAAGGGATCAGATATCCTTACCCTACTCACTGTCTTCGAGGGATTAACCCTTAGCACAATCCGCCCCTTTCCTGTCTCCCAGTCTTTGTCCTTCTTGGACCTCCTCCTTTCCACCTTCATATATCCAAAAGTCTAAAAATTATCATTTACCCCCTGCTTTATCTCTTGTTCCAACATTTTGGCTCGCTCACTCAGATGAGAATCTATAACGGGAATCTCTGCCAACCTCCTGAGATCCCATTTAGGCAAGGTATTGAACGCCTTCCTTTTGTGCAGGTACGAGATCCTTCCACCTCTTCTCTTGATCATTAACATTTTCAGCCTTGTGTTATATTTCCAGCTTATAATTTTCTTATATGCCTCTTTCCAGCTCGACCCTTGTATATGCTGGAATAATGGGGTCTCCTGTTCAGCCTCTTTCTCCTTTATAAACCATTCATCCTTTTCAAGCGCAAACACATCTTCATCTGCAGAGCCCTTCTTGGCTACATAAGTCAGGGGTCGCTCATCAACTTCATAATACTCGGGCTTTGAATCACAATCCACCAGCTGTTCATCATCCTCCTTCTCATCAATTAGGTTCATCTCAACTGTCTTTGTACACCCTCTATAGTTGAGTCTCTAACAATCTCCTCATCAACTAGATCTTTCTCTATGTCTAGCCCCAAATCTATAAAACTTGTTTCAACCACCTTCTCCACATTCTTCTCAGTCCCTTCCTTCCTGTCTCATCCTCTTCCTCATTAGCATCCCTCACACCACTGAGCCTCCTGTAGTTTCCTCTGCTACACCATTAGTGCCCTCTCTTGCCTTGGATGAGGTATCCAACATCTGGAATGGGTAGGTATCAGTAAGATCATTTAACTCAAATTGAGTTAGCTGATTAGGCAGACCGGCTAGAAGCCTTAAGCTCATTCATCTCAGTCAACAACCTCTTGATCAAGTTCTGCTGATCAACCAACATTTTAGTCATTCCTTCCAACATCTCATCCTTTCTCTTTTCCCTCAACTCTTGATTTGTCAACTTCATCTTTATCATACTCAACTCATTAGCTAGAGATGAGTTGAGGTTCCTGATCACATCCTCATCCAAATTACTCCTCTCTTCTCTCCTCTGTGGCTCAGTAAATGTTTGATGCCTATGCTTTGATCTCCTTTCAGACTCACCCTGATCAGCTTTTTTCTTTGATCGTTTTTCCCTCTCAGCTCTCAACGCCTGCTACACCTTATCTATCTCATCCTCAAAATCATAGTCTGTTTCTGTTGCATATCTCTTCCTCTTCTTCACTGACTCAGTCTGCTTTTCTCTTGTTCCTCAGCATGTTTATCCTCAAATTCTATCACTCTCCTAATGTAGTTCCACCTTTAGGCTGGATACATGTTCTCCCAAAGATGAGTGATCTTCCCACTAAAATCATGCCTGATGGCAGAACAGTCAGGAAATACTTTGGTGTTCATCTGAACCAGTCTCTTTGTTTCTCCATTTCTAGGCACATTTGGGATCAGATCATCTATCAACATCTGGATAAACCATGGGTATAACAACCACTTATCCTTTTTCAGAGCCATCATGTTCTTAGCCATACAATCAAAAATCAGTTGGCTATGTTGGGCTTTTGCCCTCTACAACATATAACCATAGCCTTGGCCAGTCTAGGTTTAGTCCATCTGATCCTTTCTTTCGGTGATCCAAGCACATGATAAAGAAGTGGGCTATATACCTCCACTCTATGGATAAGAAAGACTTTTTGATTTCTTTCCTTGTCCCGAAAGGAGAACCCTCATACCCCATACTCTTGAAGGCCTCAAACACCTCCTGATCGGATAACATGACTTCATCTCAACAATATTCTTGTAATCTTAGCACCCGTGCAATAACCTCCATAGTGATGGATATATCATTCTCTAGAACTCTATCTACAATCCTCTAAGGATTAGCTCTTGTGTCATACTTAGCGGATCTCTAGAAGTCTCGGATATGAAGATCATATATAGATGGAGAGTGTCAGATCACATAGGCTATAGGTGAGCCTTGGAGCCAATGTACACAGTCACGAAATCCCGCAGCCTTTGGATTCCTATCATCAAGAATGGCCGTGATGTTGTTCCACTCGTCAAATTTCAAATTAGCCATTTATCGGAACAGAAGAGATGAAACAAGTTAGAAAGATGTACCAAAATAAATAATAACAAATAACATTTAAAAAGAATTAAATTAAAGAAAAACCAATTTAATTTCGCTGGACGAAAGTATATATTCGCTGGCCGAAATAGTAGTTTCAACTAGAGAAAGTGCTGTGAGGTACATTAAAGAACCTATCATTGATCTGTACAGATGAGGATCAACTGATTTCCTGTTCTCGTCTGGAGTGAGGCATGTTTGAGCTATGAATGGAGTTAATTCAGAAGAAGCGTCATTCATCTTGAGTTTGTTCAGAATCTCTTTTACATACTTCTCCTGATGAATGAGAATTCCTTCTGGCTTTTTTTCGATTTGCAATCCAAGGAAAAAGCACATCTCCCCCATCATGCTCATTTAAAAGGGACTTCGCATAACCTCCTCAAACTCCCAACACAGCTTTGATTGGTAGAGCCAAAAATAATATCGTCAACGTAAAGTTGCACAATTAGCATCTCACCATCCACCTCTTTCTTGAATAAAGTCATATCGATGGTGCCACGAGAGAAACCATTGCTCAGAAGATACTATGTTAGAGTCTCGTACAAGATGCGAGGAGCTTGATGTAAGCCATAGAGAGATTTATCAAGCTTATATACTTTGTCAGGAAAATCTTGATCCTCAAACCCTAGTGGTTGACACACATATATCTCTTCATCAATGTCTCCATAAAGAAAGGCACATTTAACATCCATATGATATTCTTGAATTGCTTGTGTAGTCAATCCCTTCTTCTTGGGCAAATTCTTGAACCACCAAACGGGATTTATTCCTCACCATAACGCCATGATCATCAGGTTTGTTCTTGAACACCCATTTCGTGCCTATTGGGCATTTGTTAGGAGGAAGATCAATAAGCGTCGACACCTTGAGTTTCCTAAACTGTTGAAGCTCCAATTGCATGGATTCAACCCAGCGTGTATCCTGAGAGCTGCATGAACATTCTTTAGAACAATTTGGGATATAAAACAAGAGAACAGACACACATTTATCAAACCAGATTGACTCTGCGTCCTAACTCCATTAGTAATTGAACCTATTATGTTATCATGAGGATGATCCTTCAATGATTTGAAATAAATGGTTAAAGGTAATGGATTGGACTCAGGTGAGCTAGTGGATTGAGATTGTGTAGATGATGGAGAATATGATGAAACAGGTTGATCAGGTTGAGATGATGGAAAGGTTTGAGATGGAGTAGAGGTTGGTGTGGAAGGGGTAAATGTTGAAGCATGTGGGGGTGGAATGTCAAATTACGAAGAAGATGGAAGATCAACTGAGGTTGGATGATCAGATAATGAAGTGGGAGGCACTTGAGGGATTTGAGGTAATGGATCTAGAGGGATAATGTTCGATTGGACATTGGATAAAGACGAATCATCATCAAAAACTGGAAGATTGAAGGAGTTGAAGACAATATTTGAGTCAAAGAACCATGCAGGTTCTGTTCTGAAATCAGAAGAATTAGATTCCTACCAATCAACATAGAATGACTCCTGCACGATACGAATTCTCTTGTTATACACCCGATAAGCTTTCTGAGAGGAGGAATAGCCAACAAAATAACACTCATCAGATAGATCTCCAAATTTCGTCTTTTGAGCATGAGTGTTTAGCAAGGTACACGAGCATCCAAAGGGATGAAAGAAATCAATGAATGGCTTCGTTTATGAAATAGTTCATAAGGAGTCTTCATCTTATCCTTCACAATCAGAACTCGATTCAGGACACATGATGCACAATTCACCGCCCCTGCCCAGAATATAATTGGCAAACCAAATTCGATCAACATGGTGTGAGCGGCTTCTATAAGAGTGCGATTCTTTCTTTCAGCAACATCGTTTTGCTGAGGTGTTCTGGCGGCACTGAACTGTCTCAAGATTCCTTTGCTTTCACAAACTGAGTTAAAGATCTGATTTATGAATTCGGTACCGTTATCACTTCGAATGGCCATTACCTTCCTCTTCTTATCATTTTGATTGAAAGAATTAACTTCTGCAACCTTTCAGTAGCTTCTTCTTTATGAGCTAGAAATCTCACCCATGAATACCTAGAATAATCATTTGTAACAACAAGGCAAAAGGATTTCTTATCAATGGATTTAACACTGATTGGGCCAAACAAATCAGTATGTAACAACTCGAAGGGATTAGAAATGCTATTTTCAAGTTTTGGTTTATGAGGTTTCTTATGTTGTTTTCCTTTGGTACATGCCATGCATTTCTCAACAACAGAAAAGTCTTTTCATGGTAGTACCCTAACAAGATTGTTTTTAACCAATTTGTTGATGTTTTTAAAACTAACATGGCTCAATCTGCGATGCCACAAGAATGATTCAAAGGAAGAAGCTTTAGATAGAAGGCAAGTGACAGTGGAGGTTGACTCTTTAGATCCCATGTCAAGAAGATAGGTATCATTCTTTCTTGGAGCTCGTATGAGCACCATCTCCTCAGGAATAGCAAACCGGATTTCAGAAATAGACACTCATTGGAGAGAAATAGAGCGGGAAGTCTTTATCACATATCTGAGAGACGCTCAAAAGATTGAATGCAAACTCTGGTACAAATTGAATTCCCCAAAGTGAGAGAACCATTTGATACCTCTCCTTGGCCAATCATCTTACCACCTTTTTGTCACCAGCAAAAGCCACATACCCTCCGTTGATGTGCAATAATTTTTAATAAATATTTCAACCCGGTCATGTCGGGAATTCACTATCAACACACTACAACCAAAACAATTTACAGCTTTAGTGGATGACTCCTGCAAACAGGAACCCATGTTTGAACAACTTGGGTTTTGGGACAGAAGATCGTTTGCCAAAGAAATTATTAACAAGATGAGTTAATCTACTGCCAAAAGAATTCTTATATACATGTCCGTCATGAAGCTCAGGACAGTTTTTAACGACATGATCATTTCTTTACACATCTAAAGCAATGAGATTTTTTAATCTAGCAACAATCTATGCAACAAGTCAGAATTATCTATACATTTTTCCTCATCGCACTCAGACAATCTAGAATCAACATCACTGTAAGTCTCATACATTTCTCTGTTTTGATTTTGTCTTTTAAAGAATGGTTATTTACAAATGTTGATGCATCCTCACTTGAAGTACTGTGGTATACTTGGTACTTGTGCTTTGCTGCACTAGAAGATGATAGTACCCTTTCATTAGATTGTGAAATATTAATTGGGGTAAACGATGGAATTGAATGAGTAAAGAATTTTTCAAAGCAGTTGGTTTTTGTTTTATCTTCACCATTGATCACAGAATCATTCACAATCTCATTCATACAAGCATTAGAAGCATCATCATTACATCTAAAATCATTTAATAAAGAAGTAGAATCACCACTAGAACAAACAGAGTCAATGTCTGAGACAGACTTCTTGGAAACAAAAATAGTACTTAAACTAGAACTATGATCTAAAACAGAAAGTTGAGGTTTAGGTGTAAAAAAACTACTGCATCCAATCCCACTAGTCGGTCCATAACCGTACTCCTCACGCGCGTCCTTAGGATTCACACCTTCTAAACCTGCAGACAGACCATTAGTATCTGTTTGAATGAAATCATTTGAGGGGTGTGTAGAACAGGCATAGATGAATAACAATAAGTACTAAGAGGAAGATAAACCGAAACATTTTCATAACCCAAACACGTTTTAATCCTAGCCCCCCGTTCACAAAATCGTCATGTTTCATTTCTAGAAATTGTCCATTTATCAAGCTTTGACTGAAGTTTGTTTGTTTCAAACTCAATAAGTGAACTCTTTTAGTCAAAGTATTTATTTCAACATTTCTTTCTAATATGATTCTTTTTAAATGTTCATTTTCTTTTAAAGCCTCATTTAATTGACAAAATATTTTAACTCATTTAGTTTAAGCTCATCATTAATTTGTTTTAAATCCTTTTCATTGTCAATCAAAAGACGAATTGCTTTATACACGCCAAATAACCTTATCTTGCAAGCAGGAGAGCAAATGTCTTGTATTACCTCATAAGGAAGGCCCATCACTACTTTCTCAACTGCCAAAGCCTTTTCACATTGACACACTGGAGTACTCTTTTCGTTTTTCTCAACAATGGATGTAGCATCATTCTTCTCTTTGCTCTTCTCTTTGTATAATTCCCAGCTAACTTCACCTTCTCATCTTCAACTTCTTTCAAATCATCAACCATTAAATTACCAGTCCATTCTTCTCAACACACTCCTTCCTTTCATTCTTAACACCCTGAGAGACTTCAACTTCACTTGTAAATTCCTTAAAAGGATCAAACTCTTCCACATTCTTCTCCTCTTCTATAACCTCAGCAACAAGTGCTTGATTGATTTCTTCTTTTGTTTCCTTAGCTTCTGCACTCTAGTCAAAACTTGTTATCAAAGCTGTCTCTTTTTTCTGTTTACTTTCCTCCTTTTCTCCACCCGAAACTAATCTTGGAACTCTGGAATTGCTTGGATCAGTGATAATTGGCAATGGACATTCTCTTTTGAAATGACCTAACTGCCTGCAGTTGAAACATCTCAATTTGGATTTATCAAAGCCTAAATTAGAGTTAGAATTTTGACCTCCAATGTTCTTCCTTCTTGTTCTTTCCACGAATCTCCTTGCCCTGAGAGTCAACATCGCCATTTGCCACTGAATGTCAGTTTCTTCAAAATCATCCGGATCGACCTGATACATGTCTTCTATAGTCATCCCTCTCCCCTTCAATTCACCAGCCAGCACTGCCTCGTAGCTTTGCACAACATGCCAAACAGTGCCATTGTTTCTGATGGATTGACGTTCCAGAAGTAGCTTTTGAATTAGCTTGATCTCTGAAAGAGTTAACACCACCACCAAGTTGATCACATGAGACATTTGTAGTCACTCCTCCTTGTCTTGATGCTTGCATTGGCGAGCTTGCAGCGGAGGAGGAAGAAGTAATGAAACATTCTGTGGAAAACTAGATGATGGCATCATGGACTGATTGAACTCTCTTCTCTTCATATCTAATTCAAATGATTTCAACTTGTTGATGATGTCCATGAGCTTGTAACCTGTAAACCCTCTTTCTTGTTTCAACATCCACACTTGTAACCTGTAACTCCATTGCGGTGGGAGTGAATCCAACAGCCTATTCACTTGTTCACTATTTGAGAGTTTTTCATCATATTTCTGTAGAGTGCCCCAGGCAGTCAGAAAACTGTTTGTCAGATCAGTAAGACTCTCGTTCTTGTAACCCACAAATGAGCTGAACTCTTTCTCATCCTGAATACCTTTGTCTTTTACTAACTCATCATTCCTGTCATAAAATTCCCACAATGCATCATAAAGAGACTTGGCATTCTGTGTTCAGCAAAGCGATTGTAAATATCTGGTGCAAGACATAGAGTTAACGCTCCAAATGCTTTATGATCCCTATCAATCAACTTCAAATCCTTCTCATTAAATGTGGCTGGCTCCTTGTTTTGAGAGACGACATCTCCAACAGCTACAGTCGGTATGTGTGGACCGGAGATGATTGATTCCCACTGGTTATAATCCGTGTAGTGTAGAAAAGCTTTCAGACATCTTTTCCAATCCTGAAAATTATCTCCATTGATCAGCCTCGGGGTCTATTAGAAGTCACACTCTCCAAATCAGCAAGGGTGAGAGTTGTCGTCTTAGACATTGTAGTTTCGCAGAAGAATCAACAGTTTTGCTTGAATTTGGTAATTTCGCTGCTACTTTCGCTGGGAATTTCGGCAGCAGTTTCGCTAGCAATATGCTTGTTTGTGCTAGTTTCGCAGACAATTTCTCCGGAAACTAGCTTGAACTTTCGTTCAGATGTAAATTCGGCAGCACTTTCGCTTGTTGATGGATCACAAACACTGTTGAACTTTTGTTCAATGAGGATACTTTCGTGAGTAGAGATTGTAGAACTATCACAATGAGTAAAACCCCTGTAGTTTCGCTAGAAGAAACTGACAGTTTCGCTGGATGATCAGTAAATTCGCTGGAAGATTTAAAAAACTTTTTGAACACGAAATCGATCCAAAATCACTTAAATCTAAATGAACTTAAGATCTGAAGATTACCAGAGCTTTCCCAACCAAGAACTAACCAATTTCAATCCAATTCCATATCAAATACACACAAATTTGATCCAGAATTGATGAAATAGTGATATTGACAAAAAATAACCCAAAAACCAATCAATCAAGAGCACAAAGGCTCTGATACCATTTGGTTGGTCCAAAATAGATCGAATTACAGTATTAATGATTGAATCAATGATTCAATATCAACAAAAAAATCTCTAAACAAACATATTATGAAGAATAATAGACCAAAAGTGTTAAATTATAAACAAATCAAAGCCAACACTCACAATAAACAAGAGCTCCATGATATTTCAATATAATTCCAGCTTATAGAATAGACTTGCAACAATGATAACACGAATTAGGGTTTTGCAAGATTACCTACAATGAAAAAAACAAATCATATATATAGAGTTGATAGTTTCGCTGTCAGCGAAACTATCATGCCCAAGCTTAGTTTCGCCCAGCTGTGAAACTCAGTTTCGCCAGGTAAAACAAGACTGCTGACTATGAGCGAAACTATAGTTTCATTCATAGTTTCGCTGGGCATCAAAACTCTAACAACTAACGTACTTACAAAAGTAATCTAACATTTGACTTATTACATTTAAAAATAAGCAAAAACTAATCTAAGATGAGTCCAACCTAATCTTGATCTTCATGGGTCTTTTGAGAGAATAAGTTTTGACGCTTCAGAAATAACTTTGATGTATGATCAAATGTTCTTCCGAGAATTAAAATTCTTCGGAAGATAATACTTGTTCAGAGGAACTTGTCTTCGGAAGATGGATAAAAATATCTTCCGAGTGTTAATTTATCTTCGGAAGAATTCTATACTTACAAGATTTTTTAAAGAATGACGTTGTGTAACAGGGCTTAGATTGTATAAAGACAACATAAACAAGACACATTTAAAAGATTTTTTTAAAAGAGATAAACTAGTAATATTTATCATCCTAATAGCTGTGATTAAATTCATAAATCTTTGTTTATCAAAAGCTTTGGTGAACAAGTCAACATATTGTTCATTTGAGTTAACTTTGACTAGTTTGATCAAGTTTTCTCATGAATATCTCGAATGAAATGATATATCTGATGTCAATGTGCTTTGTCTTGAAGTGCTTGACTAGATTCTCTATATAGATATTGCACTCTTGTTGTCTATGTGGATAGGAGTCTCCATGAAGTTGATGAAGCCATAGTCTAACATCTGATTTTGAATCCAAAGCAGCTGAGCACAGCAACTTGCAGCACCAATGTATTCAGCTTCAGCAGTTGATGTAGAGACACGTGATTGCTTTTTACATTTCCAGTAGATGATTCTTCCACCAAGAAATTGACATCATCCTAATATGGATTTCTTGTTGATATTGCAGCCACCATAATCATTATCAGTGTAGCCATAGAGATTGATGTCTTGATTCGTAGGATATAGAGACCCAGTTTGGGAGCTCCTTTAAGGTATTAAGGATTCTCTTAGCAGCACAATTGTGAGACACCTTTGGAGCAGCCTGATATCTTGCACAGATACAAGTTGCAAACATGATATCAGGTCTACTTGCTGTGAGATACATCCGAGATCCTATGACTGCTCTGTACTGATGCAGATTAGTATCCTCCCCCTCAGAGCCAGGACAAAGATTGTGATTTCTAGGTATAAGTGTCGTGGTTGGCTTACAATCTTTCATATAAATCTTTCTAAAATGTCCTTGACATACTTAGATAGATTTATGAACAACCCTTCTTGTATCCGCTTCACTTGAATTCCGAGGAAGAAATCCATCTTTCCCATGGAACTCATCTCAAACGTCTTTTTCATAATGCTTTCAAAGTCTTTGCATATCTGGTCATTTCAGGAACCAAATATGATGTCATCAACATAGACTTGCACAAGCAAAATATCTTTCCCAGACTTCTTTATAAACAAAGTATTGTGTATTATGCCTCTGGTATAGCCATGCTTCAGAAGAAACTGAGAAAGTGTCTCATACCATAGCTTAGGTGCCAGGTGCAGCCCATAGACAGATTTATCCAGTTTGCACACGTAGTTGGGATGTGTGGGTCTTCAAATCCTGAAGGCTGGCACACAACAAACTTCTCTATCTATATCCCTATACAAAAATGCACATTTGACATCAAGTTGGTAAACTGTGAAGTTCTTGGAAGTTGCATAGGGAAGGAAGATTCTCACAGCCTCAAGTCTTGCAACTAGTGCAAAGACATCAATGTAATCTATCCCTTCATCTTGTGTCTATCCTTGAATTACAAGTCTTGCCTTGTTCTTATTGATCCAACCTCTATCATCCTTTTTGTTTCTAAACATCCACTTTGAGCCAATGGGTACTTGACCAGGTGGTAGTGGACATAGGTTCCATACCATTTGTCTCTTGAATTGAAGCAATTCCTCTTGCATTGATTCAACCTAACTATTTTCCTTGAGAGCCTCTTCCACCTGCATTGGTTCCATTTGAGAAAGAAAGCATGAATACAAGCAAACATTCTCGTTGTGGGTTTGTCCTCTTGTTCTCATACCTTCTGAGACATCCCCAATGATATTTTTAGCTGGATGAGTGTTGTGAATTGTGAGCCTAGGAATGACATCTAATTGCATAGACAGAACCGAGTTGGAAAAGTTTTTCTTAGAATTTGGAACATTATTTCCAGCTTATGTCTCATGCTCATTGAATGAGGACTGGTTGAATGAATGTGAGATAACATCCGCAGTGTTGTGCTGTGAAGCAGCATTAACAATTGACTGTTCCTCCAGAATGCTACATTCATTAGCTTGGTGTTATATGCTTGAGTTGTCATTTTATGAGTTTTGAGCCTCAGTTTGTTCACAACTTGTTGGATCTCCACTTGTTCTTGAGACGTTTAAGCTTTCAGAACTTTTAGTAGTGGGAGCTTGATCTTCATGATCTCGTGGAGAACTTGAAATAGCTCTGGGTTACTCAAACAGTTGAAACATTCTCACAAGATGGTTTAGAATAGTTTGAAAAAAAATTTAAGTTAAAATTATGATCAAGACTATTTCCCCTAACATAAGGATTGTGCTCATTAACAACAATGTTGGATGATTCCTTAAATTATTGATTTTTGATGTTATACACTCTATAAGCAATAGAGTTTCAAGAATAATCAACAAAGATAGCATCATCCAACTTTTCAACAAATTTTACCAAATTATCCTTTGTGTTAATTATGGTACACCTGCTGCCAAATGACCTAAGAAAGCCAATGAACGCTGGCATCTTTTTTTTCATAGCTCATAAGGGGTTTTTCCTTGGGGCTTAACAATAAGAACTTTGTTCTGCACATAACATGTAGTGTTGATTGCCTCTTCCCAGAAAGTTAGAGGTAACTTTGAATCAGGCAACATAGTTTTAGTAGCCTCAATAGCTGTATTTAAATACTTAAAATCTATGCTCATCAAAAGCTTTAGTGAACAAGTCAGCATATTGTTCATTTGAATCAACTTTGACCAGTTTAATCAAGTTTTTCTCATGAATATCTCGAATGAAATGATATCTGATATCAATATTCTTTGTTTTGGAGTGCTTGACAGGATTTTCTATAGTAGAAATGGCACTCTTGTTGTCAATGTGGATAAGAGTCTCCATGAAATTGAAGCCATAGTCCAACATCTAATTTTGAATCCATAGCAGCTCAGCTGTGACAACCGACCTCCAGGTTGTTACCCTAACCCTAGATTACTTGCATCATTATCCATGTTTTGAGTGCTAATAATTGAAACTATTCAACCCTACTATGAAATTGGAAACAATTCTTACTACTTGATTCAAATTATGGTTTCATGTGATTTTCATTATTGACTTTTAGCTAATTTAGGTTTCTACCTTTTAAAAATTTGTGTCCCGGGAATGTTGACTAGTCACCCTTACAAATTAATTTCAAGAGAAGGCAATTAAAATGTGAGCATACACACTCACACTTATATAATTTTCGGCCATGCATGCATGGACATGCACTAGATACCTCAAATATACCATCCACTAAATAATACATTATACCCAATACTACAAAACTACCCTACATAATAACAATTTACAATTAAAATTTAAATCAATTATCCTCCCACTACCCTCCAAAATCGGCCGCCCTCCCCTCTCCACTCCTCTCCTCTCTACACCACCACCACCTACCCACTTACCTTTCATGCAAACTCTCTCCCTCTCTCCCTCTCTCCCTCTTATTCAAAACATCAGCTGAAACACACACACCCTACCTGGGCCCGGGGTGTGACAGATTGGTATCAGAGCCAAAGGTTGTAGAGAAGTTGGGAATACCATAGTAGACCCTAGGCTACAACCCTGATACCCTAGGACTGTCCTTGTGGGAAGTGTTGGGATGATCGGGTTGGGTAAATTGATGATTACACTTGATCAACGTAATCATGAATTTACCGGACGCGTAATTTCCATCACTGATCTTTAGGTTATGGTTGGACTTTTTCTGGTTTATATTGATAATTTTGAAACTAATTTTAAAAAGGGGATTTAAATGATTTTTATGATGAATTATGTTATCCGATACTACTTGAAGAGACTATTGGTTTGGGCAAAACAGACAGCTATATGTTGGAATAACAAATACTATTGCCATCACTACTATTATTAGTACTATTATTATAATCATGAGCTATCAGAAACCAAATTACTCATGATGTATTTCTTACAGGAAAACGTCTATGGCTGATAAAGGAAAGGCGCCTGCTCACCCCGACACTGAGACCACTCCTACCGGAAACCTGAGGAGAGAGAAGTCCCAAACAGAGTATGAGGCGTACCTCCGGAGATGCGAACATCCAGGGTGGATATCCGTCACGTCCGAAGACACTGAGGCTTCCGAGGACTCTTCCTCCACATCACCTTCCCGAAGCCGAACGCGTTCCCACTCTCCCCAAGTAGCTGCTCCGACCCTCTCACCCATCTCACCTATTGGGAATTGGGGTGCGCGTACTGTCACCCGACCTCGCAAAAGCGTTAGGCCAGGATCCTCCGTATCCTTTAGGATGCCTCCTCCTCCTCCCCCGCCTGTTAGGATTCCGACATCGGTACCTCCACTGTTTGACCCACGTGACGAACGCCTGATGCCGCCGAGACAAGTATGTATGACGGCCCTAGCGTACTGGCTGGTGATAGGTACTCACAGTCGAGTCGCCGGGCAAGTGATGTAGGACCCTCTGATGCGACATTGGATGAGATTTTGAGGACTGTTCACCGTCATGAGCTGACTGTTCAGCACGCCACTCGAACTTCCCAGTCTGCTCAATTCCAGGCTATGATGGCTACGCAAGGAGTGAAGCGTTTGGAGCAGGAGCAGAGGAAGAAGGGTACAGGATGGTTTGGATGGCTGAAGAGAAAGTGGATGTGAGAGTTGGAGTACTCAGTGGGATTATCTGTCTCTGGATAGTAGAAGGAAACTATTTGAATTGTTATTCGATACTATTATTTTATTATCATGGGGGTGATGGCACCTTCCAAATTGTAAGAGCTTGACTCTGATTCTATTTTGTTGGATGATACTATCGTGAACTGCTATTGGGATGCTAGAATTATTAAACTGTCTGTATTAAATTGCTATATGTTCTGTTGTGCCTTGAAATTGGTCTGTGCCTTTCTAAATGGTTGCCCAACTGTTATGTTATGTTTTGATTTGGACTTTGTAAGGTTTCCTTAGTGGGTTGTAAATACTTATGTGCATGCCATGATCCCTCTTCCGAGGCATGGTGTAATAGGATAATGATGCATAGGCTATTCGAAACAAATTTTGAGATGCTAAACGAATCTATTTGTGATACTATCAGAATGCCGACTCGCAGAGGAACACGTTTTGGACGGCGTGGAGCCACCAGGGGCCGCCATGAGGAAGCAAGGTCGACTGGAAACCAACCTACTCCACCAGGGACTCCCCACGGCGAAATGCTAATCAAGAGAGTGACGAAAGGATTGCTAACCTCGTAGCTCAGCAGCAACTGGCTAACGCCATTCCAACTATTATTGCACAGATAAATGCGGACCGGGATAACACTACTGGTAATGACCGGCCGGTGAACGATGAGAGCCACGACGAAGAAGCCGAGCGCGTAAGGAATGGATGCTCTTATAAGACCTTCATGGCATGTAAGCCTAAGGACTTCTATGGCACCGAGGGTGCTATAGAGACTTACAGGTGGATTGACGAAATGGAAGCTGTCTTGGACATCAACGAGTGCAAGATGGAGCATATGGTGAGGTTTGCATCATAATCTCTCAAGGGATCAGCTCTTGAATGGTGGAAGTCCATTACTCAAAGCCGGAAGAAATGTGGCTAATCGAATGGGTTGGACTGAATTCCGAGAGCTAATGACCAACAAATATTGCCCCATGAATCAACTCGAGAAGCTGGAGACAGAATTTTTAAGCTTGGAGATGAAAGGACCCAACTACACCGAATATATCATCGTTTCTTAGCCCTGTGTCCCGACTTGTGCCGCATTTGGTGACGCCAGAAGCCAAAGGTGTAGCACGGTTCATCTGGGGACTACACCCAAGAGTTAGGGGTATGGTCCGTTCCTCTCAGCCTGTAACCCTGCAAGCTGCTGTCGACCTTACCAGCAGTTTGACAGATGACCTAATTAGGGCTGGATGGACCGATCAAGCAAGGGTTGATGAGAAGAAGAAGAAGTTTGTTGGGAGAAAAGGAAGTGGTTTGAAGCGAAAAGAGCGGTTGGAAGTAGTAGTGGGTCAGGAAGAAGGAGTTCTGAAGGTGGGAGACGTGATGATCAGGGAAGCAAAAACCGGAGATTGTATTCGGGGACAAGCCCATTCTGCAGCAAGTGCAAGTTACATCATCAAGGGGAATGTAACCCGATGCCTTGTTTTAGGTGCAAGAGAACATGCCATTTAATTAAAGACTGTACTTACGCACCAGGGAAACAATGCTATGAGTGTGGAGATCCAGGGCATATGACGAACAAGTGTCCTAACCTGGGTAGAGACAAGGATGCCAAGCACAACAAGCCTAAGGGAAGAGCTTTCGTCATGGACCCAGCAGGAGCTCGTAGGGAACCCGACGTGGTCAACGGTACGTTCCTTGTAAACAATCATCCCGCTACTGTACTGTCTGATACTGGAGCGACTGCTAGTTTTATCTCTAGTGCTTTTAAGCCATTGATTGACTTAGACGTGTGTACCTTGACTGATACGTTTACCGTAGAATTAGCTGACGGTAATATTTTAGAAGCTAACGAAATCATTAGGGATTGCCCGCTGAATCTTAAAGGGAATACGTTTAAGATTGACTTGATGCCCATTAAGTTAGGAGGATTTGATGTGGTTGTGGGTATGGACTGGCTAGCAAAGCATAGAGTCGAAATCGTATGTGATGAACGACTACTCAAGATACCGTTGAGCGACGAAGAAGTGTTAGTGGTAGAGGGTGAAAGGAGTAACACCCTATACCCTATGATATCCCACTTAAAAGCTACCAAGAGCTTGATGAAGGGATGTCCAGCTTTTATAGTATATGTGATGAAAACCCAAAAGGAGAAGAAGATCGAAGATATTCCCGTGGTTTCGGAATACCCAGAGGTGTTTCCGGAAGAACTACCAGGACTCCCCCCGAATCGGCAAGTTGAATTCCAGATAGACTTGTTGCCTGGTGCTGCACCGGTAGCCAAGGCACCATACCGACTCGCCCCACCTGAGATGAAGGAGCTAATGGTACGAATTCAAGAACTACTAGACAAGGGATTTATACGTCGAGTGTCTCTCCATGGGTTGCCCCGGTACTGTTCGTGAAAAAGAAAGACGGAACCCTGCGAATGTGTATTGATTACAGAGAATTGAATAGCTGACCATAAAGAAACCGTTACCCCCTTCCGAGAATAGATGACCTATTTGATCAACTGCAAGGAGCAAGTTATTTCTCCAAAATAGACTTGAGGTCAGGATACCACCAACTTAAGATAAGAGAAGAAGACATACCCAAAACAGCCTTCCGAACTAGGTATGGAAACTATGAGTACTTGGTCATGCCCTTTGGACTGACTAATGCTCCAGCAACATTCATGGACCTCATGAACCGCGTTTGCCGCCCTTACCTCGACAAGTTTGTGATCGTGTTTATTGACGACATACTGATCTATTCCCGAAGTAAAGACGAGCACGAGAAGCATCTCATGCTAATCCTTGAATTGCTCAAGAATAAGCAACTATATGCCAAGTTCTCTAAATGTGAATTTCGGATGCGCCAGATCCAATTCTTAGGTCATGTGGTGAATGAGGATGGGATTCAAGTTGACCCTTCCAAGATTGAGGCCATAAAGAATTGGAAGATTCCTGAAACTCCTGGAGATAAGGCAATTCTTAGGACTGGCTGGCTACTACCGACGATTTATAAAGGACTTCTCGCGTATAGTGCAACCTTTGACCGCATTAACCAAGAAGAACACAACCTTTGTGTGGGAGCGAGAGCAGAACGAGGCGTTTGAAACACTTAAGGAGAAATTATGCAGTGCACCTATCCTTGCTCTTCCAGAAGGAGTAGAAGACTTCGTGGTCTATTGTGACGCTTCGCGTCAAGGGCTAGGATGTGTATTGATGCAACGCAACAAGGTGATTGCTTACGCATCGAGACTGCTGAATGATCATGAGAAGAACTACACGACTCACAATCTGGAGTTGGGTGCTGTGGTGTTTGCCCTCAAGATGTGGACGCACTACCTTTATGGCACAAAGTGTATCATCTACACTAACCATAGAAGTTTGCAACATATCCTTGACCAAAAGATGCCCAACATGCGTAAGAGAAAATGGGTCGAGCTATTGAACGATTACGAGTGCGAAATTCGCTACCATCCTGGTAAGGCCAATGTTGTGGGAGATGCATTGAGCCGAAAGGAAAGAGAAAAACCTCTTCGTGTACGAGCCTTAAGGATGAGTGTGTATACCAACCTTATTGCAAAACTGAAAGAAGCTCAAAGCGAGGCATTAAAGGAAGAAAAATTAAAGGAAGAAGGATTGACTGGAATGGAAAATCAATTTGAGATAGAGGACGATGGTGCATACAGATATGGAGGAAGGACTTGGGTGCCAAAACATGGAGGAATTCGAGAAGTAATCCTCGACGAAGCACACAAGTCTAGGTATTCAATTCACCCTGGAAGTGATAAGATGTACAAGGATTTAAAGACACTTTTCTGGTGGCCGGGAATCAAGAAATCAATCGCCGTTTATGTGGGGAAATGTTTAACTTGTGCCATGGTAAAAGCTGAGAACCAAAACCATCAGGAACGTTACAGCAACCTGAAATCCCAGAATGGAAATGGGATAATGTTACGATGGATTTTGTTACCAAGTTGCCCAGAACGTTTAAAGGTCATGATGCTATTTGGGTAATAGTAGACAGGCTAACGAAATCAGCTCACTTCTTGCCAATTAGAGAAGACTACGACATGACGAAATTGCCCAACTGTATGTCGATGAGGTGGTAACGAGGCATGGAGTGCCTTTGTCGATCATCTCCGACCGTGATAGCCGTTTCACCTCTCGTTTCTGGAAATCGTTCCAGCAAGCTTTAGGAACCCGTTTAGATCTAAGCACGACTTACCACCCTCAGACCGACGGACAGAGCGAACGAACTATTCAAACGATGGAAGACATGTTAAGAGCTTGCGTGATGGACTTTGGCGGAACTGGGGATAACCATCTTCCTTTGGTGGAATTCGCCTATAACAATAGTTTACCACGCGAGTATCAAAGCCGCTCCGTATGAGGCCCTATATGGCAGGAAATGCCGATCACCCTTGAGTTGGAATGAGATTGGTGATAGCCAAGTTGGGGACCCGACATAGTGTTGGAGACCACCGACAAGATCTATAAGATAAAGGAGCGACTGAAAGCAGCCAGAGATCGACAGAAGAAGTACGCTGACAGGAGGCGGAAACCTCTAGAGTTCCAAGTGGGCGACAGGGTAATGCTAAGGTAGCACCATGGAAAGGAACTGTGAGGTTCGGAAAGAGAGGAAAGTTAAGCCCAAGATACATTGGACCATTCGAAATACTGAAAAGAATTGGCCCAGTGGCGTATAAGTTGAAACTACCCCCGGGGTTGAGTCATATACACGACACCTTTCATGTGTCGAACTTGAAGAAGAGCATGGTAGACAAAACCCTGGAACTACCATTAAAGAAGCAAGAATAAACGAAAAACTGAATTTTGTGGAAGAACCCGTGGAGATCACGGATCGTTTGGTCAAACAACTCCGGCGGAGCCGCATACCCAAGGTCAAGGTTAGATGGAACTCCAAGCGAGGACCTGAATTTACTTGGGAGCGTGAAGATGAAATGAGGAAGAATTATCCACACCTCTTCAAACCCACCCGTTCAGTCTCTGATCAGAGTTAAAATTTCGGGACGAAATTTCCTAAACGGTGGGAGAATGTGACAACCGACCTCCAAGTTGTTACCCTAACCCTAGATTACTTGCATCATTATCCATGTTATGAGTGCTAATAATTGAAACTATTCAACCCTACTATGAAATTGGAAACAATTTTACTACTTGATTCAAATTATGGTTTCATGTGATTTTCATTATTGACTTTTAGCTAATTTAGGTTTTCCTTTTAAAAATTTGTGTCCCGGGAATGTTGACTAGACCCTTACAAAATTAATTTCAAAAGAAGGCAATTAAAATGTGAGCATACACACTCACACTTATATAATTTTCGGCCATGCATGCATGGACATGCACTAGATACCTCAAATATACCATCCACTAAATAACATTATACCTAATACTACAAAACTACACTACATAATAACAATTTACAATTAAAATTTAAATCAATTATCCTCCCTTTACCCTCCAAAATCGGCCGCCCTCCCTCTCCACTCCTCTCCTCTCTACACCACCACCACACTACCCACTTACCTTTTCATGCAAACTCTCTCCCTCTCTCCCTCTCTCCTCTTATTCGAAACATCAGCTGAAAACACACACACCCTACCTGGGTCCGGGGTGTGACATCAGCACAGCAACTAGTAGCAACAATGTATTCATCTTAGTAGTTGATGTAGAAACACATGATTGCTTTTTGCATTGCCAGGAGATGATCCTTCCACCAAGAAATTGACATCCTACTGATGTTGATTTCTTGTTGATATTGCAGCCACCATAGTCACTATCAGTGGAGGCATAAAGATTGAAGTCCTGATTCCTAGGATACTAGAGACCCAGTTTGGGAGCTCATTTGAGGTATCTAAAGATTCTCTTGGTAGCAACTAGTAAGACACCTTTAGAGCAGTTTGATATCTTGCACAGATGCAAGTTGCAAACATGATATCAGGTCTACTAGTTGATATATCAGAGATCCTATTATTGCTCTATACTGATGTGGATCAGTATCCTCCCCCTTAGAGTCAAGACAAAGGTTTGTGATTTTTGAGTGTTGGTGTCTTAACTGCCTTGCAATCTTTCACCTCAAATCTCTCTAAATGTCATTAACATATATAGATTGATTGATAAAGAACCTATCTTTCATCTACTTCACCTGAATTCCAAGGAAAAAGTCCATTTTTTCATGGAACTCATCTCAAACTTCTTCTTCATTATGCTTTCAAAGTCCTTGCACATTTGGTCATTTGAAGAACCAATATGATGTCATCAACATAGACTTGTACAAGAAAAATGTCTTTCCCCGAATTCTTGATAAACAAGGTTTGTTTATTGTCCTTTTGATGTAGATATGCTTCAGGAGAAACTGAGAAAGAGTCGCATACCACAGCCTAGGTGCTTAGTGTAGCCCATAGAGAGCTTTATCCAGCTTGCACACATAATGGGAATGTTGTGGGTCTTCAAATCCTAGAGGCTGGCACACATAGACTTCTCTGTCTATATCCCCATATAAAAATACACACTTGACATCAAGTTGGTAGAGTATAAATTTCTTAGATGCTGCATAAGTGTAACTCCAGGATAATCAAACTTGAATCAAATCATGAAGAATTAGATCAAAATAAAAATGAACACAATGAAAACCCCTTATCTCTATTGATTGCATATAATTTGTACAATGTGGAAACCCCAATCAATTGGTCATTCAACCATTAACCCTAATTCTAATTACAATTAGGCTATTTATAGTCTAGTTTAAGTTTCCATATTTACACTAACCCCTAACTAATATATATTAGACTAAAACATGACTAAAAACAAGATATAAAAATATTTTGTTCACACAAAATATATTTATTACATAAAAAACTCCTAGTCATCTAAATGTTCAACGTCTCGACTCGGTCTTCGTCCTTGAACGTGTCGGGTTTGAATTTTGTTGACTTTGACCATGACGTTGACTTTTGTTGACTTCATAGTGTTGATAATATAGACTATATTTTCCAGCTCCAACAATACTCCCCCTAGTCTATCATTATCAACGTCTCATACGAATTCAGCCCGAGAAGTCAACATTAGAAAGATCTTCAAATTGAAGTTTTCTGAATGATGTGAGAAAAATTATTCATCTCATAAGCTCCCCCTATTTATATGCTCCCCCTTTTGAGTGCAACCTTTATGAAGATATTAGAACAGCTTTCCCCAATCTCTAATCTCGAGTGCTTCAAAGATGTAGGAGGAGGATTCCTAGCTCGGTGTCTTCTGCAAACTTGAGGAACAGGTTCTCTGATCAGGTACTATGCTCAACTGATGATCGGCCATCACTTACAGCAAAACCTGAAACACATTCTCAAAACACAATCTCGACATTTCTAATTAGATCATTTCATTTTTTTTAACAAAATAAACTCGTGTTTATCTGTGTGTGAAAAACAAGCGAACCCGTGTTCGTTTGTGCGCAATTTCTATGAAATGCATGAAAAATAATAAAATGTAACAGCATAATGTGGAAGACCTAAAATAAATTTGAAAAGAAATTTACTATATTTTTCATTTTTATTATATACATGTATTAAACATATATTTTTTATCTATTTTTTTTATAACCGAGAACTGAATCGATCATGAGATCACATCCTCAAGATATACTTTAGCACAAAGATGAATTTAATCATTGACAAGCAATGAGATCACACTGATAACTGAATCTAATCACAATCTTTGAATGATTTTTGAAATTCACAAACAGATCAATAACGATTGCTGATATGTTTGTCCACTTAAACTCATGCCTTATCTTTTTCAACAAGCAACAGATGATTCGTTAAGGTTCGATTAAATACATCTTAGAATGCTAGGACCCCACAAGCATTTGGCAAAAAACCCTCACCCAACCTCAGGATTTCTTGAATTTTGTAACGATCTTTATAGAGCAAGGCGTGTGCATTAGTGTGCAAGTGATTATCAATAGAATATGCATTCTGTGATGAATTAGATGATTTGACACTACTTAGACCAAAATGGTGAGAGCTCCAGGTCTATACTCACGTATAACAAAGGAGATGACCATTTAATCATGTGCCGATGAGAGCTCCAGGTCAGTACTATCGTACAGCAGAGGAGATCATCATTCCAGGTCAGTACTTCCGTACAGCAGAGGAGATTAGCACAAATACAAGACACATAAATACACCAGACATGACTCAAAGCTATGACATATATGATTTGTATCATGGTGGGTGAAAGATCAATTCTCAATCCAATTTTTGTCGGGACTCAGTTTTGTGCAGGCCAAAATGATTGCGTAAATCCAGACATCCTTAAGCATGATGTTTTAATTTTAATCATTATGCTGCTGTCTACTTTATTCTTCAGGCTGAGTCTACCAAGCATATCATTAAAGAATCTGTTTGTTTTTCTATTATTTGCAATTAAAAATAAGATGTAAATCAGATAACAGCATCAGTTACTATCATTTCTCATTTTTAAAACGCAAGTCATGCAAAGACAAGCATTTCAAGATAATATACAATCATTTCTCAGTCATCTCGAATCAAGTTCTCAGTACACTTTTCATTTTTATTTACTTATACTCTCCCCCTAAATTTTTATTTTTGCAAACTTTTCCATTTTTTTTATTTTTGATTATTTTTTATTTTATTTTTATTATTTTTTAATTTTTTTATTTTTTAATTTTTTTTTAATTTTTTTAAAACTGTACAAAAATAAAAATTTATCAAAGAAGGTCTTCCAAACTACACTGTTATGATGAGAAATGAATGCTCAAGAATATGCAGTGATTGTGAAGTGAGAACTGTGATTGTGTAAAATAAAAATCCAGATTGTGGATATAATAGCATGACCCTTAACCTGTTTGTTCCGCCTCAAATTTTGAATTAGGAACAATCCCTGTCAGTAAACCGGATTACTAACAGTCCTCCTGAATTGTTCCTGCATTCAAAACAAATTAGTTTGAAAGGGGAACCCAAGCCATCGAAGTCCTGGGGTGTTCCTTTTGCAACGCAGGAAGTACCTCCCTTCAACAAACAATCTGCTGAAATATCTCAGGGAACTGTATCCTTCTTTTTAATTTTCCAATTTGTTTTGGTTCAATTAACTGGCTTTGAATGAATTAAATTTGGAAATCATTTTCTGTTTAAGACCAGAAGGAAAAGAATTTGGTTTTAAACCTTTGGTCATTTTCATCTTTGAATCATGTGAAATCGGCTTCACATGAAAAGGTTTGGATGGAGGGTTTTTCATCCAACCATTCAAAGATGTGTGCTTTTTACCTCTTAATCCAGAGAAGCAACCCGTGTTGCCTTTACCATCTGGAACATTCTTTATAGACTTACAACTGGAGAAGCAATTCGTTTTGCCTTTACCATCCATAGCAAGCCTTTGAGGACATTTCTTAACCACATGACCTTCTTTTCCACACTCAAAACAAGCCTTGAATGGCTTTTGATGCTTCACTGAACCGTGTGAAGCAGGTAGGGATGAGGATTGCTTTGAGCTTGTAGCAAATTCTTGCTTGTTTTGGCATTTGCTATGCTGAACAGGGAATGAGATCTTTACTGATTGACTGGGATGCTTTGCAATTGGAGAAGAGATCCGTATTGGTCTTGATTCAGCTTTTGGAAGCTTTCGATACTTGACAATGTCAGAAGATATCTCGATCTGTGAGGAACCAACACGCTCCTCTGTGTTTGATTCATCATCTGAGCTTATCCAGTCTCGTATACACAGATCTGCTTCCAAAGGATCTTGATTGACACCTCCTGTTTTGAATTTGTTGAAGAAGGTTGGAGAAGCAACTGATATTGATTTTGGAGCATCAGAGGTAGAATCGTCATTAATCTTCTTATCAGACCCCTGCCTGAGAAATCCCAAACCTACAGGAGAATCCTGTACATCTCTAACCTCTTTAAGATTAACGTTGCTTAAACCTGCATTTAAACTATTAGTTTCTGCAGCTTCAATCAAATCATTAGAGGGATGAGGTTGAGGCATAGGAGAGTAACAATAGGTGCTAGGAGGAGGATAGACGTATGGATTTTCACCACAACCCACTCCAGTTTTAATCCTAGCTCCCCTCTGTTTACACAGTAGGTCATCCTGTTTCATTCCAGATATGGTCCATCTATCAAGCTTTGTTCTAAGCTTGCTTGTTTCAAATTCAGCCAAAGTGACTCTTTCGTTTAAAAGATTAATTTCAACATTTCTTTCAAGAAGAGTTCGTTTTAAATAATCATTTTCTTTTAAAGCTTCATTTAATTTGATGAAATACTTGGCTTCATTCTTTTTAAGTTCTGCGTTTATGGTGGTTAACTCCTTTTGGTTATCTAAAAGTAACCTATTAGCTTTATACACACCAAATAAACGAATTTTACAAGCAGAAGAACACATATCCTGAACTGTCTCGTATGGAAGATCCAGGATGACTCTTTCAGCAGTAAGAGCCTTCTCACAGTTGCAAACTCTGGAATTTCTCTTCCATTCCTCTTCCTTCTCAGCATCACAAACTTCAGCATTCAACTCAGCTCTACCTTTACCTATTGATGTCTGCTTAAGTTCCTCTTGTACCTCTTTGGTTTCAGGTTTCGGTAAACCGTCGGAATTGGTGCCAGAATCTGATCTCTCATCTGGTTTCTCTTTGGAGTTTGAAGTGATCTTTGGAGTTAGATATGTCGCTTCATAGTACTCACGACGTTTGATATCCAACTCAATCTCTTTCAGTTTGTTGATCACCTCCATCAGTTTGTAATCCCGAAAGCCTCTATCTCGTTGAATCGACTTGCCGTGTGAGCTCCATTCTGATGGGAGGGAATCAAGTAATCTTAGAACTTGTTCATGATTTCCCAGTTGGGCATCAAACTTCTTCAGATTACTTGCCACCAACAGAAACCGATCAACAAAATCAGACATCTTTTCATTCTTTAAAGCTGCAAAATTATCAAACCGACATTGTGCAATTGTGAGATCATCTGATTCGAAGGATTTAATCAATTCTGCAAAAGCCATATTTATTTTTATTTTGTTTAAACAATTAAACGCCCCAAAAATATTTTTCCCAAAAATTATAAAATAATTCTCCCCCGGAAAAAATATTATTTGTAAATGTCACGCTAGAAAATCTTAGCAACTGGGGTCAAGCTGCTAAGGGAAAAAATTTCTTTAACATTCAAATTTCGCTGAAGAAATGATTTCGCTGAAAAAATTTTATAAATCTTTCAAAATCAGTGAAAATTTCTTTATCGGAATGAACTCAATTAATCCCAACTAAGGGAAAAAAAAGTCATCTTTAGCATTCAAATTTCGCTGAAGAAATGATAGTTTCGCTGAAATTATAGTTTCGCAGAGCTAGTTTCGCTGTGAACTCTAGTTTCGCTGAGCCGATAGTAGTTTCGCTGGAAATTTCGGCAGCAGTTTCGCTTGATGATTGGTCAAAAACACTATTGAACTTTCGTTCAAGGGAGTACTTTCGCTGAAACTCTAGAAAACAACTTCAGATCCAAAATAAACCATAATTTCGCTGAATGAAGATGACAGTTTCGCTGTAAGAACAGCAGTTTCGCTGGTCGATCTCAAAACCCTTTTTCACCTCAAAATCAATCTGAAATCGCCCAAATCTCAATGGATTTGAAATCTGATGATTAACAGAGCTTTCCCAACCAATAATAAGCAAACTTCAATCAATTTCCATATCAATAACACTCAAATCTAATCCGAATTTGATGAAAACTTGATATTGAACAAAAACAACCAAAACCTCAACTTTTCTCTCTAAAAATCTTCAAATCTTCAGTGAATTTGATCCAAAATGGCTCTGATACCAAATTGTAACTCCAGGATAATCAAACTTGAATCAAATCATGAAGAATTAGATCAAAATAAAAATGAACACAATGAAAACCCCTTTATCTCTATTGATTGCATATAATTTGTACAATGTGGAAACCCCAATCAATTGGTCATTCAACCATTAACCTAATTCTAATTACAATTAGGCTATTTATAGTCTAGTTTAAGTTTCCATATTTACACATAACCCCCTAGACTATATATTTAGACTAAAACATGACTAAAAACAAGATAAAATATATTTTGTTCACACAAAATATATTTATTACAATAAAACTCCTAGTCATCTAAATGTTCAACGTCTCGACTCGGTTCTTCGTCTTGAACGTGTCGGGTTTGAATTTTGTTGACTTTGACCATGACGTTGACTTTTGTTGACTTTCATAGTGTTGATAATATAGACTATATTTTCCAGCTCCAACAATAAGAAAGAAAGATCCTCACAGCCTCAAGTCTTGCAATAGGTGCAAAGACATCAGTGTATGCAGGATCGAGTTTTCTCACTCAACATGATTTTGGTCTCTCAAACTCACTAAGTCTCACTCAAATTAATGATGCCAAATCCTCTCTAAGAGTTGATAATAATATACTAAGTAAAGAAAACAAAACACAAGAGAATAATTTTCAAGATACTTGTATATATTACTTCTCAACTCAAAGTATTACAAGCCTTTTACAAGCATATTACATGAGTTACAATGAGATACTATATATACTACTACCTTCAGCCGGATATACTTTGATACCAGCTAGAAACCTATGACTAAAGCAAATACTACGTTACTAAAGATAAGGTATCTTAGATAAAATATTATCTATGATTTGGTAGTCATGACATGTCCATGACTTACCTTTTGTCACCAAATAAAGTTGGTAACTATACTAACTGATAAGGAATGAATAGTGGAATAAAGTATGGTCAACTACATGGGCATGGGAAAGCACCATGCTGTATATCAGTGATTTGCAGTGGAGTGTCATAAGGACCATACTTATGTCCACTGGTTCATAGTAGGTTCTTCCAAAGGTTAATTGGCTTTAGAAGAACAAGTTCTTCTGAAGCCACTTATACTTTGAAAGAGGATACTTCTTCCAAAGCTTGAGACATTCTTCAGACCTTCATACTTCGGAAGTCATTGTCTTGATTTCTTCTAAGTGTTGAACTTCGGAAGAAGGAAGACTTTGTCTTCGGAAGTTGGAGTTCCTCCTCGGAAGCTCTTTCAGACTTGACCTTCGAAAGCTCAGCATTTGCCTTCGGAAGTTCAGCATTTGTGTTCGGAAGTTCTTCATCAGTTGTACCAAAAATTGTCTAAGTGTTTGTTTTGGGTGCACAAGCCTTACTTGGTCCAACAAACTCCCCCTAGGCTGATGCTACCAAAACCTCACTTGTTTCCACTTCTCAAAACTTTCAGCACCAGGGAGAGAATATATGTATCTGTCTCTTTGTTCTTCCCAGATGTGGTGCTGAGAAGTTTGTACAAATCATTCATGGACAAGATATCCAGTCTGTCATTTTAAATGATATTTACCCTCTGTTGTGGTCCTTTGAAGAGAGTTACTTGAGGAGAGTTGTACGCATACTCACATCTAACTATAGACTCCAGCTTAGGACCTTCAACCATTTGAAGAAAGGCTTTGCCTATGGTTGTTGATCCTTCCTTTTCATCTTTCTCTCTTAGCTTTAACTCTTCTTCAATCTTGGCCATTGCGGTTAGCTCAGCCAGATGAAGACTGCTCAGATGATTTCTGATGTGAGTAGCTATCTCAGAGTTAGAGGGATTGGAGAATGGGTTCTTTGCTAACTCAGCAATATCAAATCGGCTTAAGTATAGTAGAGAGGAGGCATTAAGCCTGTTGGTCTCACCATTCTCCCTTTCAACAACAAAGTTGTGAGAATAGTCTTCAAACCTCCACTGGATTATTTTCTTTCTAGGCAAAAGATACTGACTTGGTACCTTGTCCCCTTTCTTTGATTCCAGTAGAGTTACCAGCCTTCTTCTTAGCTTCTTCTCTTCTTCATTTAGCGAGTCAGAGTTGAGGCCAAAGAGTTTAACAGCCTGGTCTAGTGTTCTTCTTGGCATATCAAGGAATTGTTCTCTAATGAGAGAACATGAGGAGCCATAAACATAGGTTAGCTTGATTGACCCCTCCTCACAAGAGATATCGCTCAGAGTAGTACATTTGATGAGCTTTGTCTTGATCTCCTTGAATTCCTCTAAGAAAGAGGTTTGGATGGTTGAGAGGATGACTTAGGTGGCTGTTGGGTAGATGATGTTTGGGTTCTAGGGAGTGCTTTGGGTTTGAGGATGGATAGTTGTGGTGGTTGTTATAATTGAGTGGGGAGGAAGAAGGTATGGTTGACGGTGTGGGTTTAGGAGTGTATGGCTTAGTGGTTGGCTCGGTTTTGATGGGGAAAGGGAAAGGGATTGGTTTCGGTTGAGGTTGTAGTTCTGGTTGAGGTTGAGGTGTTGGTTTGGAAGTCATCCCATGTACTCTTCCGTACATCTCTTTCCTTCTTCCTGAGTGAATGTCAGCCATGATATCACAGACATGTCGCTGCAGGGTCTTTTCTAACATGGGACCCACTTGCCTACCAGAGAAACCATTGGCCTTGAGATAATCTTTCATCCAGGCTTTGTCACCCATCTTCTTGACAACTGCAAGTTCAGCTTCTTCCTCCTTCTTCTTCATCCTTAGCTTTTCCTTAGCAGTCTTCTTTCTCTCTTTTTCCATTTGATCTTGTACTTTCTTAAAAAGCCACAAGATTGTATTATTGTTATGAGGAGTTAATTCCTCAAGAGAGAATCCTTGGATCTAATGAAAGCTATCCTCTCATTCCTAAGCTGTTGGCCAGCTTTTTCTTCCTTTCTTTTCCTTTCTTCCTCTAAGGCCAACCTTGATGCTTCCTCTTCTTGTTCAATCTGCAGCAAGGTTGCCTTTTCTAACTCAACCAGTTCCTCCATTGGTAGCAGGAGCACATCTTCACTAGCAGTTCCCAGATTCACAAGGTTGTCAATGATCTCTACCCTTTTTTTATTGTTGATAGCCTCCTGGTTGGCTACAGTTGCTTTGCTACTTAGTAGTTTCCCAGTAGAGAGTCTACCTTTTCTTTTTAACTACTTTTCTTCCTCTAGCAGTTCTTCCATAGTCATCTTCCTCTTTCCTTTGATGTTTTTAGAAGTTTGAGACTTGGGAGGTTCTTGTGTAGAGGTTTCAGGTTGAGAGGTGGTGACTGGAGCATGTAGTAAGGATGATGTTTAAATGAGGGGTAGGTTGAGAAAGTCCTTACTATTTACCTTAGATGCTAGTTCAAGAATTGCATCTGTGATAATTAGATAATCAGACAGAGAGAATAACCCTTCTGCAGCTTCTATCTCAGCTTCAGATGTTTGAAGAGATTCTTTCGAGGCTTTGACTTCAGCTTTGGAAGTTTGTGGGATTGCACTATCTGTCCCAACTGTTTTAGTTGCTGGGCCATTGGTCTCCATATCCCCTTCGTATTCAATCTCAGTTTCAATAAGGACCTTATGTTGACCAACTTCTTTGACACTGGTAGAAGGTGCATTCAAGCTTTGGAACTCTCTAGGTCCAAAGTATGCCATAGCTAAATCTGGACTTGGCTGTTCAATAGAAGATCCCATCAGGAACTTGGAAAAGAACATGTTTAGATCTTTAAGCATCCTTGGGTCTAGTTGAAGAATGATTGGAGGAGGCTCAGGAAAAACTGTTGATTTCTGAGCAGGATATCTAGAAGTCAAAGTAGAAAGAGCTAGGCTTTGTGGTTCCTCATGTGCTTGTATCTAAAACACCCTCCCCCTTTTTGGTAGCATCATCCTGAGAGCTTGATGAGCTAGAGGAAGAGGTGAAAGAGACTTGAATTGGTACATGCCTAACAGATTTCTCAGTCTGTTTCTCAGCTAGTTTAGCCCTGAGATTTTCAATCTCAAGTTGCTGAGTGGCAAACCTATCCTCTAAAGTCTTAATCCTGAATTCAAGGTTTGAGACTTTAGAAAGTAGGCCTCTGATAGTGAGTTTCATTCTTCCCTCATCTTCTTTAGAAGAATCACGGGGAGATGAGGTAACATACATAGTATGTTCATCTTCACCACGGGTCCTCACCACTAGTAGTGGTTTCTTGGTGCCCACTCTTTCAGAGTCATCAAAAGGCATGATTGCCGTAGATTCAGTCTCATAGATGTTACTGCTTTCCTGACGGCCCAATGAAGCACCTGTAGTAGTGGCAGCTGAATCTATATGAGTCCCCTCCATACTAGTGGGACTCTCCTCAGTTTGGCTTAGCTAATGGGGGCTAGAAAGCAGAGGTCTCTCTAGGCTCAATTGATCCTTAGATAGGTGTTGTGGATCAACATCTTAGATAGGTTGTGGATCAATATCATGGCCTTGAAGAGACATGATCTCTTCATCAATACTTATCACGAGGTTAGTAAAGGATATACCAGCTATACCTAATGATTTTTCTTGTTAAATCTGCAGCAAGGTTTCCTTTTCTAACTCAACCAGCTCCTCTAGTGGTAGCAAGAGCACATCTTCACTAGCAGCTCACAGATTGACAAGGTTGTCAATGATCTCTATCCTTCTTTTATTGTTGATAGCCTCCTGGTTGGCTACAGCTGCTTTGCTACTTAGTAGTTTCCCATTGGAGAGTCTACCTTTTCTTCTTAACTACTTTTCTTCCTCTAGCAGTTCTTCCATAGTCATTTTCCTCTTTCCTTTGGTGTTTTTAGAAGTTTGAGACTTGGGAGGTTCTTGTGTAGAGGTTTCAGGTTGAGAGGTGGTGATTGGAGCATGTAGTAAGGATGATGTTTAAATGAGGGGTAGGTTGAGAAAGTCCTTACTATTTACCTTAGATGCTAGTTCAAGAATTGCATCTGTGATAATTAGATAATCAGATAGAGAGAATAACCCTTCTGCAGCTTCTATCTCAGCTTCAGATGTTTGAAGAGATTCTTTCTAGGCTTTGACTTCAGCTTTGGAAGTCTGTGGGATTGCACTATCTGTCCCAATTGTTTCAGTTGCTGGGCCATTGGTCTCCATATCCCCTTCGTATTCAATCTCAGGTTCAATGAGGACCTTATGTTGACCAACTTCTTTGACACTGGTAGAAGGTGCATTCAAGCTTTGGAACTCTCTAGGTCCAAAGTATGCCATAGCTAAATCTAGACTTGGCTGTTCAATAGAAGATCCCACCAGGAACTTGGAAAAGAACCTGTTTAGATCTTTAAGCATCCTTTGGTCTACTTGAAGAATAATTGGAGGAGGCACAGGAAAAACTGTTGATTTCTTAGCAGGATATCTAGAAGTCAAAGTAGAAAGAGCTAGGCTTTGTGGTTCCTCATGTGCTTGTATCTAAAACACTCTCCCCCTTTTTGGTAGCATCATCCTGAGAGCTTGATGAGCTAGAGGAAGAGGTCAAAGAGACTTGAATTGCTATATGCCTAACAGATTTCTCAGTCTGTTTCTCAGCTAGTTTAGCCTTGAGATTTTCAATCTTAAGTTGCTGAGTGGTAAACCTATCCTCTAAAGTCTTAACCCTGAATTCAAGGTTTGAGACTTTAGAAAGTAGGCCTCTGATAGTGAGTTTCATTCTTCCCTCATCTTCTTTAGAAGAATCACGGGGAGATGAGGTAACATACATAGTATGTTCATCGTCACCACCGGTCCTCACCACTAGTAGTGGTTTCTTGGTGCCCACTCTTTCAGAGTCATCAAAAGGCACGGTTGCCGTAGATTCAGTCTCATAGGTGTTACCGCTTTCATGACGGCCCAATGAAGCACCTGTAGTAGTGGCAGCTGAATCTATATGAGTCCCCTCCATACTAGTAGGACTCTCCTCAGTTTGGCTTAGCTAATGGGGGCTAGAAAGCATA
Source organism: Flaveria ramosissima (assembly GCA_025215565.1). Lineage (NCBI taxonomy): Eukaryota > Viridiplantae > Streptophyta > Magnoliopsida > Asterales > Asteraceae > Flaveria > Flaveria ramosissima. The sequence continues at coordinate 75,243,093 of CM046045.1, read as the reverse complement.
GGTCTCTCTAGGCTCAATTGATCCTTAGATAGGTGTTGTGGATCAACATCTTAGATAGGTTGTGGATCAACATCATGGCCTTGAAGGGACATGATCTCTTCATCAGTACTTATCAGGAGGTTAGTAAAGGATATACCAGCTATACCTAATGACTCGGGACTTTGATCAATGTCTAATGGCATTGAGCCTATGATGGGGTTGTCCATTTTTAGTTGCTTAGGAGAGTATAGAGACTCATCTTGAGGGTTTTTAGCTAAGGTTTAGGGCTCATGGGTTTGAGAATGAGGAAACTTAATACTCATATTGAGGTTAATAGTGAAGGAAGTTGGGACCTCAGACTGAGTGGGAGCCTATGTTTCCACTCTAGCCTTGTTGGGTTGAACAGAGAGGACTTGTTCAATCAGAGGAGAATGAACAAGGGTTCGTTTGGATTGCCTCTGATATGTAATTTTGATGGGTGGGAAGGTAGATTTGGCATTATGAGGGTTATTGCTGGTGTGGGCTCATCACCTGTGGGGTTAATAGGGATGTCACCAGAAGCCATTGGCTCAATCATACTTGGAAGAAGTGGAGTGTGTCTTTCAGCAAAGTTGGTCAACATCTACTCAGCACTTAGAAGATGGTTGGCCTCATGTGAGGACAGGTAGAGCAGCTGCATAGACAAGCATGCTTTGGTCCAACTCACAGTTGATTATGTGCTGAATGAACCTAGGATACATATAAAATGTTTCCCTTTGAAGATTCCCCATGAGATTGGTTAGCATAAATCTTGAGTAGTTGAAGCAGAGGCCTTTTACCAACCCATGAACTAGGCATCCTAGTTCATAGGGAATTTAATCCCATCCCCCAAACCTGTTTGACAGGCAGTGAAGGACTATGTGAAGCAGGAACTTCCAATTGTAGGAGAAATTAAACTTGTACACGGTTGACCTGCTCACATCACCGCCATATCCCATTTGGGTATATGTGTCATCTAGGTCTGATTTGGGAAATTCCGTAGGAGAGCCTACATCATGAAGCTCTAGGTGCTCCCTGATGAGTTGTTCAGATATGATCATTTCCTGACCACAAATGCTCGACCTAGTTACCCTAACTCCGTTCAGGGTTTCAATTTGACCGTTTCACCAGAATTCAGCCATGTGATTCAAGTAAACGATGGGGTCAACAGTTAAGGCAGTGTAGTATGTGGATTGGGTAATAAAGGAGATGATTTCAGAGAAGTCAACATCCTTGGAAGAGTCAAGGAGTGCGACTTGGTTGTGCTGAGGGTTTAGTGCCATTTTGGGGAAACTTGTAGAGGAAATGAGTTAGAATTTGGGTAGATTGAAGATGAAGAAAACTGTGGGCAGTAAACTGGTAAAAAGATTAAAGAAGTAAGTGGGAAGTATTTAAATGGGTGAAAATGGTGGAAGGATAAGGTGAAGTTATGGTTTGGGGTATGATTTGACAAGGGCGGTAAGGTTAAATCCATTTAAAATATTCCGACATCATTAATAAAATCTTTGCTTTTTACTGAGTGGGGCCCAAAAGATTTCTGTTACACAGTAAAGCTTTCTTCCGAGAGTAAAAGTTCTTCCGAGGGTAATCTTCTTCTTCCGAAGCTAAACTTACTTCCGAAGGTAACTTTATCTTAAGAAAAATTTACTTCCGGGTGTAAGAAGGTCTTCTGAATGAAGAACTTTTTCAGGCTTTGGAACGAGTTTTGATATACCATCATATACTCTTCCGAGGCTAAAAACTCTTCGGAAGATGAAAACAGCTTGAAGAAATTTTCCTTTGGAAGATACAAAAAATATCTTCTTAGGGTTAATTTCTCTTCGGAAGAACACATACTTAACAAATTTTGAAGAAATACTTTATGTAACAGGGCTTAGATTGTTGTAACAAAGACAAGACACATTTTGAAAAGGTTTTCAAATAAGATGGCCTAATCAATGTTTATCGTCCTAATAGCCATAATAAGATACTTAAATCTTTGTTCATCAAATTCTTTGGTGAACAAATCAGCATAATGTTCATTTGAATCAACTTTGACTAGTTTAATCAGATTTTCATTGATATCTCTAATGAAATGATACCTGATGTCAATGTGCTTTGTCTTGTAGTGTTTAACTGGATTTTCTGTAATGGAGATAGCACTCTTGTTGTCAATGTGGATAGGAGTGCTCATGATGTTGAATCCATAGTCTATCATCTGGTTTTGAATCCACAGCAGCTGAGCACAGCAACTAGCAGCAGCAATGTATTAAGCTTCAGCAGTAGATGTTGAGACACAGGATTGCTTCTTGCATGATGATCCTTCCACCAAGAAATTGACATTCTCCTGATGTTGATGTTGCAGCCAACATAGTCACTATCAGTGTAGCCATAGAGATTGAAGTTGGTGTTCCTTGGATACCAGAGACCGAGTTTAGGTGCTCCTTTGAGGTATCTAAGGATTCTCTTGGCAGCAACTAGGGAGACACCTTTGGAGCAGCTTGATATCTTGCACATATGCATGTTGCAAACATGATATCAGGTCTACTTGCTATGAGATATATCAAAGATCCAATGATTACCCTATACTGATGTTGATTAGTATCCTCCCCCTCAGAGTCAAGACAAGGATTGTGATTTTTGGGTATAGGTGTCTTGGCTGGCTTACAATCTTTCATATCAAATCTCTCTAAAATGTCATTGACATATTTAGATTGATTGATGAAAAACCCTTCCTTCATCTGTTTTATCTGAGTCCAAGGAAAAAGTCCATTTTTCCTATGGAACTCATCTCAAATTTCTTCTTCATTATACTCTCAAAGTCTTTACACATTTGGTCATTTGAAGAACCAAATATGATATCATTATATAGACTTGTACAAGCAAAATGTCTTTCCAAGACTTTCTTATCAATAACGTCTTGTCAATGATACCTCTTATGTAACCATTCTTTAGGAGAAACTGAGACAAAGTCTCATACCACAGCCTTGGTGCCTAGTGCAGCCCATAGAGAGCTTTGTCCAGTTTGTACACGTAGTTGGGGTGCTATGGGTCTTCAAATCCTATAGACTGGCACACATAAGACTTCCCTATCTATATCCCCATATAAAAAGGCACACTTGACATCAAGTTGGTAGACAATAAAAATTGGATACAGCATACGTAAGAAAGATCCTCACTGCCTCAAGTCTTGCAACAGGTGCAAAGACATCAGTGTAATCAATTCCATCCTCTTCAGTGTATCCTTAAACTACCAGTCTTGCCTTGTTCTTGATTATCAAGCCTCTATCATCTCTCTTGTTTCTAAAAACCCATTGGGTGCCTATTGGTAGTTGACCGGATGGTAGCGGACATAAGTTCCAAACCTTTTGCTGTTTGAATTAAAGCAATTCCTCTTGCATTGATTCAACCCAGCTACTATCTTTCAAGGCTTCCACTACCTTCTTGGGTTTCATCTGAGATAGAAAGCATGAGTATAGGCAGACATTCCTATTGTAAGTTTGTCCCCTTGTTCTCACACCTTCAGAGACATCTCCAATGATGTTTTCAGCTGGATGAGTGCTATGAATTCTGATCCTAGGGATCACATCCAGTTGCATGGATAGATCCAGATTGGAAAAGTTTGGCTTAGGGTTCTGAACACTTGGTCCAGCTGATGTTTCACACTCATTCAATGAGGACTGATTGACTGAAGGAGAAATAGCAATAATATCAGTTGGGTGTGCAGCAACATTAACAGTTGTCTGTTCCTTCAAAATGCTACTTCCTTCAGCTTGGTGTTGTGCATTGTCACTGGATGAGTTTTGAAGCTCACTTTGTTGGCAACTTGTTGAAGCTCCACTGTTTCCTAAGATAGTTATGCTATCAGATCTGCCAATTGTGGGAGCTTGATTTCCAGTAACTCTTGGAGAACTTGGAAGAGGTGTGGGTAACTAAAACAGTTTGTCATCATTAGAATCACTTTGAGTACCTATTCCAGCTGAAACTTTCTCACAAGAGGATTTAGAATAGTTTGGAAACAATTCTAAATCAAAAATATGATCAGGGTCATTCCCCTTAACACAAGGAGTGTGCTCATTTACAACAATGTTGGATGTTTCCTCAAATTATTGTTTTTTAATGTTATACACTCTATAAGGAATAGAGGTAGAGGAATATCCAAAAAAAATAGCATCATCCGACTTTTCAGCAAATTTTGCCAAATTGTCCTTTGTGTTAAGTATGGTACACCTGCTGCCAAAGGACCTAAGAAAGCCAATAAATGGTGTCCTCTTGTTCCATAGCTCATAAGGGGTTTTTCCATGTGGCTTAACTATAAGAACATTGTTCTGCATATAGCATGCAGTGCTGACTGCCTCTGCCCAGAATGTTAGAGGCAGCTTTAAATCAGCAAACATAGTTCGAGTAGCGTCAATAAGTGTCCTATTTCTCCTCTCAGCAACACCGTTTTGTTGAGGAGTTCTAGGAGCACAGTATTGTCTGGCAATCCCTTTGAGTTACAAAATGAGTCAAGAACTTGATTCTTAAACTCAGTCCCTTTATCACTCCTAATTATCTTAACCTTGTGATCGATCTGATGCTCTATTTGAAGAATAAAAGATTTTAAAGTTTTAGTAGTTTCATCTTTAGTTCTTAAAAAGAATACCCATGTGAATCTAGTAATATTATCAACAATCACAAGGCATTATGATTTCTTTCCAATGCTCATTATACTTGTCGGCCCAAATAGATCCATGTGTAGTAAGTGTAATGGAGTGGTGATAGAGTTAACTTCTTTGGATTTATGAGGTGCTCTATGTTGCTTTCCTTTTAGACATGCAACACAGTTATCTTTGTAGAAAAATTCCTTTTTAGGCACACCATGTACAAAGTTATATTTAACCAATTTGTTCATGGTTTTAAAATTAACATGACACATTCGTTTATGCCATAGAGTTGACTCATCACCATCAGCTTTGGAAAGAAAGCATGATACTTCACCCAGTGGGGAAGCATTGTTCATATCCAGCTTGTACATATCCCTTTCCTGGGAGATCTAAGAAGCACCAACTCCTGAGGAATTATGTAAGGATTCCTATAAGTCTGATGCGGCCAAAATATCCAAAGTCTCTCTGCAAGCATGCACCAAAGAACAGAAGTAGAAATGCTTCGGAAGTTTTACCCATGCACTAGAAATATTCTAAGTGTAAAATCTTCCGAAGCCAAGACCAACATCCTCCGAAGCCAAAAGTGAAGTCTTCCAAAGCTTCAAAGACAAAGTCTTCCGAAGCCAAAGAGCGAAGACAGATTTCTTCCGAAGACTTTTAGAGATATGCCTTTATCTGATGTACTTTCCCATAATGCTGGACCACCTTTCCGCTGCAACTCTGTAAAGTCACCAACTTACATACGTTGGTGAAAGGTCCATGCTTTTGGTAACTATACATTGAGGTCTTGTGTCCATGCTTTCTACTTTATGTACTTTTATCTTTTTTGTAATATATTAGGATGTGAGCTATGGCATGTCATAGTCACTAGTCAAAAGGCAAATCTGCCTTTTGATTCTACATTTGATTTGTAGTTATCTAGTCAATTGTATCCAGCTAGCCTTCAAAGTATTGCCGGCTGTAGGATGTAGTATATGTATCTCAAGTACTTGTAACTTTCTTTTATGCTTTGTAACATTTGTAACAGAACTTCAGAAGCAATATACAACATTCTTGAAAACCAATTACTTATGTTGTTTGCCATCTTGTTCTATCTCGTAATTACTTGTGTTCTTAGCATCTTATCTATATAGTTAACCAGTTCCCTATTTGATATGTTAAGTGTTCTATGAAACTCTCCTCATTGTGTTGTTGTGTTGTAAGTGCATACCCTTAACCGGTCCTGCATTTGGTATCAGAGCATTTCAGGCTCTTGATATAATATCTCACCATCTTAAGATCCCTCACACACAAAATACTTAAGAACTCAAATGGTAGCTATAACCAAAGCTAATATGGAAACTGGAACTATGACAAAGTCTCCACTGATCACTCCTGAAGACTTTGATACTTGGTATCAAAGAATGGAAGGCTTCATAAGTCTCAAGACTCCAGGATGTGGGACTCTGTTGTTGAAGGACCTTACATACCAAGCACCACTTATGCTACTGGTGGTGGTATGATTCCTAAGGTTTTGGTTGATTACTTTGAAGCAGATAGAAAAATAATAGAGATTGATAAGAAAGCCATGACAGCCCTTCAAACTGCTCTTCCAAACTCCATCTACAGAGGCTTCAAGAAGTGCAAAACTGCCAAGAAACTATGGGAAACACTGAAGGTGATGTATGAGTGGTCTATTAAAGCAAACGAGAACAAGAAGGATCTCCTGAAGCAGCAGTTTGAAAACTTTACCTTCAAGACAGGTGAAACCACGACTCAACAATACTTCAGGTATGTTGAGATTATGGATACTCTAATGGATGTTGGAGTAACTGTTGAGAACAGGGACATTGTATGGAAGTTTATGTCCTCTCTTCCTAGACAATGGACACATTACTGTGTTGTTATCAAGAGGACTGAGAACCTTAAGACTCTTACTCTCACAGAGTTGTATGGTATTCTTAGTGGCTACCAGATGGAGATGAACATGAAAATTCATCTGGTAACGCCAACAATCAACTGAGTTCAGCCCTCCATGTGGTTGAAAAGGAGAGCATTGAACCACAGCACCATCTCATATGCTTCCCTGACAACTCACAAAAGGGCCATTTCATCACCTTCCTAGAGGCTCCAAGGGAAAGCTACACTCAAGGAAGTCCTTTCCAAGACACAAGTTCTTCTCATGCCTTTGTCTCTGCTGATGAAACCTCAGACAACTTTCTCACCCTTGAAGATTTGGAATGTATCCATACAGATGATCTGGAGTATATGCAGATAGTTCAGCAGATGGCTCTTCTCACTCATAGAGCCAAGAAGTTCTACAAGAGGACAGGGAGAAAGTTTCCAAGCAATGTAACCAGTGGAAAGTTTGGACTAGATAAAAGTAAAGTGTTACAACTATAACCAAATCGGACACTTTGCAAGAGAGTGTAAGGCACCAAGGACAAATGGTGGCCAAGCAGAAACCAGACCAAACTACACTGAGAAAGCCCCCAGAATGAGAAGCCTAAGCAGCAAGCTGCAGTTGCTGTTGAAGAAGGAAGTTTTGACTGAGCTTTCAGGTAGAAGATGCATCTCCAAACCAAGCACTCATGGAAGATCACGATGAAGCCAAGGTATTAGAACATCTTTGTACTCCTGAATGCATTGCTAAATTCAATAGATACAGGTCCTATAATTTAGAGATGAGATCTGATCTTGAGTCCTTAAATATCTTAAAAGCTGATTTTAAAAGAGCTGAAAATGATTATAAACTAAAAATAGAGGACTTAGAGAAAACCATTTCAACTCTTAAACATGAGCATACAAACTACAGGACTCAGATAAAAGATCTCATCACTAAGTTAATTGAATGCCAGGCTGAGCTTATGATCAGCAAAGCCAAGGCAGAAAAATGTGTTCTTGAAGAAGAGACCTTCAAGAACATAATATCCTCATCCTTGCATGCAAAGTTTGTTATCAAAATAAGCAGGGACTAGGATCTTGTGCGATAGCTCCTTCACACACAATCTTGTCTTTAAGAACTCCTAGGTTTGGAACTTGTGAAGATGAGCTTCCTCTCATAGATCCTGTGTGACTGAAGAGGATGAAGAGGAAATGGTGGAGAATGGCTCTGAGAAGAGTGAAGAAGAGCATTTTAAGAAGGGTCACCATCCCTCTGAGGAGAGCAAGTTGTTAGGATGACCAAGTCAAGAAGAAAGAACTTGATTAGGAAGGCCAAAAGAAAGTCCAAAAAGGCTCAAGAGATCAAGGCCACCTCAATTCTGCACAGAAACAAGTCTTCATCTCTGCAGGATTTGAAGTAGTAAAAGCTGAAGACACTAACTTGAACTACATCAACAAGAGTTCTAGTTCATATCCAAATCATCCCATCATCAAGAAGAAGTCTGATCAGTTGTGCACACACTGTTGTACAACCTGAACCATCCAGCTCCAAAGGTAGTTCTATCCCCCAAGAACTGCCACAACATCTGCAAAGATGAAGATGGAGAAGGAAAGTGATCAAGTTCAGCTTTGTTCTCAAAGAAGAACTCCTAGAAGGAAGAAAAATGGACTGTGTTATGTGTGGGAGTACTTCTCCTCTTGCTAAGGATTATATTTACAATCAAAGAGTACTCTCCACATAACCAAGAAAGAAACTTCTAAGAGTTTGGAGAAGAAGAAGCAAGTTTCTAAAGGAAAATCTGTTTCTTCGGAAGCTCCAAAATGAAGAAGAAGACAAGTAGAAACTTGCCTTCGGACGAAAATTGGTCTCGGAAGAAAGGAATACTTCCGAAGCACTAAAGCCTGCTGCAGTGAAAGCAAGATCTTCCGAACGTCCTAGTCATCAAAAACTTCCGAAGTCATCAAAGCTTCCGAAGTATTGAAGGTCAAGTCTAAGCTTCCAAAGGTGGTGTGGAAGTCAAAGAAAGACCAAGTGACTAAAAGTTCTTCATCAACATCAGCAAATGATCCTTCTAGCATGACTATAGGATCAATTACTGTTGCATTGTCTTAACTTCTTTTGATGAGCCCAAGACCAATGAGGCTTGGGTTTCCAAATGTAACTAATCATCTTTTGTGCAGGGACAACTCAAGACAAACAGAAATGTATGGATCATTATAGTGGGTTTTTCAGGCACATGACAGATAATAGGTCACTACTCCAAAAGTTTGAAAGAATTGATGGAGGACCGGTTG